>BDRX01000012.1:46457-295712 GCA_003203535.1 Raphidocelis subcapitata
GGGGGGGGGGGGGGGGGGGGGGGGGGGGGGACCACGCCGGCCGCCGCGCGTGGGAGCAGGGCAAAAGCAAGCGCCCTCGCTCGCCCCGCGCGGCGTGTCCCCCCCGCGAGCGGCAGCCGCAGTCAACTCGAGCCGGGCCGCCGAGTTTCCGGTGGTGCCCACCGAATCTGGGCATGCAAAAAGGACGAATGCTGCATGCGCTCGGGTGTTCCTCGTCAAGATGGGCCGGGCGCCGGCGGGCCCCGGGCGCGCGCGCATTTTGCAACACGCGCCCACTGGCAGGAGCCGCCGGCGGCGGAACGGATTCTACCGCAGGCATGCGCCGCCGCACGGCCCTCGGCGCGGCCGCGCCGAGGGCCGCGCGCGGCGGCGCGCGCCGCCGACGCACGCTGCAGACACGGCTGCGCCCGCACGAAACAGGGGGGGGCGCGCCACCAGACCAAGGGACGACGGCCGCGGGTGCGCGAAGAGCGGAGTGCAACGCTGAATATTTTGGGCCGCCGGTCTGGCGGCAGGGCTTGCACGAGAGCAGCAGCAGGGCATTTGCAGTTGGGTTAACCCCCGCGCCTGCCGCGCGGTGAGCGCAGGCGGCGCAGAGCCCGGCTGGGTTGCCTCGGCAGCCGCGGCAGACACAGGGCTGCGGCGACCGCCGGCAAAGTCGCCCGGCCGGCCGCGCGGCGGCGCCGCCACAAGGGTGGCGCGCGCGGGCCGCGCGGCGGGCCGGCCGGCGCGGCGTTTACGCGCCCGCGCCCGTGCGTGCGGCCACTTGCCGCACGTCCCGTGAGAAGTCCCTTTTCAGGACCTCCGCCTGCAGGCCCTTTTCGCTGCCGAGTGCCGCCTGCCTCAGGATCCTGGGGGCGGAGGGCGTTGCCGGACGGCGGGAGGGCAGTGAGGAGCGAGCGCGGCGGGGTCACCGCGAGAAGAGGACCGGCTGCACAGAGCCTGGCCAGCACAGCGCCGCCCAAGGCGCGCGGCGCGCTGCCTGCCCGCTGTGCACACAGCCAGGGCCGCTGCCCCAAAGCCGGGCCCACCCAACCGCCCCCAACCCCCGCGCGGCTCACTTGACGATCGCCAAAAACCACCACGCCTGCATGGCCGCCAGCAGCATCAGCAGCACGAGGAAGGTGACCCAGGTCCAGAAGAAAAAGGGCACCACCGTGATGCGCGGGATGTCGCGGTAGGCGTTGAGCATGGCGGCGCGCACCACGACGTAGGGGAACACCGCGACCCGCGTCACCGCAAACACGCCCGCAAACGCGGCGAACAGCGAGACCTTGGCGCGCGGCCAGTCCAGCGTGTTGGCCAGCTTGGACGCGTGCAGCATCGGGCTGCTGAGGTTTAGTAGCGTGAAGATCATGAGCCCCAGCGTGTGGAACTGCAGGTAGTAGCTCAGCACGATGAGGCCCACGGTGGAGATGTGGTGGAGGTCCATAGAGCGCGCGTCCTGCAGGCCAAGGCCTGGGGGGGAGGGGGAGGGGGGACGGCGGAGGGGGCGGGCGGGGCGTGAGGCGCCGGCGGAGGTCGGGGGTGGGGGTCGGCGTGAGCGCGCGGGCGCAGCAGGGTGGCTTGCGCCGTGTTGACCGCCCAGATGCGCCACAGCGGCCCCCTCGCAAGCACCGGGCCTCGCATTTGCAAGCTGCCTGCCGTTGCACAGTGGCAGAATGGGCTGCGGCGGTCTGCCCCTCCCGCCTGCCACCCCCCACTGCCCCGTGAACGCGCCGTCCGGGGGTTTAACCTCGGCAACCCGGCGCGTGCGTTTTCCTTTCCACCAGCCCCGCCCCGCCAGGCCCCGCCCCGCCAAGCCCCCCCCCCTCAAAGCCCCGCCCCCATGGCTCACCCATGCTGTGTTTGAGCATGAGGTGCAGGTACCACCCCAGCTCCGCGTTGTAGTACCGCACCACGTAAAGGTGCATGGGGATCAGCGGCCAGCTGCGCACGCAGCCGTTCGTGTGGAAAATGCTGCAGTCGTGCAGCAGCTGCAGCGCCCGCCAACCGCACATGAGCATGACCTGAAGGGTGGCCGGGGAGAGGGGCGCGTGAGCGCAATGTCCCGCCGCGGCGGCGGCCTTGCGCGCCTCGCGTCGCGCATGGGCATGCCGGCCGCTCCCCTTGGCGGAGCGCCGTGCGCCGCGGCTGCCCAGACCCCCAAAAAACCCACCGCGCCGCCGAGCGTGGTGTATGCCTCCTCCTCCACTTTGTCAAACATGATCATCTCGCTTTTGCTGCGGGCAAGGAGGATCGATTGGGGCCACAGACTGAGCGGCGTGGCCGGCCGGATGGCCGGGGGCGGCGCGGCCCGGTGCTGCAGCGGCACGCGCAGCGCGGGCGCGCAGCGCCCGCGCTGCGCGCAGGCGGCGCGCTCGTCCGCCCAGCCCGTTGGCCTACCTTGCTCGCCTCCGGAACAGCACGTTGAAGGCGTAGTTCCACGCCCAACGCAGCGCCAGGAACAGCACGCAGAAGCCCACGCTGGCCCAGAGACCGTCGAAGCGGCTGAACGTCCACGCCGTGGCCGGATCCCCATAGCTCTTCGCGCGCGCCATCAGCAGCGGCGCATAATAGGGGTCGCCCCGCGGCACGACGATCCTCACGGGGTCGAGGGGCGACCCGTGGAATGCGTCGACCATGCTGCGGTGGCGCGCGCCGCCCGCAGGCAGCCTCCCCGCGCCTGCGGCCGCGTGCTAAAGGGAGCGCGCTCCCAGGTCGCGCCGTCCCGCGCGAGGGCGCCCAAAACACACGCACGCGTGGGGCTGTTTCTGCCTGGCCCTTGCCAAGAGTGAGCGCCGGCGTGCGTTCGTGCGCAGGGCAACGCGCTCTGCAGAATTCTCGAGTTTGTGCCGGCGTATAGAGACCGGAAGGAGTCTGGGCACAGGCGGAGGAGTGGGGCAGCTGCACCCGCCAGTGGCCCTTGACGACGGTTTGGGCGCGGTTTGGATGATCAAAAAGCTTCCAACGGTAGTAGAGCCAAAACGGGGGCGTGGGGAGCAGGTAGAGCCCGCGGCGGCCCTGCGCATGCCTCAGTCAGCACCCGCAGCAGCAGCAAAAGCGCCCTGGCCTCATCGTCGCGGCCCCTACGCCCCCAAGCCCGCCTTGCGAGGACGGCACTGGGTCGCTTGGGTGCTTGCGCTCCTGCAATGCTCGCATGCCAACCATCAAACCCAGTGCCTGAAAAAGACAGCACCGAATGGTCGGTCTGCTGCTGCTGGCTCACGGCATCTTTCGCTCAGCGGTGCCTCGCCAAACAGCCCGGCAAAACCCCGCGCGACCGACCCCATTTGTGCAATCCCAGCACTGCCTATAAAGCCGCGCTCCGATTCCCCCGCGGCCGTGCGCCTGTGCGCTCCGTGGCCTGTGCGAGCCGCTGCAGTAAACGCGGTTGAGCGGCCGCTGCCGCCGTGCCAAAAGCATGCAGCGTTGTGGCCCGTGCGGTCGGTTTGCGGCGTAGGACTATAGGTGCTGCGGCCAATTCTGTCGCGAGTCGTTCGACTGTGAGCGGCGGCACCCGCAGCGGCGGCACCCGCCCCCGCAAGGCTGGCCCCTCCGCCAGCAGAACGCAGGCACATTGCCACGCCGGGATGTTCACCACCCCGTGCTGTCGGGGTTGCGCACCAAGGTCGCCGCGCACTGGCACCGCGCCTGTGAGATCGAGGTCGCTGACCCGCAGCACATCCAACCCAGGAGGCGCCTGAGACACCGGCAGCTTCTTGTGAGACGTGGGAACGCGGCAGCTGGCGCGCGGAGGCCGCTGAAGCGCGGCGGCAGCGGTGGCGCGCGCCGGCGGGGCTGCTGCGCCGGCGCCGGCGGGGCCGATGGCGCACGCGACGCTGCCGCTGCTGGCGTTCCAGCACCATGTCGGCAGGTGAGGCGAGGCACACCCACAGCGCCGGCGCGGGGCGCTTGGCCTGGCGGCAGCCAAGCGGGCCGCCCAGGCAGGGGCGCGCGCGGCTCGCATACGCCCCCCGCCCCCCGCGCCGCCCCGCCCCGCCGCCGCCCCCAGGCTGCTGGTCGACGCGGCCGACCTCGAATTCGTGTGCGAGCTGGGGCAGGGCGCCCTCTCCCTCGTGGAAAAGGGCAGCATGCGCTTGCCAGGCAGCCCGCCGGCCGGCGGCGGCGCCGCCGCGGGCGGCGGCGCGCCTCCCCGAGGCGGCGGCCGCGTGCCCGTGGTGGTGAAAACGTACCGCCCCGGCGTGGTGGCCACCCCTGAGGACTTTAGGGAGCTGCTGCTAGAGGCCGGCAAGCTGGCGCGCCTCAGCCACCCGTGCGTCGCGGCTGGGGGTGGTTTTTGGGGGTGGCCTGGTTTTGGGGTGTGGGCCAGCGAGGCGCCGCTGGCCGCAGGGTAGAACGCCGCGCCCGCCCCCTCACTCCCGCACCCTCGCCCGCCGCACCAAAACGAAACAACAGCCACGTCCCCCGTTTCTACGGCCTGGGCTGCTTCGACGTCTCCTCCCTCGCCGCCGTGCGCGCCTCAATGTTTGCCGCAGAGGAGTTTGTCGGGACGCGCTCGCTGCGGCGGCTGCTGGCCGAGCAGGCGGCCAGCCCGCGGGCGCTGTACGACATGGCGTGGGCGCTGCGGTGGGGCGCGCAGGTGGCGGACGCGCTCGCGGCGCTGCACGCGCAGAGCCCGGCCTTCGTACACGGTGCGGCGCGGCGCGCGGGCGCGGCGCGCGGTCGCGGGCTGTTTGCCTGCGCCTGCGCCTGCGCCTGCAAATGCGCGCGCTCCGCCCAGGCTTTCATCAGCCCCGGCCTGCGCGCGCGGCGCGTCGAGCCGAACGAAGCAGCCGCGCAAGCACGAGCAACCAACCACCCGCCCCCCACCTCCCTGCCGCGTCACCGACCACCCGTGTCCCAGGTGACGTCACCGCCGACAACATTTTCATAGAGGACCACCGCCACCTGGAGGAAGCTGCCGTGAAGCTGGGGGACCTCAAGCCCCACAGGCACATCTACGACCGCGTGGCCGGCCTGGCCGCCGTCGCCGCGGCCGGCGCCGCCGCGCCGCTGCCGCCGTCGCCGCACCACGGGCCGGGCGGCGGCGCGAACGGCGCCGGCAGCGGCGGCGGCGGCGGCGGCGGCGGCGGCGGCGGTGGGGGCTTTGATCAGTACTCCCTGGGGCGCTTTTCTCTGCTGCCGCGCGCGGCAAACGGGGCCGGCGCGGACGGCAAGCGGGGCGGGGTGCGGCAGCGACTGGGGCCCCAGCAGCAGCCGCAACCGCAGCAGCAGGATCAGCAGCAGCAGGATCAGCAGCAGCAACCGCAGCCACAGCAGCATCAGCAGCACGAGCACCAGCAGCAGGATCATCAGCAGCACCAGCAGCAGGATCATCAGCAGCACCAGCAGCAGCAGAAGCAGCCGCCCGGCCTCCCGCTGCCGCCGCTGCGCACCATTAGAAGCGACCCGGTGGCCATCAGCTCCGCCCGCGGCCCCCCGCGCCGCGCCGGCACCGGCTCGCTGCAGCCGTCGCTGTCGATGAGCCCGGCGCGCAGCAGCAGCGGCGGCGGGACGGGCGGCGGCGAGGACGCCGTCGCGTCGACGCCGCTCGGGTCTACGCCGCTGGAGCGGTACTTGCTGACCGGCGCCGACAACGGCGCCGAGCGCGGCCGAAAGCGGCACGGCGGCGGCGGCGGCGCCGCCGCCGGCGGGGCGGCGGCGCTGGCCCGGATGTCCCGGTCGCTGCCGGCGGCGCGGGGCGCGGGGCTGCTGAGCGCGCTGATGGCCGAAGAGGCGGAGGACGGCGCCGACGAGAGCGGCGGCCGGCGCCGCCACGGCGGCGACAGCGCCGTCGCGGCGGCCGCGGCGGGCTGGCACGTGGCGCCGCCGGCCGCGTCGGCCGCGTCGGCCGCGGCGGCGGAGGCGGCGGAGGCGCGGCGCTGGGAGCGGCGGTCGCACGACGGCGCGGGCGCGCGCGACGCGGGGGGCGAGGGGCCCGGCGGCATCTCCTGGGACCTCTCCCCCTCTGGCGCCGCCAACCCCTGCGGCGCGCTGCAGAGCTCGCTGCTGGATCTTTTTGCCGACGTCCGACCGCCGCCGCAGTCGGAGGTGCCCTTGTCCCCGGCGTTCGCGGGGGCCTCGCCCTTTGGCGCGCCCTCGCAGCAGGGCCCCGACGGCCCGGCGGCGGGCCTGCCGCCGCTGCCGCCGGCCGCGGCGTCCGGCGGGCGCGCCTCGGGCGGGGGCGGCGCGCAGCAGGGGGCGCCGGCGCTGTCCGAGGCCAAGACGCACGGCAGCAGCAACGCGTTTGCGGCGCTCACCGCGATCGATGCCATTGCGGAAGAGGAGGGCGAGGAGGGCAGCGCGCACGGCGGGCTGCTGCGCACCTCGACTCTGAGCTCCTGCGGCGCCGCCGGCGGCCGCATCGGCTCCTTCGGCAGCTGCTCCGCCGAGGGCGACGCGGCCCCGCTCCTGCGGTCGCCGTCGCTGCCGCGCGCGCCGTCGGGCGACTCCGCCGCCGGCGGCTGGGCCGGCGGCGGCGGCGGCGGCGCGTGCGCGGCGGGGGCGGAGGGCTCTCGCGGCTCCCAGCGCGCGCGGGCTGGCGCGGAGCGCGGCGGCGCGACGAGCAGGGAGCGGGGCCTGCTGTACTGCGCGCCAGAGGCGCTGCGGGGGGAGAGGTGCGGACGGCTGCGCCCGCGCGCCTGTGCGCAAGCCTGCCGGCACATTTGCAACTGCCCGCGCGCTGCACATGCGCCGTGCCTGGCCCACAACACAATCAGCACACCGCCGGCACCCAAACCCCCCAAACCCAACCGGAAACTGCGCAGGGTGACTGAGAAAGCGGACGTGTTTTCGCTTGGGGTCGTGCTGTATGAGTTGCTCTCCCGATCCCCCCTCCTCGCCTGGCGCCTCGGCGCCGGCGGCGCCGGCGCCGGCGCCGGCGCTGCGCCGCCCGCGCCGTCTGCGCCGCCGCAGCACGACGCGTCCGGCAGCCGCAGCGGCCGGTGGGCGGCGGCGGCGGCGGCGCAGCTGCAGGCGCGCGGCGGCGGGCTCGAGGCGGCGGCGATGCTGGCTTACGCGGGGCACGTCGCCGACGGATACCGCCCCCCCCACCCCCCCTTCTGGCCGGCGCCGGTGGCGGCGCTGGTCGCGGCGTGCACCGCGCAGGAGCCGCACGAGCGCCCGCGCGCGTCCGAGGTCCTCGACGCGCTGCGCGCGCTTGCCTCGGACGCGGCGGTGGTCGCGAGGCTCAATTCGTACCGCAACACCGACATCGGGCTCGTGCCCGTTTGGCTGGACGGCGGGGGCGCGGAGAGCTTTGCGCGCACCAGCGCGACGGCGGGGACGTGCAGCCCGTGGACCAACGGCGGCGGCGGCGGCGGCGGCGGCGGCGGCGGCGGCGGCGGCGGCGGCGGCGGCGCGTGCGCGGGCGCGGCCGGGGCCGTCAGGCCGGGCGTCGGCGGCGCCGCCGCCGCGGCCGCGGCCGAGCCGCAACCGCAGTGCGGCTGCGTCGTGAGCTGACGAGGGCGCTGATTCAGCACCCAATCAACGTTTGACCAGGGCGAGGCCTCCATTGCCTGCCTGCCCACAATAAAGCTCGCCACTATTAGCTTGTTCCCAAGCCAACCAAACCAAACCCCTTCGCACGGAGCGTTTGAGCAGCTTTGTGCAGCGGACCGTCGGTAGTGTGGTTCGGGTGCGGGCGCGCCGCGCCCCCCCCCCAGTGGCATTGACCCTGTTTCACACCAGACGCACCCGCCCCGCGCCGCGCTGCGCTGCGGCAGTCCCCGCCTTCAAGCGCCGCGTCGAATCATTCCGCCGCCGGCCCTCTGCAATCGGGCCGCGCCCGGTCGGCGCCGCCGGCCCCGTGCTCGCGCCTCTTGTTTCCCCTCGCCGGCCATGTCTGGGCTGCTCCGGGCCCTTTGCTGCGCTCCCGCGCGCGGGGACTGAATGCCCGAATGCTCAGTGCTCAGCAGTCAGCGCACTTGATGGTATCAGGGTTACCCTGCCTGGGATTCACCCTCGGCTTGACTCACCCCATTTCTGTACCGTCCACACCCCCCTTCGTTCCGAGAGCGCCCCCCGCCACCCGTTGGCGCGCCTGTGCCGCCCCTCGCGCGCGCCCTGGCCTGGCCCGCGGGGCGCCGGGGGGCCCGGGCTGCTTTGAGTCCCCTGCCAATGTAACCCCCGGCCCTGGCCCAACCCATTGTTCGCAGTTAGAGACGGCACAGCGCGTGTATGCACTCATTACTCATTACCGGAAGGGCAGGGCATTCCGTGGGAAGCAGCAAAGCCGTCCCACAGACGGACGGCCGCGCCTGAACTCGGCCCACTAAAAGAAACAGGTCTCGCGCCTCACGGCGCCCCCGCGTTGCGCCGCCTCGGCAGGCCTCGCCCTCTGCCCGCGGGACTGCAAGGCGGGCCGCCGGCCCTCACCGCAGCACCGCCCCTTTTCCGCCGCCCACCGCAGCAGGGCGTGCGCCGCGCTCACCGCAGCAGCGCCCCTTTTCCGCCGCCCACCGCAGCAGCTGCCCCCTCCGGCCCTCACTGCAGCTGCCCCTCACCGCTCCTCACTGCAGCAGCGCGCGCACCACGCTGCGCACGTTGAGCTTTTTGAGGTCGACGTAGGTCTGGCCGCACCCCACAAACATGACGGGCGCGCCGCTGGCGTACACCATGCTCAGCGCGGCGCCCACTTTGTCGTCGATGGTGTCGAATTTGGTCAGCACGATGCCGTCGATCATGTGGGCGCGCGTGGCGCCTGTGGGGGCGAGGTCGTGGAGGGCGCTGGGGGGGAGGGGAGGGAGGGGGGGGGAGGGGCGGCGGTTTGGGGGGCTGGCTGGTTTTTGCGGGGCGGGGGTGGGGGGGGCGCTGCAAAGGGTAGCAGCAAAAGTTCAGCAGCCGCGCGCGCGCCCATCGTGCCGAACCCCCAAAGGTTGCTCTATGCACTGGACCGGCTGGCCAAATGCATTCACCCGCTCCCCCATTAGCTTTCGCCCCCCAAAAACAAAGGCACCCTTCCCCACTGCCCCCCCCCCACCGGTTGAACTTGACCAGCTGGTCGACCGCGTCGTTGCCCACCAGCGCCTCCCCGACAAACAGCACCAGGTTTGGCGCGTTGACGTGGATCAGGCTGCTCAGGGCGCGCATCAGGGGCTCGTTGTCCTGGGGGCGGGGCGGGGGTCCGTTTTCAGCGTTGCGGGTTGGCGGCATGCGTGGCTGGGGTGTGCGCGTGTGTGTGCGCACACACAACCCAGAAGCGACGCGCGCACCCAGGCTCGGACCAAAGGCCCCCCCCCCACCTGCATGCGCCCCGCCGTGTCGACGAGCACAATCAAAGCGCCCCTACCTCCCAAAACCCTCCCCCTAAAAGCCTCCCCACCCCCCAAAAGCCCCCCCCACCTGCATGCGCCCCGCCGTGTCGACGAGCACAATCAAAGCGCCCCTACCTCCCAAAACCCTCCGTCTTAAAGCCTCCCCACCCCCCAAAGCCCCCCCCACCTGCATGCGCCCCGCCGTGTCGACGAGCACTACGTCGCGGCCGTCCCGCTCCGCCACGCGGATGGCCTCCGCTGCCACCTTTGCCGGGTCCTTTTCGTAGCCGCGCTCGTACAGGGGGACCTGGGGGGGGAGGTTGGGTGGGGGGGTGCAAGGGGGGAAGGTGTGGGTGGGTGGGGGGGGGGGTGGGGGCGCATTGCAGGAGGGGGGGTTGGGGCTGTGCGGGTGGGGCTGTGCGGGTGGGGCTGTGCGGGTGGCCTGTCGGACGAGGCATGCCCCAGCCGCCGCGCCGCCGCTGCTCAGGCCCCCCGACCCGCCGGCCCCCCACCCCGCCGGCGCCCCGATGACACCCCCCTTCCCCCCTCCAACTCACCCCCAGCCTCATGGCGTGCGTCTTGAGCTGCTCCACCGCGCCGGCGCGGAAGGTGTCGCAGGCCGCCAGCTGCACCTTGAGGCCTGCGCGGGGGTGGGGGGATGGGGTTTGAATGGAGCTGGACGGCCGCGCTTGCGTTGCGACTTGCCAGGTGTCAGGTGGTCGGGCCAGGGGCCCCCATTCGCCCCGCGGCGGCTCCCCCTTTGCAGGCCCCCTTAAAACCACCCAAAACACCAAGCCCTAAACCCCAAACCGCGCCCCCACCGTGCTGCCCCAGCCAGTAGGCGATCTTGGCGAGGTTCGTGGACTTGCCCACGCCGTTGACGCCGCAGAAAACGACGACATAGGGACGGCCCTTGGCGCGCTGGCGCTGCGGGGTTGGAAAGTGGGAGGGGGGGCGCAGGCGTGAGGCGCGCGGCGCGCGGCCTGAGGGAGGAGCACACAAACACGGCGTACTCAGCACAGTACACGCCTCTACACATGCATAACCCCCACAAACAACTCAAAACACACACGAAAAATGCACACACTCAAACCCCAGCACACTAAAACCACACAAAACGTACACAAAAGAGTGAAAACACACACACCAAAAAAGCGCCCCCCCCCCACACCTGCACGTCGTGCAGCACGTCCACCGCGCGCTTGTTGAGGATGCCCGACAGCGAGTCCTCAAACGCGCGCAGCACAAACGCGCGCACGCCCGTGAAGCTGCTCAGCGCCTTGCCAACCAGCGACTTGGCCACGCTGTCGCAGACCTGCGCGCGTGTGCGTGTGTGTGGTCGGGGGGGGGGGGGTGTTTAAGCAGGGATGGGGAGGAGGTGGGGTAGGTGGCGAGGGGCTGCCGGCCGCCGGCCCTTGGGCGCGCCGCCGGCAGCAAAACAGGTCGTGAGCAGGGTTCCCGCGCAACGCAGTCGGAGCGCAGCGTTTCAACGCACGCAAGCACCGGCACACACAAACACAAACACACGCAAGCACACACCGCGCCGCACAAACACACCGCGCCGCGCCGCGCCCACCTGCGCCGCGATCTCCTCCGCCACGTTGCGCTCCATGAGCTTGCGCTGCATGTCATCCAGCGCCGGCTGCAGGTCCTCGCGGCTCAGCGCAGAGCTGCCCGCCACGCGCAGCGCCAGCTTGCTCATGAAGCTGCCCAGCACGCCGCGCGGCGCGGGGGCGGCGCCGCCGTTGGCCGAGGCGCCCTGTTCGCGTTGGGCGGCAGGGCGGGGGCGCGGGGACGCGGCTCGGATCCCACGCGCGCCTGCCCTGCTCCCAGCTCTCGCTGCCGGCGCCGGCGCCGGCCCATCCAACGCCACCCGCCCCGAGCGCCGCCCGCTCAGCCCCCCCCTCCCGCACCTTGCTCACGGCCGAGTCGTCCCCCTCCTCGTCGCTCCACGCCCCCTCGTCCTCGTCGCCCTCGTCCATGCGGCTGACGCCCTCCTCGGCGGCGTACCCCGCGTCGCCGCCGTTGCCGGCGGCGGCGGGGGCGGAGGAGTAGTCGAGCTTGCCGGCCTCGCCGGCGGCGCCGCCGGCGCTGAGGCCCCAGGTGCGCTCCTGCGGCGGGGGAGGGGCGAACGCGGGGGGCGCGTGCGCACGTTGGCTGGCGCCGTGCGTTGGGGCGCCCTGGGAGGGTGGCAGACGCGGCGACGGCGCGCAGACCAGCAGGCCCCCCTTCACCCGCGCAAGCGGTGCGCACCTTTTTTTTCTTCTCGGGCGACGCCTGCAGCTTTTTGTCCTCCTCCTCCTCGCGCGTGCCGCGCCGCGCCTGCGCGCGGCCCTTGGGGCCGCCCACCGCCTTGCGGCTCATCGACTTGAGCTTGCCCATGTCAAAGCCGCGGCCGGGCGCGCCCGCCGCGCCGGCGCCCGCGCCCGCGGCCTCGTCGTCGCCGCTGCTGCTGCCGCCCGACGCGCCCGTGGCCGCGCCGCTGCGGCCGCCGGCGTCCTCCCCGTCCTCGCCGTCGCCCTCTTGCCGGCCGCCGCCGCCGCCGCCGCCCGCTTTGCGCTGCTGGCCGCCGCCCTTGGCGCCTCCGGCGCCGGCCCCCGCCCCGCGCGCGGCCGCGACGGCGCCCGCGCGCCGCGCCGCGTCGGAGCGCGCCTCGCACTCTTTCAGCGTCGCCTCGAACCTTTTTGTGAACGGCGCGTAGTCATAGCACCCCGGCTTGTAGTACTCCGAGGCAAAGGCCTCGCGCGTCACCGCCAGCAGCTCGTCGACGTATAGCAGCGACAGCGTGCGCTGGTACGCCGCCACAAACACCAGCCCCAGGCCCTGCGGCGCGTTTCGGGTGGGGGCGGGGCCGCGCGCGCGCGTTTGGGGGAGTGCGCCCCCGCTGCTGCCGGCCGCCGAGGCGGCGCTCCTCGCCGCAATTGCCCAGCTGCTGCCGTCCAGCTGCCGATGGCGGTGCATGCCACGCCGCCCTCCACTGCTGCGTCGACAGCGCATGCGAGCGAACGTCACACGCCATGCGGCGGACGATCCCAGCGCCCCCCCCCCCGCTGAAGCTCACATTGTGGAAGGTCCACTTGAGCGACTGCGCCGCGCCCGCCTTTGGCTGGTAGGTGAATGCGGAGTCGGCGGAGCGCTCTTCGAGCAGGCAGCCCCGGATGAGCGCGTTGAGCGCGTCCACCGGGCTGTGCTTCAGCGCCGCCGTGAACTGCAGCGTCCACAGCAGGGCGCCGCCCTTTGTGAAGATGGCAAAGTAGTCGAGCATCGCGGCGGGGGCTCGCCGCGGCCGGCGCTGCTGCCGCTGCGGCTGCTGCTGTGTGCTGCCCCCTCGGCCGGCTTGGCCTTCTGCGGCGGGCTGCGCGGCGCGCGCTGGCGCGCTGCTGCAGGCCTGCGCTGCGGACCGCTCCCGCTCCCTGCGGCGGCACGGCGCGATTCCATGCGTCGGAGATCGTTCCCAGGCGCGCGTTGCGGCCGTCCAGGGCCGCGTTCCAGGCGGAGGCGGGCCCGCCTGGCAGGCCGCAAGCCACGACCGGCCGCCTCGGGCCCCCTGACGGCATGTAATGCACAGGCCACATCGGCAGAACCAATCCCGTGCGGCGGGCGGGGCCCACCGGCGCCGCGGGGACCCACCTGGAGCAGCCTGGCAGCGGTTCGTCCAACCAACAGTGGGCGAGCGCTGTCTCTCGGAGCTTCCAGGCGCAGATGAGTCAAGCAAGACCCCAACCCAAGCCGTCGGGGGCGCGGAAGAGGCCGAGGCCACCCAGGCAGCTTCCTGGGTGTGCTGGACACGTCCGAAAGGGCCCTTCCCCTCTCTTCCATGCTCAGATCGGCAGGCGCGTCCTTCTACCGCGTTCCCAGCCCCGCTGCGGTCACGAGGAAGCCCTCGCCCACCAGTGGGAGGCTTGCAAGCCCTCTCGGGCCGCCCGCAGGCGCTTTCCCACCGCCAGAGGGCAGCCGATCGGCCGTAGCCGCGTTTGCGGTGGCATACGACCCCGCCATGCAAGTCAGCGGGCTGGCGAGGGGCGGTCCGGCCTGGCGCGCCCCCGGTGCCGTGCCTGGCGCGCCCCCCGGCCTGCGAGCAGCCGCGCTGTGGCGCCTTGCCGTCGTGCCTCGTCCCTTGGCGCCGGCGCAGGCCGTGATGGGCTCTTGCGGCGGCCCCGTCGCAGCGGCCCCGTCGCCGCTGCGCCGCGCGCCGCTCGACGCGCACCGCCCGCGGGCACGCGTGGCTGGGGCCGTCCCGGCGGCTGGGGCCGCGGCGACGGCTTGGCTGCAGCCGCGGCTGCAGCGCCGCGGCCGGCCGTGCGGTGCCGCGGGCAAGGACCCGGCCTCCGGCGCCGACGGCGGCGGCGGGCGCGCCTCGGCCGGGCCCGCACCGGAGACGACGACCACCGCGGACGGCGGCGGCGGCGGCGGCGACGACGCCAACGCGCAGCGCGCCGCGTCGGGGGCGGCCGCCAGCACCAGCGGCTCGGGCGGCCCCGGCGGCGGCCGCCGCCAGCGCGGCGGCGGGCCGGGGCGCCAGCCGTCGTGGCTGCAGCGCGCGCTCGGCGCGGCCACGGGCGGCGGCCAGCCCTGGCGGCTGCTGCTCAACGTGATGGCCCTCTTCTTCCTCATCCGCCTCTGGCCCGTCGGCGGCAAGGGGCTCGGCGCGCGGCCAGACTCGATCACGCTGCAGGTGCGGGCGCGGGACGGGGTTGGCGCAGCGCGCAGATTGGCAGCTGCCGCCGCCCCCGCCGTCGCGCGCGCGCCGCTGGCCCCTCGCCTCTCGCCTGCACCGCCGACGCCCCCGCCCCTTTCCCCTTCGCACCGCCGCCCCGCAGGTCCCCTTCAGCGAGTTTGTGCGCCGCGTGCGCGCCAACGACGTGGCCTCCGTGTCTGTGGACGGGCTGGACATCAACTTTGCCCTCAAGCCGGGCAGCAGCCTGCTGCGCGACCCGCCGGCCGGCGCAGAGGCCACGCGGGTGAGGGCACGGGCGCGTGCCTGTGCGTGCGTGCGTGCGTGCGTGTGTTTGTGCGTGCGTGCCTGCACGTTTGCAGTCGTGCGTGCGCTTGCGCGTGCGCGCCCTCATGCACACCCGCCCACCCGCCCAGCCATCCACCCCACCCCACCCCCACCCCCACCCCTCACCCCCCATCCCCACCCCCCAGGTGTCCTTCTCCACCGTGCGCCCCCCCGACTACAGCCTGCCCTACTCGGTGCTGGAGTCCAACGGCGTCTCCTTTGGCGCGGTGGACAAGCGCGGCAACTGGATGCTGTCGCTGCTGGTGTACGGGCTGTACGCGGTGCTCTTCCTCTCCGCCCTCAACCGCCTGCCCATCAAGCTGCCCGCAAAAGGCACGGGCCGCAAGCACCGCGGCGGCGGCGGCGCGCGCGGCGGCGGCGAGGGCGCGCGGCGGGGCGGGGGCGGGGGCGGGGCGGTGCTGTTTGCTGACGTGGCGGGCGTGGACGAGGCCAAGGAGGAGCTCCAGGAGATCGTGGAATACCTGCGGTCACCCGAAAAGTTCTCCCGGCTGGGCGCGCGGCCGCCGAGCGGCGTGCTGCTGGTCGGGCCGCCGGGTGCGCGGTTGGGGGAGGGAGGGGGCGGGGTTGGTTGGGGGGAGCCGGAGGCTGTTTTCGGCCCGCGCCGGCGCAGCAAGGGGCGGCGGCCAGCATTCTTTCGTGCATGCGCACGCGCAAAACCAGGCCCCAGCAGCCGGCGCCGCGCCCCCACCAATGAGCGCACTCACGCGCCCTCAAACCCCCCGCCCTCGAAACAAAAAGGCACCGGCAAGACCCTCCTCGCGCGCGCCGTGGCCGGCGAGGCGGACGTGCCCTTCTTTTCCATCGCGGCCTCCGAGTTTGTGGAGCTCTACGTGGGCATGGGCGCGATGCGGGTGCGGGAGCTGTTTGCAAACGCGCGCAAGGAGGCGCCGGCCATCGTGTTCATCGACGAGATCGACGCGGTGCGCTGCTTTTTGAATTTTTTTGTGCTTCTGTTGCTTTTGGTTGGTTGGTTGGTTGGTTGGTTGGTTGGTTGGTTGGTTGGTTGGTTGGTTGGTTTTGTTTGTTTGTTTGTTTGTTTGTTTGTTTGTTTGTTTGTTTGTTTGTTTGTTTGTTTGTTTGTTTGTTTGTTTGTTTGTTTGTTTGTTTTTGTCTGTTTGTTTGCCGTTGGGTGGTGGGTTTGTTTCACAATTTTGTGTGCTGATTGTTTGTCTGCCGCCTTGGTTTGTTCACAGTTCCCCAGGGGAGTCACCCCCTTCTCGCCCCTCCTCCCCTCCTCGAAACCCGGCCCCGCTGCCCAACCAACCTCCCCTGCTACCCCCAACCCCACCCACCAAACGCAGGTGGCCAAGGGCCGCGACACGCGCCTGCGCAGCGTGGGCAACGACGAGCGCGAGCAGACGCTCAACCAGCTGCTGACGGAGCTGGACGGTTTTGAGACGGACCGGGACAACATCGTCATCTGCATAGCCGCGACCAACAGGTGGGGGGTGGGGGCTCTTGGGTGGGTGGGGGCTTTGGTTGAGGGCTCTTTGGGGGGCTTTTCCCGCGTCGCCGTCGGCGAAACAGGCGCGTGTGGGGGCGCTTTCCTTCCGCCGACCGCGCACCCCAATCCCAAGCTCCCGGCTGGGCGGCTGCTCAATACGCCATCATCCCCCCAGACCAACCCCAGCCCCCCCCCAACCCCCCCCCCCCAGGCCCGACGTCCTCGACGCCGCGCTGCTGCGCCCCGGCCGCTTCGACCGCCGCGTCCCGGTGGAGCGCCCCGACCGCGTGGGGCGGGAGCAGATCCTCCGCGTCCACCTGCAGCGCCGCGGCCTGCCGCTCGCGCCGGACGTGACGCCCGCGGGGCTGGCGGGCGCGACGACGGGGTTCACGGGGGCGGACCTGGCCAACCTGGTCAACGAGGCGGCGCTGCTGGCGGGGCGGCGGAACAAGGTGGGCGCGGCGGCTTTGGGTCTTAGGCGGGGGGGGGGGGGGGGGGGCGCGGCCGCTTGGCTGCGGGGCGCGGTGTTGCCCGCGTTGAAGCAGCGGTTGGAGGGTGTTATTGATCCCCCCAAAACAGCCAGGTGCCACCCAGCAACGCCAACAACGCCCCCTCGCCCCGCACACCAAACCCAAAACCCAACCCAACCAAACCAACCCAACCCAACCCAACCCAACCCAACCCAACCCAACCCAAACCAAACTAAACCAAACCAAACCGCCCCCCAGTCCGTCGTGGGCGCTGAGGAGTTTGACGTGGCCGTGCTGCGCGCGGTCGCGGGCATCGAAAAGAAGCGCTCCATCCTCGCGGGCATGGAGAAGGAGGTGGTGGCGCGCCACGAGGTGGGCGCAGCGGTTGGGGGGCGGCGGTTTGCGGTTGGCTTTTGGCGGTTTTGGGGTGTTTACAGGGGCAATGCAGAAGCGCAACCAAGGCCGGGGCAGCCCCAAACCAGCCCAACTCAAAACCAGACCAAACCAGACCAAACCAAACCCAATTGAAACCACACCAACGCCCGTGCCCAACCTCCACCCCCCCAAGGTCGGCCACGCGCTGGTGGGCACCGCCGTCGCGCGCCTGCTGCCCGGCAGCCCCGAGGTGGAGAAGCTCTCCATCATCCCCCGCACCGGCGGCGCGCTGGGGTTCACGTACTCGCCGCCGAGGGCGGAGGACCGGGCGCTGCTGTTTGACAGCGAGATACGCGGCCAGCTGGTGGGGGGCGCGCTGAACTGCTGCTTTTTGGGGGAGGGGGGTTGCGCGCACGAGCGCAGGCGCCGCAAGGCGCCGCAGAACGGTCCCAAACCCTCTGGAAACGCACTGCACTCCCACCCCCCGCCTCGCACCAACGCGCCCTCTCCCACCCTCCAACCCCCAAAAAACCCAGGCCATGCTGATGGGCGGCCGCGCCGCCGAGCTGCTGACCTGCCCCTCCGTCTCCACCGGCGCGGTCGACGACATAAGGCGCGCCACCGACCTGGCGTACCGCGCCGTCTGCGAGTACGGCCTCTCCCCCGCCGTCGGCCCCCTCAACGTGTCGGTCCTCTCCGCCGGCGGCGGCGGCGACGACGCGGGCTGGCTCTCGGTGCGCGACGGCGGCGGCACGGGGCGGGTGGTGGAGGCCGAGGTTAAGGCCCTGCTGGAGGGCGCGCTGTCGGCGGCGGCGGCGGTGGTGGAGGCCAACGCGGCGCTGCACGCGGAGCTCGCCGCGCGGCTCGCGGCGACGGAGCGGCTGGACGGCCCCGGCCTGGCGGCGGGGCTCGCGCGCGTGGGCGCGCCGGGCGAGCTGGAGCGGTTCGTGCTGTTTGGGGAGGTGCCGCCCGCGGAGCGGCTCGCGGCGCTGAGGGAGGCGCAGCAGCGGGGCGCCGGCGGGGCGGCGGCGGTGGCCGCGGCGCTGCCTGCGGCGTCGGCGGCGGCCGCGCTGCCGGCCGCGGCGTCGGCGCTGCCTGCGGCGTCGGCGGCGGCCGCGCTGCCGGCCGCGGCTTCGGCGTCGGCGGCGGCGCTGCAGGCGGGGGCCGGGCCGGCGGCAGAGCTGCGGGTTGCTTCGGGGGAGGCGGGCGGCAGCGGCAGCGGGCTGGTCAATTGATTTGGATTGAACACTGGCAGCGGCGCGCCGCCAGCTGACTCTGCTGCTTTCCTTTTTACGCGCTTTCTTCTTCTGCAGTAGCAGCAGCAGGTGCACACGGCGCGGTCTCGCAGCTTGCCGCCTCCCTTTTGTTGCGCAGCGGCGCCGGCGCCGGCGCCGCAGCGACAAAACGCTGTACCAACACGCCGACTGCTACCCCTAATTTGGTAGCACGCCCCCCCTCCCTCCAGAACTGACATTGTATGTAAACTGCTCCGTAACGTCTGGACTCAAAGTGAGCCTCTTGGTCCAGCTGCGGCGTCCCGCAGCAGAGCGCGAGGGTCGGCACACTGAGCAGACTGGCTCGGCAGCTGACCTCTTTGCGTCCCTGCCGCCCGGCTCACAAGGCCCGCCGCCGCCGCAAGGCAGGGCAAACCTCGAATCCCTGGTACCACGTCGCTCACATACACACGCTACTGTACTCTGGAGTCGCAGCACCTGCTTGCGTGGCGGGAGCGAAGGAAATGGGCCTCGTGCTGTGCAGGGCGGCCCGGCCCTCTCCCCACGTTGTAGCAGTGCGTAGAAGCGGTGAGTAACCCGTGTGTTGCCGCGGACTGGGTGCTTGGCGACCCTGGTGCAGCGTGCAGCCGGGTGCGGCGGTGCCTCGCAGCGCTGCCGCCAACGCACACGCTCCGCCGCCGCGCTTCAGCCATGCACCTCCCGCCATGCCGCCCACGACGCATACAGCGGCCCTGCCGCACCATCTGCTGGCCCGCGTCTGCTCCTTCCTGCCGCCCGGGGACGCTGTCCTGACGGTCCCTCGCCTGAACAAGGCGTTGGCAGCGGCGGCGGCGCAGCGCGTTGCAGAGCTGAGGGCAGGGGTGCCGGGTGTGAAGGATGGCTTGATGCACATTGGAGGGGAGTTCTTCCCCCTCCCGCTGTGGGCGCTGCAGGAGGCGTGGCCGCAGCTGACGGAATGGCAGCGAACGCGCACGGCGTTGCGCGCCGCCTTCCACGGCGACCTCGCCGCGCTGAGGTGGGCGCTGCTGCAGCAGGACGACACCGGCACCTACTACTGCGCTGCAGCGGCGGCTGGCGGGCAGCTCGAGGCGCTGCAATGCGCACTCGCGCTGGGTTGCGAGTGGGACGAGGAGACGTGCAGCGCGGCGGCCGAGGGCGGCCACCTGGCCGTGCTGCAGTGGGCGCGCGCCCAGGATCCGCCCTGCCCCTGGAACGAGGGGACATGCAACGCAGCGGCTCGTGCCGGCTGCCTGGCCGTGCTGCAGTGGGCGCGCGCCCAGGAGCCACCCTGCGCTTGGAACCAGTGGACGTGCAGAGCGGCGGCTGAGCGCGGCCACTTGGCCGTGCTGCAGTGGGCGCGCGCACAGGACCCGCCCTGCCCCTGGGATAAGGAGACGTGCAGCGCAGCGGCTGAAGGTGGCCACCTGGCCGTGCTGCAGTGGGCGCGCGCCCAGGAGCCACCCTGCGCTTGGAACCAGTGGGCGTGCAGAGCGGCGGCTGAGCGCGGCCACTTGGCCGTGCTGCAGTGGGCGCGCGCACAGGACCCGCCCTGCCCCTGGGATGAGGAGACGTGCAGCGCAGCGGCTGAAGGTGGCCACCTGGCCGTGCTGCAGTGGGTGCGCGCCCAGGACCCGCCCTGCCCCTGGGATAAGGAGACGTGCAGAGCAGCGGCCAGCGGCGGCCACCTGGCCGTGCTGCAGTGGGCGCGCGCCCAGGAGCCTCCCTGCCCCTGGAACGAGGGGACGTGCTGCGCAGCGGCCCGTGCCGGCCACCTGGCCGTGCTGCAGTGGGCGCGCGCCCAGGAGCCTCCCTGCCCCTGGAACGAGGGGACGTGCTGCGCAGCGGCCCGTGCCGGCCACCTGGCCGTGCTGCAGTGGGCGCGCGCCCAGGAGCCTCCCTGCCCCTGGAACGAGGGGACGTGCTGCGCAGCGGCCGAGCACAGCCACTTGGCCGTGCTGCAGTGGGTGCGCGCCCAGGATCCGCCCTGCCGCTGGGACGAGTGGACCTGCAGCCAAGCCGCTGAGGGCGGCCACCTGGCCGTGCTGCAGTGGGTGCGCGGCCAGGAACCGCCCTGCCCCTGGGACGAGTGGACCTGCAGCCAAGCCGCTGAGGGCGGCCACCTGGCCGTGCTGCAGTGGGTGCGCGGCCAGGAACCGCCCTGCCCCTGGGACGCGCTCAAGTGCATGTTCTCAGCAGGCGATGATGCCGTTTCCGAGTGGATCCAGGGGCAGACGGCACTCGAGGACGCGGCGCAGTGAGGCCCCTGCTGTTGACGTCAGCGCCGCTCGGGGGCGGCTGGTGTCTGGTGTAACCGGAACCCTAGGCAATGGAGACCAAAAA
Source organism: Raphidocelis subcapitata (assembly GCA_003203535.1). NCBI lineage: Eukaryota > Viridiplantae > Chlorophyta > Chlorophyceae > Sphaeropleales > Selenastraceae > Raphidocelis > Raphidocelis subcapitata. Next base: position 66,581 of record BDRX01000012.1, read on the forward strand.
ACGGCAGTGGCCAGCCAGAGTTCCCCCCTACTAGTGGCTTGCTGCAGCTCCAGCCTGCTGCTGGCCAGTCTTGAGATGACAACTTGTTTTAGTGGGCGGAGTATGCGTCGTCCCCGCGGGTCACAAAAGCGGTGCGCCTGGGCAAAAGCAAAACAGACGACACACCAGTTTTTACAGACGGCGCATTGCGCGCCGCAACAGTCAGGGCGTAGCACTTTTTTTGACTCGGATTGGTCAGCGCGCGGCGGCGTGCAATTGCGCCGCCTGCCGCCGCAATGCGCGGCCAGACAGGCGCGGTGTGGGGGAGCCTCCCCTGAGGGCGGGTGGGCGCCGGGCGGAACACAAAAGAGCTGCCCACCGCTGCAGTGCAGACGCCACAAGCATTAGCGCAGCAGGGGGGCTCTGCAAATCGCTTCAGCGGCCGCGCGTCAGCTCGCGCCGCCCTTTGCCGCCGCAGCCGCCGCCGCCCTCCCGGCCGCCGCCGCCCCCGCGGCGCCGCCGCCGCCGTCCCCGCCGCCGCCGCCGTCCCCGCCGCCCGCGAGCGCCGCGTCCGCCGCGCGCCGCACCGCCGCCCACGCCGCCGCGACGTGGCGGGGCTGCGTCTGGGGGCTGCCGACGGCGATGCGCAGCGCGGTGCGGCCCTCAAGCTCTGTCGCAACCATAAACGCATCACCTGGCGGTTTTGGCGGTTTTTAGGCGTGTTTGGCGGTTTTCGCGGGGTTTGGGGGGCGGTTCTGTGTGGTGCTTTAGGGGTTTGGGGTTGGTTTGTGGCGTGTCGAGGTTTCCGGAGGGAGGGGAGCGCTCACAGCACTGCTGCTTCCCAAGCGAGCGCCGCGCTCCTTCGAGCCGCAACGCCGCAACGCCCAAAGGCAGCCACAGCGGCAGTCGGAGCCCCCCACACCCCGCACCCGAGGCGTTGACCGCGTCCAGCAGCCGCCTGTTGGCGTCGTTGTCCCCCGCCGCCAGCCGGAAGCAGACCAGCCCCAGCCGCGGCGGCGCGGCGAGCTCGAAACGGGCGTCGGCGCGCACCGCGTCGGCGAGCCACCCGGCCATGGCCACGTGGTGGCGCAACAGCGCGCGCAGGCGCTCCGCGCCGTACATTCGCAGCACCATCCACAGCTTGAGGGCCCTTTTTGGGGGGGTGTTTTGTGTTTGCTTTGTGTTGTTTGCGGATTGTGGTTTGGGGCTTGTGGTTTGCGGCTTGTGGTTCGTGGCAGCAGACGCTCTCAGGCGGCCATGCAACAAACTGCTCCCCACCGCCAAAACGCTGCAAGAATGGGACCTGGGGAGGCTTTTCAACTGCGCGGACAGCCACAGAGCCGAGCCCACCTGAACCGCCGGCCCAGGGGGACCTGCCAGTCCTTGTAGTCAAGGCCTGGGGGGGTCGGGAGGTTTATTTTGCGGTTTGGCAGTTTGCTTTGGCTTTTGCGGGGAGAGGGCTTTCCAGTGCGGATTGCGCATAGTGATTGGGCGCGCGGCGCGCTCTAAACTCCCAATGCACGCGCCCAGCCCTGAGCCAAAAGCGCCCCCCACCGTTGGCGCGCCCAGGCCCCAACACGCCTCCCAAAAGCGCCCCCCCCCCCCACCGTTGGCGCGTGACCGCAGGTACACGGGCGTGAGGGACAGCGCCTCCTTCAGCGCGTCCGCGTCTGCGATCCACATCGCGCAGCAGTCAAAGGTGGTGGCCAGCCACTGGGGGTTTTGTTCGGGGAGGGGAAGGGGAGGGCCGGGCAGGGTTTTGCCGCGCCAGTGCGTATGCGCATCGCTTGTAGCTGTTTGGGGGATGGAGCCAGCCTGGGTGTTGCGGCTTCAGGCTTCGCATCATCACATGTGGCGCACCCGCAGCAAAAAAGGGTCCAGGCAAGCAACCAAATGGGGCGAAACATTCAGAAGGGGCGAAACACAGACGCGCGACCGCGCGCGCGCGCGCGCGCGCGCGCGCCTTGTGAGGGTTGAACTGGAATGAGTCCGCCCCCTCCAGCCCCGCGAATAAGGGGCGGTGCTCCTGGCAGATGAGGGCGCAGCCGGCATACGCCGCGTCGACGTGCAGCCACAGCCCGTGCCTGGGGGGTTTTGTGCGCGTTTGTGGGCTTGTGGGCTTGTGTGTGCGTTTTTGGCTCTGTTTTTGGTTGGGTGTGATTGCAGCGGAGTGCAAACCCTCTCTCATAAGATAAATTGACCGGCCGACAACACAGGCCCCTTGGAACACCAACCCGCAACCCAGCCAGCCAGCCAGCCAGCCAGCCAGCCAGCCAGCCAGCCAGCCAGCCAGCCAGCCAGCCAGCCAGCACAGCAAGCCAGCCCGGCCTCACCCCGCGCAGACGGCCCCAATCTCCTCCAGCGGGTCCACCGCGCACGACGACGTCGTCCCCACAGTCGCGCCCACGAAAAAGGGGACCAGCCCCGCCGCCTCGTCGTCGGCGACGGCGGCGGCCAGGTCCGAGGCGCGGAGGGCGAAGTCCGAGGCGGAGGATGTGGGCAGCGCGCGCACGTGCTCAAGGCCCAGGATCATGCAGGCCTGGGGGGCAGGGGCGGGGGCGGGGGCGGGGGGCGGGGGTTGGGGTCGGGGGCCGGGGGCGGGGCGAGGGCGGGGTATGGTTGCGGCGGTCTTTGAACGAACTGTGGCGCGGCGCTGGTGTTGCGGGCGGCGTTGGGTCTGTAGGGCACGACCCCGCAACAAGAGAGAGTGCAAACCCCCCAAACCCTGCGAACCCCAATTCCCAACAAACCCGCCCCCGACAAAGGCCCCCCCCAGCCAGCCCCCCACCTTTTTGAAGCACGAGTGCGTCTGGTCGGAGCAGTAGGCGACCAGCCGCCACGCGTCCCCCGCGTCCCGCCCCCGCATCGCGCGCGCGCGCGCGGCGAGCATCGCGACGAGCACGGCCTCGCTGCTGGTGCCCTGAATAACGCCGCCGCCGGCGCCGCGCGCGGCGGCGGCCGCGTCGGCGGTCGCGCCCTCCATCCCTGAGCCGCCGCCGCCGCCGTCCCGGACTGCCCCGTTTCCGTCCCGGACTGCCCCGTCGGCGTCCCGGACTGCCCTCGCGAACATGAACTTTTCGGGCAGTCCGCAGAGCGCCGCCAGCCAGTCCATTACCACCATCTCCAGCTCTGTGGCCGCGGGGGCGGACTGCCAGCTGAAGCCGATGCCGTTGAGGGCGCCTTTTTTTGGGGGGGGGGAGGTTGAGTGCGGTGCGCTTTTCAGGCTTTTTGCAACGTTTGCAGCTTGCTTCTGCTTTTGGAGCGGGAACGTGAATTGGATTGCTCGGGAGCAGGCACCGCTGCTGCAAGTGCGAACGGCCCTCCAGCCAATCTGGTGGTGCTGCAACGCCCCCGCACGGCCCTGGGAAAGCCAATTTCACCCAGCCCCTCTCGCGGGTCGACCCTCCAAATTCCAAACCCCCATATTCCAAATTCCAATCGCCGAGGGTCCATCCCCCCCCTCCACCTATTAGCATCTCCCCCAGTATGGCCGGGAATGAGGTGGCGGAGGGGTACCAGGCAAAGAAGCTGCCGGGAAGGTGCGGGTGGGGTGTTGGGGTGTGTGGAAGGGTGAGGGGTGGAGGGTAAGGGTGGGGACAGAGGGGCGGCGCGCAGCGAGAGCAGCAGGCGGGTGGAGGGGCGCGCAGGGCATGGAGTCAGGGGGGTTGCAGAACCCAGTGTCCCCCCGCACACGCACGACCCCGCGCAACCCGGCACAAACAAAGCACGCAAACATGCATCCAGGCACGCACAAACGCGCAAAGCAAGCCCCACCTGGGGCTCTGCCAGTGCAGCACCCCCGGCATGATCTTCGACTCAAAGTCTGCCATCACCGCCTCAAACGGCTCGGGCTGCTCGGGGGCGCGCTCGGGCAGCAGGGGGCGGAGGTAGCCGGGCTGGGGGGCGGGCCGTTTTTTTGGGGGTGTGTGTGGTGGTGGTGGTGGCGAGAGGGGGGATGAGGGCGAGGGGGGAGGTGGGGGGAGACAGACGGCCGGGGCCGCGCCGCAATGAATGGGGCCGCAGGCCACACATGCGCAGGGAGTTTGAGGGGGAGGGGTTTGTCCGCAGCACCGCTGCACCTCTGTCCCCCACCCCCCTGCGGCCCGCCCAAACCCGGGGCCGCGCCCACTCACCCTGACTGCCGGGCTGACGGGCAGCTTCTCGATGCGGTGTTTGTAGTAATCCGCTATCCAGTCCACCACCTTGTAGCCCATGGCCCGGAACTGTTTTTTGGGGGGGTTGGGACTCGGGGGTTTGGGTTGGGGGGTGGGGCGGGTCTTGCATGGCGTGCCATGCGCCGCCGCTCTTTCGCCCCGCCGGCGTGCGTGCTAGATCTCAGATCGCACCTCATCGGGGTCCACGGTGTGCTCATAGTCTGGCAGATCTATGGAGGGTCCGGCATCACTGCCGTTGCCGCCGCTGCCGTTGCCGCCGCTGCCGTTGCCGGCGGCCCGCCGCGACGGCCGCACCCGCTGCGGGTGCGGCGCAGTGCGCGGCGCCGCGCGCCCGGATCGCCATGCGCTGGCGGCGCGGCGCGGTGTGCCAAACGCTTGGGCAAGCGCCCTGGATTGCATGGCGCGCCTGGTCGGGGCGAGTGCGCTTGCCGGCAGGAGTCGCGTGCGCAGACAGCGTCTTCACCAGGCGATCAGCGACGGCCGCACGGCCTTTTGGGTTCTGTTCGAGCGCGGGCGATATGTGTTCTGAATGCGCTTTAGGCTGGCCGACGGCGCGTCTGGTTTATGCGGCGTCGAGCCGGCGCGCGCTGGTCAAGGGCGTCACCGGTGCAGCCGTCCTCCCGCCCTTTCCCCGGCGTTCCTGCCTGCTTTACACCCGCCGTAGGGGCCACGCAGATGCCCTGTGTCGCACTGCAAACGCCGCCGCCGGCCGCGCGGCCGCCGGCCGCCCCGGCCGCCGCCGCCGCCCGGCCCTCACTTCCGCCGCCGCTTGGCCGCCGGCCCGCCCTCCCCGCCCGCCGCCGCCGCCCGCTTCGCCGCCTTCCCCTCCTCCCGGTACTTGTCCTTGCGCCGCTCCTTGTCCAGCCTGGTTTGTTTTTGTGATTCGTTTTTTTGCGGTTTTTGTCACGTCACGGGCCGGTTGAGTACTCGTTTTCAAGTGATGAAGCCACGCCCTCCCGGGACGGGCCTCTCGCCGCCGGCTGCCACACCCTTAAACCCGCCCCCTCCCAAGCCCTCAAATCCCCTCGCAAGCTGCCCCCCCAAAAGCCAAAAGCCCCCCGCCCCAACTCACTGGCCGCGCCACTGCTCCTCCTTGGCCTGCGCCTTGGCCCGCTCCCCCCGCTTCCGCGCCGCCGCCTCCCGCCGCTTCTCCGCCTTGGCGTTGCGGATGGCGTTGAGCTGCTGCAGCAGCGCGGCGGCGTGCTTCTCGGGGCGCTCCAGCACCACCGCGCGGCGCTGCTCCAGGGACTTGCGCTTGCGGGGCGCCTCCTGCGCGCGGCACGGCACAAAATTGGTGTGTTTGGAGTCGGCGGCGGCGGCGCGCTTTGTCGGCTGCGCAGGGTCAAACTCCACAAACACAGTGGCGGGGCCCAATTGTCCCCCCCCCATAAAAACCCACAGCCAAAGCCCCTCCCTTCTGAATCCGCGCGCGCCTCCCCCCTTCCCCGCGCACCACTTTGGGCTTGGTCTTGAAGGGCAGCGCCGCCTGCAGCTTGGTCGGCACCTTGAGGGGGTTGAACACGCGGGGGCCCCGCTCCACCGGGCGGTACAGACTGTCGGCCTCGCGCGGCGCGCCCACACCCGCGTCCCGCCGGAGCTCCCCCACCGTCCGCATGCCCACCCACCCCGCCGCGCCCTGCGCGGCCGCGCCCGCCGGGGCCGCGCCCGCCGGGGGCGCGCCCGGCGCGGCGGCGTGATCTGGCGCGCCGCCGCGGCCGGGGTGATCTGGGTAGTAGCCCACCCCCAGCGGCCCCTTTTTGAATATGAAGCCCGGCCGCGCGCCGGCAAAGCGGGGAGACGGCTGGAAGCCCCCCGCCGCCACCGCCGCCGCCCCTCCCGCCGCCGCCGCCGCCGCCGCTGCCGCCGCCTCGGCCTCTGCCGCGCCGTCCCCCTCCTCCTCCTCCTCCCCCTCCTCCCGCCCCCGGTGCGGCGCGCCCCGGCGGTCGCGGGGCCCGCTGAGCGCGCGCGCGGATGGGGCGGGGGCCAGCATGTCTGTCATGGGATTGTGCAGCCGGGGCAGCGGCACCTGTGGGTGTATTTGCAATGGTGGGCGGTTGGTTGGTGGGTGGGTGGTTGGGTTGAGGTGGGCTTTCGCATGTGCAGGCGCAGGGCAGTAAAGCTGAATGCGCCTCCCAAAAGCGCTCCAAACTCAATGCCCCAGCCCCACCTGCACCCATGCGCGCAGGAACACTATGTCTGACAGGAGGGGCTTGTCCTCAAACGTCACCCGCACGCTGCCGTCGCGCGCGCCCTCCACACCTGGGGGGTTTGCCGTGTTTGGTGGGCGGGCCGTGAGGGTTGTTGGGGGTTTGTCGTGTTTAGCGGGCGGGCCGTGAGGGGGCGTGGGGTGTTTGGAGGTTTGGGGTTGAGGGGACTGGTCAGTTGCGCGCATGTGGCCCCCACAAAACATGCAAACACGCATGCTCTCCAAACAAGAGCCCCTTTAAACGGCAAAATCGCCACCCACCCGGCCGCAGCGCCTTTTTGATGGTGCCGCGGATGCCGCTGACCGTGCGCACGGCCGCGCCCTCAAACTTTGCCGCCTCCACCTGGCTGGTGAACATGCCCCCCACAAACGCGGTGTGGCGGTGCACCTGGGCGGGTTCGGGTTGGGGGTTTGGGGGCGGTTCCGGGGGGTTTGTCGGTTTTGTGGTTTGAGGCGATTTATGGCTTTCCCGGGTTTGTCAAGCTCTGGTCAGAGCCGGGTCTTTCAGGGGCTGGTGTTTAGGGGTGGGATCATCCAACTTGGGAAAAAGCGGCCCAACCGCAAAACAACATGCGCAGCGAGCCTTCACACCCCCACCCCCACCTTGAAGGGCGTCCCGACAAGCTTCAGCTTCTTCACCACCCGCAGCTCCGCCTCCTGCTCCAGCACCACCCCCGTCCCGGCGATGCGCCAGCACGCGGCGCTGGGGTTCAGCGCCACGCCCGCCTGCAGGGCGACCACGCCTGGGGCGGTTTGTGGGCGGTTTTCAGGGCGGTTTTGGGTCGGTTTTGGAACAGTTTTAGGCGGTTTTAGGGCGGTTCTGGGGGTTTCAGGGGGCTGTTTTTCGGGGCTGTCTGGGGGCTGTATGTGCATTTCAAAGGGTGATTTGCCGCTTCCCCGCCACCCCCGCCCACCCGTGTTTGGCGGCGCAAACGGCCCCGCCACCGCCGCCACGCAGTGCATGTGCTGCGGCGTGTACTTGATCGCCCTCAGCCTGCGGTTGTGGTCCTCGAGGGCGTAGAGGGGGAGCGCCTGGTAGCGCCGCCAGCCGGCGGAGAGGATCAGGGGGTCGCGGGTCTTCAGGGTTTTGGGGTACCACCTGGGTTGTTTGGGGGTTTAGATGTTGGTTTGAGGTTTTAGGGTGGTTTGGGGGTTTAGATGTTGGTTTGAGGTTTTAGGGTGGTTTGGGGGGTGGTGAGAGGATGAGGGGGTCGCGGGTCTTCAGGGTTTTGGGGTACCACCTGGATTGGGGGTTGTTTGGGGGGGGGGGTGGCGGGTTGGTTTGGGGGTTGGGTTTAGGTTTCAGGTTGGTTTGGGGGGTTTCAAGGGGGCTGAAGCGTGGTTTTGAACTTGGGCAGTTGGGGTGGTTGGGGCGGTTGGCAAGGGGAAGGGAGGCGAGCGTTCCACACCCCCAAAAGCGAGGCACGAGCCAACAAACACTCCCCCCAGCCAGGCCGGCCAGCCGCGCCGCGCACCACCCCACCCCGCACCTGTGGCGCTTGAATCGCAGCCGCATGACCCCGGTTTTGTCCTCCCCCTGGCCCATGCCCCCCATCAGCAGGGGGCGGCGGGGCTCCCAGCAGGTGACCAGCTCGCACGGCACGCCTGGGGGGTTTTAAGGGGGCGGTTTCGGCGGTTATTTGGCGGTTGGTTGGGTGGTTGATTTCGATAGCTGTTTGCTGGAGTTTTTCGTTTGCGTGCTTTCGTGCGCCGGCCCAAACGCCCAAACACCCGACCCAATGCGCCCGCCCTCAGCCCACACGTGCATGCGCTCCAAGCAACCAGGCGGTTGCCCCTATACAAAACGCAGTCAACAACCCAACAACCCCCGAGCCCCCCCCCCCCCGCCACCCACCCCTGAAGCGCACGCGCACGTAGGTGCCCGCCTCGTGCCCCGCCATGGCGGCGCGCGTCTTGGGGTCGAGCGCCGCCAGCGCGTCGCGCGTCGCGGCGGCGCGGGCGGTTATCTCCCGCTTTTGGGCCTCGAAAAAGGACTCCCCCTCGTCGGCCTTGCGCATGCCGGGGGGGGCTGCGATTTTCGGTTTTTTTTGCGGTTTTGGAGGGGGCTGAGGTTGGGTTTGAGGGGTTGAGCTCCCTGGGTGCGGCCGCCGCGACAAAAAACTGAGCACCCCAGAAGGGGTGCCGCCACCCAAAACCCCCCAAACCACCCCAGCCCCCCGTCGCCGCCGCGCCGCGCACCCTTGCCCCGCTTCCCGCCGCCGCGCCCCTCCTCCCCCTCCTCCTCCTCCTCCTCCCCCGGCCCGCCGCCGCCGCCGCCGCCGCCGCGCCCCGTGGCCGCGCGCGCGATGGCGGCGGCGCCGCCGGAGGCGTAGGTCGCCTCAAAGGCGGCGCGCTTGGCCAGCTTCTTCTGACGCAGCTCCTCGGCCTGTTTGGGTTTGGTTGGGTTTTGTTTGAGTTTTGTTCACAATTTTACTCAGTCAATTGCTTCGGCCCCGGTAAAAGAAACCGCCCCCTAACAAACGCCACCCCAACCCTGATACAGGCCAAACGATCCCAGCCGCCCCCCCAAAAAACTGCAAAGCCATCCAAAACGCACCTCCGCCTCGGCGATCGCCTTTTTCGCCGCCGCCGTGACGTCGTCCCCGCCGCCGCCCGTACCGCTCCCTGCGCCGCCGCCGTACTTCACCCCAGCCTCCAGATCTTCAAAGTCTCCGAAAACGTCAGAGTCGGAGCCGGCGCCGCCGCCGTCGGCGTCGGCGCCGCCGTCGTCGTCGCCGCGGCCGGCGGCGCGGGCGGCGGCGGCGTCCCAATCGCCGGTGACAAACCTGCCGAGCGGCGGGTTTTTTCGATTGCTTCAGTGGCGGATTTGTTTGGCGTCGGCGGTGCTTCTTCTTTGCGGCGGCGGTCTCTTCTGGCGGCACGTGCCTGCGCAGCAGCACGACACAAAACCAACGCGAGCGAGCACGCGAAAGGCAGCGGCAGCTGCCGCCCCCACCTGTTGCGCAGCGACTCCACCGCCTCTGCGTCCCCCCACCGCCCGTCCAGCTCCCGCGCCAGCGCCGCGCCCGCCGCCGCAGGGCGGGTGGTGTCGGCGCCGTCGTCGTCGGCGGCGCTGGCTGCCGCCGCAGCAGCAGCAGCCGCGGCCGCCGGGGCGCGGCCGCTGGGGCCGGCGGCCTGCGAGGGGCGGGGGTGGGGGCGAGAGGAGGGGGAGGGGGCGCTTTAGTAAGGGGGTCGTTGAGGGCTTCAGTAAGAGGGCATTCAGGGCTTTAGTAAGGGGGGGCGGTTGAGCAATGAGCAAGCCGAATGGACCGGCGGCAAGCAAACAGCCCAGTCCTCAGGGTGCGCGCGCGCGCGTGCGCACCCCGCCGCTGCCGCGCCGCAGCTTGAACAGCTCCTCCTCATCGTCGCTGCCGCCCTCCTCATCGCTGCTGCCCTCCCCCGCGCCGCCACCGCCCCCGCCGTCCGAGGCGCCGTGCGCGCCGCCGTCCGAGGTTGCGCGCGCGCCGTAGATCATCGCCTTGAGATCGCGCCCCCGCGGCGCGAACAGCGCGGACGCGCGCGCGGCCATCCCTGCCTTCCACCGCGCGGCGCCGCCGAGGCCGAGGCCGCCCTCTTCTGATCCGGGCTCCGACTCCTCATCCGACCCCGAGCCCCCGTAGTCATCGCTGCCGCCGTCCGAATCGGAGCCGCCGCCGCTGCCGCCGCCGCCGCCGCCGCCGAGCAGCACCCGCAGCTCCGCCGCCGCCGCCTCGGCGTCGGCGGCGTCGTCGTCGGCGCCGCCGCCGAACAGCGCGCGCCGCCGCAGGCGGCCGCCGGAGAGGACCGCCTCAGACGCGGGCAGGCCGCGGCGCCGGGGCGCGCGCGCGGCCGCGGCGCCTTCCCCCTCCTCCTCGCTCCCCTCCTCCTCTTCGCTGCTGTCCCCCTCCCCCTCCTCCTCCTCCTCCTCCTCCCCGCCGCTGCCAGATCCCGAGTCGTCGTCCGACCCCCCATCCTCCTCATCCGCCCGCCCCTCTGCCAGCTCGCCCCCGCCCCCAAACAGCCGGATGCGGCTGCTGGCCAGCTTCTCGTCGATGCCCAGCCGCGCCCCCGCCAGCTGGCGCACCATCAGCTCGCCCTCGGGCGCGCCGGCGCCGGCGGCGGCGGCGGCGCCGTCGGGGCCGGCGAGCTGCGTGCCCGTGGTGGCGCCGCCGGCGGTTGTGTACTGGACCTGGGGTTAGGAGGAGGTTGGGGGGAGTTTGGGGGGGTTGAGGGTGAGTTTCGGGGAGTTTGGGGACGGCGTGTGGGGCGTGCAGGCGTTGGGGTAGCGCAGAACACTGCCTAACCGCCAAAGAAACTGAAAAAGACGAAAAAATCCCCCAAACTGCCCCCCCACCTTCCAGTCCGGAATGTCGATGTAAACCGCGTCCCGATCGTACAGCAGGCCCCCCGCATCGCTCATCGGCGCGTACAGCACGCGCTCGCGCTCCCGCAGGGTGCGGCGGCGCGCGGGGCCGGCGCCGGCGGCGGCGGCGCCGTCGGGGAGGGGGCAGGGGTCGGGCAGGGCGTCGAGCTCCTGGGGGTGGGGTGGGGGTTTGTTCGTGTTTAACTTGGTGTTTGATTTTGTGTTCGATTAAGTGTTTGTTGGGGTGTTTGATTGGGGGTTTGTTTAGGGGTTTGTTTGGGGGTTTGTTTGGGTGCTTTGGGGTTTGGAGGGTTGGGGGGGGGTTGGGTGGCAGCGGGCTTTCACTTTCAACGCTTTCACGCCAACCGCGCGAGGAGGGGGTTGAGGTGGAGGCAAGCGCGCAGAGGAAGGTGGACGAAAGCGCCCGAAGCGGGGGCGGAAGCAAAAGCAAACGCAAGCGCAGGTGCAAAAACCAAAGGCCCCACCCACCGCGATCCCAAAGTCCCCCACGCCCGCCAGGTGGATGCGCTGCGTCTCGCGCAGCGGCGCGCCCCGCACGTAGCCGTACAGGACCACGTCCCTTTGGGGGGATTGTTTTGGGCGTTTTTTTGGCGTTTTTCAGTGTGTTTGCGTGGCTTTCGGGCGGTTGTGGGCGCTTTTTTCGGTTTTTCAGGGCTTTCGCTGCCATTTCGCCCACCACCTGCAAAACCCTCAAAAACCGCCCCCAAACCACCCAAAAGCAACACCAAAAACCGCCCAAAGCCGCCCCGTAACCGCACCTGTCGCATTTTGGGTCCACCCTCACGTCCTCCCGCGGTGTCACGTCCTCCATGCGGTCGGCGATGACGTAAGGGTGGGCCAGCCGCCACGTCAGCGGGCGAAACTTGGCCACGGAGATGAAGCGCGCCAGGTTGAGGATCTGTCGGGGAAGGGGGCGGTTTTGGACGGTTTCGGATTTCGTTCTTTTTTTTGTTTGGTCGGTGTGGCTTCGGTTTTCGTGTTTGTTTTGGGGGGGGCGGGGCGCTGCAATCCGGCTGGCCTTATACTCTTGGGGCTTTGGACGCGTTCGCGCGCGCCCGCAGGCGAGCCCCGTAGCGCGGGGCTCCAGGTCGGTCAAACCCCGGTCAAACCCGGTCAAACCCCGGTCAAACCCACCTCCCGCTTGAGGTACTTCCCGTGCTGCATGCCGGAAAGGTAGAACAGCTTGGCGCCGTTGTAGACCTCGGACCAAAAGCGCGCCTGGAGGTTTTGGTTTTTTTGTTTTGTTTTTGTTCGATTTTGGTCCAGGGTTTGGGTTTGGGGTTTTTTTCGCTTCTGTATCAGCTTCCTGCTTCCCGTTTTGATGTGGTTTGCCCCCCAAACTTTCAGAGGCCGAGCGCAGCAGCAAACCCCTTCTTTCCTTAGACCTCCCAGGGTCCGGTCCGGCCCTCAAGGCCGCCCCACAACCCCAACAAACCCCCAAACCACCGTACCCCAACAAACCCCCAAACCACAGTACCCCCACAAACCCCCAAACCACCGTACCCCAACAAACCCCCGCCCCCCACTCCCCCCCACCTTGAGCGCCTTTTTGGCCTTTTTGAGCCGCTTCGGGTCCTTGAACCCGTCCAGGTGGGTCAGCACGCCCATCACCTTGGGGAAGCCGTGGACCTGTTTTGGGGGGGTGGGGTGGGGTGGGGTGGGGGTGGTTTTGTCCAATACTCAGGCGGGGGTGGGGGTGGGGTGTGGGGGTCGCGCTCAGATGGGTTGGGGCTGCTTTTTTGGAGCGCCGCTTGGTCACAACTCAAAAAGGCGCTTGCGTCAAACGCCCGGTGCGCCGCGCTGCACAGCAGGCGCCCAAACTGGGACTCAAGCGCGCGGTCAAACGCGCGGTCACCTGCAGCAGGTTGAGGAACTCGAAAGTTTCCATTTCGAAGCCGAAGGAGCCGTCTGCCAGCAGCAGGACCAGGTCGGCGGCCTTGGCGGCGTCCAGCATACCTGAGCGCATTTGTTTGTTTGTTTTGGGGGGGTGAAGGGTGTTGTGTCTCCATTATGAAGAGCTGGCAGCAAGCGCAAGGGCGCCTTTTGTTTGAAGCGAGCGCTCGCCGCGTTTGCGTGGCGGTTGTTGGCTGTTTTCCCCCGCAAGCAGGCACGGGCACAGAGGTTAACAAAGCCCCCCCCTCCCCGGCCCTCCAAAGCCAACCGCCGGCCCTCCAGAGCAAGCCTGGTGTGACATCGCAAGCCCGCAACCACCAACAGACATGCAAGCCTCCGACCCTCCAAAGCAGGCCGCCGACCCTCCAAAGCCGGCCGTCAAAGCGAGCCGCCGCCGAAAACAAAAACGCACCCGGCAGGTCCGGCGGGCACTCGAGCAGCGTGATGCGCCGCTTCTTGCCGGTGACCACGGTGACTGGGCCGCGGGGGTCCGCCAGGTTCTGGCGGGTGTAGTGCTTGACCAGCGCAGAGATGAGGGTGGTCTTGCCGACCTGGCGTTGAGAGGGCGTTTTTTCAATCGGGGTTTTGGGTTTGTGGGGCGTGACCAGCGGAGAGATGAGTTTGGTCTGGCCGACCTGAATCCGCATTCAGGAGGCATTGGGAGGGCGCTGTGTTACATGGAACTCCGCTTCTGAGCGCCCCTGGGCCATGCCGGGCCGCGCGTGGCCCGCGCGGCCGGGTTTCAACCCCACCCTAAACCCTAAACCCTAAACCCTAAACCCTACCCCCCTCCCAAAAAGCGGCGTCCGGGCGCGCGTGCGCGCTCGCGCGCGCACCTTTGGGGGCCCCTGCACCAGCACCACAAACGGCGCGGGGTCCACCGCGGGTGCCCGCTCCGCCATCGGCACTGGAGGGGCGGGCGGGGAGGGGAGGGGAGGGGGGGCGAGGCTGTTTGAGCGGGCCGCGGGCGCGCGGGGAAAGGGCGGCGGGGCGGGGCGGGGCGGCCCACGCCAACCTTGCACTCACTGCCCAGCACCCCCAACCCTTTGACAATGCACTCCCATGCCTGCGCCAGCTGGACGCGGCGCCCATCCAGCAGACACATCGCCCCGCAGCCGCCCAGCGGCTTCCACGCCGCCCGCTGGGGGCGGCGCGCGCGCGCGCCCCTCACCGTGCAGCCGCCGCTGCTCCTTTTCGGCGCTGCGCGCGCGCGAGGCCTTTGCCTTGCCGGCTGACTGGAAGGCGAACGCCTTGGGGTTCTGCCCCTTCTGGGCAGCAGCGGCCTGCGTTTTTTCCCGGTTGCGTTTATTCGACTGCCCCGCCAGCACGCCCAGCGCTGCTCGCGTCGTGGATGCGACCGCCAGCCGTCAGCCGCGTGGCCGACAGCCGCTGGGCGAGCGCCACCAAAAGCAGCCCGCGCCCGTGGGCCGTTGCTGCGGCGTCGCGCTGCGCGCCGCTGGCCCCCCTTTCCCCGCCGCCGGCGGGTCCGCCTCCCCCACCCCCCCACCCCCCATAACACGGCGCCGGTCAACCGCCCACCTCGCCGCCATCCTCCGCGCTCTTCTTCTTCTTCTCCGCGCCCTTCCGCTTCTCCGCCTTGCGCCCCGCCTTGCGCTTCGAATGCGTCTTGCCCACCATAGCGCCGCCGCGGCCGCGGCTGCGGGCCCGGGGGCCGGCGGGCTGCGGCGCCCCCTGGGGCGGGCCGCGGCTGTCGAGCGCGCCCGCGCCCGCTGCGGGCCGCTGCCGGCTCAAGCGCCTGCGGGGCGTGGCGCGCAGCAGCGCCGCGGCGCGTTTGGGCTCGGCCAAGGGCAGCGTGGGAGCGGTGGCGGCGGCGGCGGCGGCGGCTTGGCGCGCAGCGGCAGCCGGCGCCCGGCGGCGCCGCAGGCCTGGGGCGTGGGTGCGGGGTCGCGCCGCATGCCAGCAGTTCCTGGGTATAACCAGAAGCGCATTCGACGCCTCTGCGCGTTGCGGCGGGCCTCCTGCGCTCGCAGCGCACCTTTCGTGCGGACCGTCCTCGCGCTCGGCGGCGGGCAAGCTCGCGTTCGACGAAACGTTTACGGTGATACTTTCGTCGTGCGGGGCTCACTTCATATTCAGATCGAGGTCACCACGCACTCCGGCGGCGGCGAGAAACTCGGCGACGCTCCTGCAGGCCCTTCGGGGGCGCTGATCCAGTGCTTCGACCTCGAGGATGCTCCCGATCCGGCCGCTGCGCTGCACAAGGCGTGGCACCGCGCGCGCCGCGCGCCCCCGGCACGCTGCGCGTGCTGCCGCAAGGCCCGGTGCACCGGGTTTGACCGACCACAGGCAGGCATTACCCGCGTCAGAGCAGCATTCCAAAGGCAGGCAAACCGGCCCCTGCGCGCCGGCCGCGGGGCCCATCCAAACGGCCGCCGCGCGCCTCGGCCCGCGGCGCGGGCAGCGCGCGCCGCGGCGCATTTGCGAGCGTGCGGCGCGTTTCGGGGCGCGGCGGGGCCCCGCGCCGGCGCGGAAGCTGCGCGGGGGGCGGTCCGACCCCCCGGGGTGGCCTTTTGCGGCCTCGGCATGGGGCGGCGCCCCGCGTGCCCGGCCCAGCGGGTGCGGAAACAATTGTTGCGGGGGCTAAGCGCCGTGTTTGGCATTAACGAAAGTGGTGGGGGCGCAAGCAAGCCCCTCGAACAGAACCAAGCAAAGGGGGATGATCTGCTGAGTTCCGCACATCGGTTGCACCCTATCCCGTGTTTTTTTGCGGCCGACCAGAGGCAAAACACAATGAGTGAGCAGCGTCTGAAAGAGAAGGAAGACAGAACGCGCCGGGGCGTGGGGGGCGCGCGGCCGCCACCAGGCAGTGGGCCGCGCGCGCCCCGCAGGCCCCGGCCTCGGTTGGCGGCCAAACTCGGCCGCCGCAAATTTTATGTAAGAGGCGCGCTGTTTGCTTTCCGACCCCGCGGCACGGCCGCCGCTCCCGCGGCGGCGGCGGCGGTGCGGCGTTGAGCATCGAATTCCGGCTGTGATAAAATTCCGTGCGGGCAGGGCGAGGGCGTGTGTGCACGGGCCCCGCCCTCGCCGAGGCGTCGCGCGCCGTTCCGTTTGTCGCCTCGCCGCCGGCCGCACAACCCCCGCCGCCCGTGGCCCGGGCCAGGGCGGCGCACCGCGGGGCAGGCCGGCGGGGCGGGGCGGGGGGCCGCAGTCCGGGCGGGCCGCCCCTCGAGGCCGCCTCGGCGCGCGCGCGCGCCGCCTCGGCACGTGGCCCCTCGGCACGGGCCACCTCAGCACATGTCGTCCCCCATGTCATCGTTCATGTCGGCGGCTTCGGCCCCCGTTTTGGTCCCGCGCTGCTTCTGCACCAGCTCGACAGCCTTGTCTTTGTCCTTTGACTTTTCCTTGTCCTTTGACTTGTCCTTGTCCTTCCGGTCCTTGCCGCCGTCATCGGAGGGCGAGTCGGAGGGCGCGTTGGCGCGCTCCAGCAGGTCCTTGCGCTTGGCGTCGCGCACGATGCTGCGCGGCGGGCGGGGCGGGCGGGCGCCGGGGAGGGCGGGGCGGGGCGGGTGAGAGGGCGCCCGGGCGCACTCGCTGCATGCGCACGTGCGTGTGCGCAGTAGATGTTGTGGCGCCGCAGGGCCGTCGGTGCAGCGGCCCCAGCCGCCTTTCAGGTCCGTGGTCAACGCCAGTCAACGCCGGTCCGTGGTCAACGCCGCCAGGTTTGACTCACCGGATGTAGGTCCCGATCACGCCATAGGCCTCCGCCACAATCGAGTCGAGGGGAATGTCTGGAGGAGGCATTTTGGGGGGGGGGTGAATGTTTGAGAGGGGGCTGCTTTAGTTGTTTCGGGCGGCGGGTCGTGCGCGCGGGTGCTAGTCGCGACTGACGACGACGGCGGCGATTCAACATACGCGGGCGCTTATTGAACGCACCGTTGAAGTCCTGGCCGAATGGCTGCTCCACCTCCACGGCCGCCTCCTCAACGCCTGCGCAGGGAAGGGGGGAGCGGTTGGGGCGGGCGCAGAAAGGTTGGCGCCGGGCGCTCGGCGGCCCCGGGTTTGGGGAGGGCTTCCACGGCCGGCGAGGGCCGCGGCGCAGCCGCAGGCGGCGGGGCGCGCCGCAAAACCGCCCGGCAGGGAAGCCGCCCCGCCCGCCCCCCAAAGAAGTAACCCGGTGACCAACGCGCCCGGCGCCCACCGATGATGCCGTAACCGATGACGGCGCAGAGCGCTATGGTTATGTAACCCCAGTTGGGCACGTAGACCCAGGGCACGCACGCCAGCCAGAGCACCAGGAAGGTGCGGAGGTGGGAGATGTAGGCAAAGGGGATGGGCGTGGTGTAGACGTTCACGCAGGCGCAGAACTGGGGGCGGTTTTTTTTTGGGGGGGGCGGTTTTGTTGTGGGGGCGTTCATGGGGTGAATCGCCAGAAAAGCGCATCTTTTTGCAGACTGCCTCCATCTATCAGGCTTCCACCTTTTTTTTGCCAGCAAACATAAAGAGCACCATGTGAAACGAGCAAATGCAACTAAAAACAGTAAGCACAAGCAAACCCACCTCCATGTACATGTGGTCGATCCCCCTCATCCACTCGTTGCACTTTTGGACAAAGTACATGCGGTCCATGTCCAGCACCTTTTTGGGGGGGAGGGTGCAGGCGGTTGCGGGTGGGGTTATGGGCGGTGACGGGAGAGGTTGTGGGCTGTTTGTGGGCGGTTGGGGCGGGCTTACGGAAGGCTTCCGCGCAGCATTTGATGCCCTCCCCTCCAGCCCCCGGCCGCGACCCCCCTAAAACCCGTCCCAAACCACTAAACCCTAAAAGAACTCACCTTGTAGAGGCAGAAGAGCACGGGGTCCTTGTCGCGGTGGAGGATCTCTATCTCATCCATGTTGAGCAGGTCCAGCAGGTGCTCCTCGTTCTTCTCCCCGCGCAGATGCTGCCGCCCGATCTAAGGGGTCGGGGTTTAGGGGGTTGGGGTTTAGGGGGTTGGGGTTTAGGGGGTTGGGGTGGTTGGGGCGATCTGGGGCGCGCGGCGGCGGGTGCATGGGGCGTGCTGGTCCTTGGCCAGTGGCCGCACTAACTGGCGCTACGGTGCGCGGCAAACCAGGGCAAAACCAGAGCAAAGCGAGAGCAGGATCAGGGCAAAACCATAGCGAAATCTGGGCAAACCCAGGGCAGACAAGGGACGGCAGCGGGCCCCCCCCTGAAGCAACGCACCTCCAGCGCCACCATGAGCCACTTGAGCCGCTCCAGCACCACGTCAAAGGCCACCTCGCGGCCCCCCACGGCGATGTAGCTCGACAGCGTGCCGGACACGGAGCGGGCCATGTTCTTGCCCTGTCGCGCGAGGGGGCAGGTGGGTGGGTGGGGTGGGCGCTGCTGGTTCCGGGTTGCCTCTGCAGGGCGGTGGTTCAGCTGCTGACTGGCCAGCCAGATCAGTTTGTCCGGCCGCCGGCTGCTGTTGGTTGCCGCCGTTGCCTTCGGCTTTTGGGGGTCTCAAAAGAGCGGCGCGCCCGCGCCCGCGCTTTGCAGGGGCAGCAACGAAAAAGGCAAACCAAAAGCCCACCAGGCTGCAGAAGTTTTTGAACTTGTCCGAGCCGTTTTGCCACCGCGTGAAGGCCGCGTTGTTACGGAAAGAGAGCAGCAGGAAAAGCGCCACGCCTTTTGAGGGTCAAGGTGGGGTGGGGGGGCCGGCGGGGGTTGGCGATCGGTTGGGCGGCGGTTGGTTGGGGGGGGGGGGTGTTCCCTCTCTGTCCCGGTTTGGGCAGGCAACACCGACCTGGGCTGTCGCCCGCTGACAGCTGGAGTGCAAACGGCACCTGTCCCGCCCCTCATGCGTAGGTGGCACGCAGCGGGCCGGCCGCCGCCCCTTCGGCGCGCTCCCCCCCAGCCTGCCAAAATGCGCGCCGCGTCTGCAGAAGCGGCCAAAGTGGACCCCCCTTTTTCCGCGCACCGATGGTGGTAGTGACCGACTGCAGCTCCTTGAACTGGCCCATTGCCTCCGCCCCCGGTATCTTGCTGTAGCCGAAGCACACCAGCGCCGTGTAGATTAGGTAAACGCTCAGCGGCAGCCACGGCACCGCGCGGCCGTTGAGGCTGAAGAGCGAGACCTTCCAATAGGAGTTCCGGAAGCATAGGAAGCCCGGCTTGTCGCGCTCGGTAAGCAGCAGCCGCGTGCCCTGCGGGCGGCGCGGTGGGAAGGGGGGGTGGTCGCACCGGGGGCGCGGCGCGGCGCGGCGCGTGGTGCGCACCCGCGCCGCGTTTCGCGTGCCGGTCTGCGCGCGCGCCGCCAGCGAGCGGCGCCGCGCGGCGCGCGGGCCCTCAGAGGGCCTGCCCTTGCCGCCGGGGAGGGGCCGGCGGCCGGGGGTCTGGGCCGCCGCCGCCGGGGGGCGCCGCATGGACGCCGCGGCCGCCGGCGCGTTCCGGCCTGGCTGGCAAGCCGCGCTGGCCGCCGCGCAGCTGGCACGGCCGCCGAGGCCCGCGCGGCTGCTGCCCCGTGCGCGGCCGCCGCTGCAGCGGGAGCGGCCTCGTGCCGTGTCCCGCGTGTGGCATGCGGGGCGCCGGGGCGTCGCGCCGGCCGCCGTGGCCGCCGCGGCCGCCGCCACCGTGCGGAGCGTCAGCCCGCGCCGCCTGTGATGCTGCACCGGCCCATCGCCCCAGGCGCGCGGCAAGCGGCCCCCTCCGCGCACCTCTCCGCCTGTGGTGACCTTAGAAAGCTCTCCTATCTTCATGGTGATGCTCCTCTCCACGGGCGGGCGCCCGGTCCGAGGCGCAGCCATGGCAGGCCCCCCGCCCCCGCTGGAGGGTGTGAACGGCTGTTTTTTTAACAATTAAGCCCAAATTTCCTCACTGCGCGCCTGCGCGCACGGGGGAGCCCCGCCTCGCCGGCAACTGGCAACGCACGCGAGTGACTCCCGGTCGTTTGAGGCTGGATGCGCGTCGTTAACGAAGGCTTCACACTAAAAATGGGGTCCGCGGTGTCGGGTGGGCGGGGCAACCAGCGGAGGGAGTAAACTTACTCCGGTGACGCTTGTCGAGGCGCCGGCGGCCGGGCGGCGTGCTCGCGCGCCGCGCCGCGCCGTTCTCGCCTTTGCGGCGCGGCCGGCCGCCACCGACGCACCCGCCCGAGCGATATCCAAAGCGGCGGACCCAGCGCCGCCATGAGGCCGCCGCGCCCACTATTACCCCGTACTGGCGCTGGGCGCGATTTCGCCCGCCCAAGTCGCCCCGCCTCCCCCACCCGCAATGCGCCCCCCCTTCCCCAGCCAGTCGGCGTGGGCCTCCACCATACCGCGGGCCCCTCATCCCATGCAATGACTGGCCAGTTCGGTGCAGCTCGTTACGAGGCCGCGCCGGCCGCCGCATGGGGCAGCAGGCAGCCGCCCGGGCCCGGGCTGCGGCGCGGCAAGGGCATGTAAAAGAATTGCGGGCGCCGAGCGCATGCACGAAGCCGGCAGTTTGTTTCGGGAGCGGCGGGGAGGCTGCGTGTGCCTTTGCAGGGGTTTGCAATTTTGCGCGGGCAAACGAAAGGCAGGAAGGAGCGCGTGTCACAGCACAGGGCGTCGAGTTGCGAAACAAAAGCCCATACGAAAACTGCTAAAGGCGGCCACACAGCGTGAACAGGGAAGGAGCAGTCCTCAACGCTGAGGGTTTGCAACGCCAGCGTCGGTGCCAGTCAACGCAAGAGAAAAGCGCCCCGCCCCGGCCGCGGGGCCGGACATGGCGAGCCGCCACCGACCCCCCAAACAGCGGAGCCGCAGTTGCTGCCGCCACCAGAGCGGTGCCAACCGGCCGGCCGCGCCCCTGTCAGCCGCGCCGCCGTCACCGCTGCCGCCACTCCAGCGGCGCCGCCTCGTCGACGCCGACGTCGTCCCCCAGCTCGTTCGCCGCCGCCTCAGCCGCCGCCGCGGCGGCGCCGCCGTCGCCGGGGAACACCTCGAGCTGCTCCCCGGGGGGCGAGGCGTCGAGGACCTCGTCGGGGCCCGAGGGCTCGAGCATGCGCCAGTAGGGGTGGCCCGGCGCGTGCGGCAGCCCCTTGAACGAGGGCGCGCCGGCGAGCGCGTGCCGCAGCTGCGCGGGCGTCAGCGGCGGCGGGGGCGGGCGGGGCGGCGCGCCCGTGGCGGGCGCGGGGCCGCCGGGCGGCCCGTGCGGCGGCCCATGCGGCGGCGCGGCGGGGCCGGCGGGCGCGTGCCAGCGCTGCTCGTCGACGCCGTCGGTGCCGCCGCAGCCGAAGCACGAAAACAGGCCGCCACCCTTCGGCTTTGCCGGCGGCTGCGGCGGCGGCCGCGCGCGCGCCGCCGCCTCGGCCGCCGCCCTGGCCGCGGCCGCGGCGGCGGCCGCCGCCGCCGCCGCCTCGGCCGCCTTGGCCTCGGCCAGGGGCTGCTGCAGCCGCGGCTCCCGCAGCCAGGTCACAAACAGCGCGTGCGCGCCCGCGCGCCAGCTGCCGCCGCGGCCGTCGCCGCCGTCCTCGAACGCGGCGAGCGCGCCCGCGCCCGACAGCGCCAGCTCAGCGGGGTGGGCAGAGTCCATAGGAACGTACCCCGTGCCCCGGAGCACCAGCGGCTCCCGGAACTCCTCGGCCCAGACCCGCTGCGTCTCCAAAAAGTGAAACCGCCACGCGCCCGGCTGGGAGCGGTCGCGCGTCGCCGCGCTGACGCCGGCGTCTGGGTCGGCCCCTGGCCCGCCGTTTTGGGCGCCGTCGGCGCTCGCGCGGCGGCCGGGGGGGCGCTCCTCGACGAGGCGCCCCAGGAACGCCCGGCAGTCGGCGGCGTACGGCCCGCTGGCGCTCATGTGGGTGTGCCTGGGGGGGAGGGGGGACGGCAGGGGAGGGGCGTGGCCTTGTTTGTCAAACCGGGCTTGTCAGAAGGGGGCCGTCGTCAGAGGTGGGCTAGATGGGCGTGAGGACGCGCCAAAACAAAGGCAGTGGAGAGGCAGTCCAAAAACACACCCAAGCGCAGTCCAAAAGGCAGCGCAGCACAAGCAGACAGCCCCCCCCAAAAGGCGGCCCGGCCGATGCTCACATCATGAGGGCCATGTCAAGCATGGGGAGGGGGTAAGCCAGGTCGAGGCGGTGGCGCCGCAGCAGCAGCAGCTTGGCATACCTTTTTGTGGTGTGGGAGAGTGGGGGGGGGGCGAAGCGGATTTTAGCAGCAGCTTTGGATTAGTTTCAGGGAGGGTTTGGTGGGGATGTCCCCGGCGGGTGCATACGCGCGAAAACACATGCAGGGACACTTGCGGCGCACGCACACGCATTAAAAAAAACGACCCGGCGCGGCGCGGCGCGGCGCGCCGCACCTGACGAGCGCGCGGTTGAGGAAGGGCCGCTGCGTGTACTGCGCCCTTAGCAGCTGGTGCGTGAATATGGGCACCCGCACCGCCGCCGCCGCCAGGTCGGCGGCCAGGCGGCTGCGGAACGCCGCCGTCGCGGCGCCCGGCTGCGGGGGGTAAAACGGCTCCCGAGGGTGCGCCGCGCGCCACGCGGCCGCGGTGGCGGCGCCGGCCTCGTCGGTGCCGTCCGTGAAGCGGAAGGCCTTTTGGGGGGTCGGTTCATTTGGTTTGGTTGGGCTTTTGTCGGATGTGCTTGGCTTGGTCTCGTTTCAATTCGTTCGGGGCCTCGGGGGCGGCCGCCAAACACCCAACCCGCCAACTGCCAAGGAGCAAACCAAGACCCAAGCGGCCGGCCAAGCGCCGCCCAAAGGGCCCCCTCCCCAAAGCGCGCCTGCCCCAGCTCCACGTGCAGCACGTGCCCCTGCGCGTCCGGCAGCCGCTGGCAGTCCGCCGCATACAGCGAGGGCTGCAGCCGGTGGAGGTGCCACACAAACGCCACGTCCAGCGGCGGCACCAGCTTCTGCCAGGCCTGGCGGGCGCGGCGGGCGGGCGGGCGGGCAGGCGGGCGGGCGGGCGGGCGTTGGTTTGGGGGGATTGGGGGACGGATGCGAGGCACGCACTGAGTCTTTGAAGCTGCTGTGAAGGTTGTGCCAGGTGAGCATGTACACGCAAATCTCGGATTGGTACGGCCTAGAAGTGGGAGCCGCTGGCGAAGCATAGACAGTGTATTTGGCCGCAGTCTGCGCGCGCGCGCACCTGCCCTTGCAGCCGCTGCGCGCTGAGGAGCGGCAGCCAGACCTCTTCGTACCGCCGCACCGCCTCCTTCAAGTACACGCCCTGGCACAGGCCGCCTGCGCATGGGGAGCGCATGGAGCGCGCGTGCGGGGGTGAGCGAGCTTCGGCGGGTGCGCGGTCTGCAGGGACGGACGCGCCTAGCACGCGGCCGCTTGGCCCATTGGGGATGGGGCTCCACTGCCGCTGCAGGTCTCGCGCTACTGCTGCGGCGCCACGCATGCGAGCAGGCGCACGCAGCCAGGCGCGGGGCAGCGGCACTGCGCATGCGCGCGCGCGCGCAAACTCGCCTCTGGGGAATGTGTCGACCGCGTGCAGGAGCCGCATGTGAGCCACCGCCGCAGGAACCAGCGCTTTCAGGCTGTCCAGCCTGACCAGCTCCGTCCAGCTCGCTGCATACCTCGAGCCCAGGCCGCGGTGGTGCACCTGCTGCAGTGCGCCGGGGTGCTCCTGCGCGTACTCAGCCAGCAGCCGCTGGCCCATGGGGGCCCATCCGGGTGCAGAGTCCCCCGGAATCATCCCCGCCGCGCTGGGAGGGCCGGCTGGGCGGCCAGGGATCTGCTCTGCGGCAGGAGCAAGCGGAGGCCCGCCGCGAGAGGTGGAGAAGGGTGCCACCGACTCGTATGCACCAGACGAGCAGCAGACTATGGGACGAGCGGCGGCGGGCCGCCCTTGTCGGCGGTGACACACCCGGGTGCCGACCGCCTCGTGCGCCGCCTCGTGCGCCGCCTCGAAGTTTGGGCGCCCGCGGTTCTCCCGCGCTGGGACCGCTGCCAGTAGCTGCGGCTCAGCACCCATCAGCAGCGGTGGTACCGGCGGTATCGTGAGCTTACAGATGCTGGCGGGCTTGCCAGGGATTCGGCAGGTGCGGTGGCAAACCGCAAACTGCTCCCTCGCCCTCAATGCAGGGCTTGGCAACTTGAAGTTCAGACAGTTTGTTTAGCTTTCTTTTGACTCCAGGGTGGATCTGTAGGTACCAGGGTAGCGCCCTCGCCGCCGCAGCCGCCCAGGAGGGGCGGTGCGGTTTGGCAGGTGCGGGCAGGGGGCCCGCCGCGCGCCCTCAAAACGGTGCCTCGTGCGTGCGCCAGCGGGCGTTTGGCCTGTCGGAAGCGCCCAGTGTTCTCAAAGGCGCCGTTTGCAAGTGCCAAAGCAAACAGCCAAGTAAAAAGTGCCTGTGGTGCAACCCCCCCGCGCAACGTCTGCGGCGGGGCACGGCGCGACATTTGTTTCGCAACTCATTGACGCTTCAATAAGAGCGGGCCAGCGCGGGCGCCGGCGCGCGCGGCACGCGCGCGCCCGCTCGCACACCGCGCCCTGCCGTGCGCTGGGGGCGCAGTGGCACCCCCAGAGCCCGCGCGCCACGGCTGCGGCGGCGGCGGCGGCAGCCGCTGACGGCTCAAAAACATTCTTCGGCGGGAAAGGAAGCCGCGCTTGTGCGCACAAACGCTGGGGAAATGCCGGGAAAGCTCCTACCACAACACAGCATCGGGCCATTTTCCGCCCCGGCACGGGGGCGCGCGCCCCGCGCCGTTATCGAACAGCACGCGCGCGCGGCCGGCGCGGCGCTGCGCGGCGCTGCGCGGCGCGGAGCGGCGCGGAGCGCCGCGCGCCGCGCGCGCTGCACCCGCGGCCGGGGCCCCCGTCAGCCGCGCACCGCGCGCACGCGCTGCGCGACGGCGTCCACGATGGCATTGAAAAACATCAAAACGCCAATCACCAGGATTAGGGTCGCGACCGCCCTCCGCGCCGCGCCCGCCAGCCGCGCCGCCCGCGCGCCGCCGACGCCGCCGACAGCCTCGCCGGCAAGCTCAGCCGCGCCCTCCTCGGCGGCTTCGGCGCCCGCGTCCGCGCCGGCGTCCGCGCCGCCCTCGGTCCCGGCCTCGCCCCCGCCGCGGCCGGCCGCCTTGGGCGGCGGCGACCCCGCCGCGCCGCGCGCCGCGCGCGCCTTGCGCGCCGCCGCCGCCGCCGCCGCAGCCGCAGCCGCGGCCGCCGCGGCGCGCTCCACCGCGAGGATGAGCAGCGCCGGCAGGATCCAGCTCATCGTGGTGGTCGCCGTTGCCCCCACCATCGACAGCGCGCCGAAAATCGAGGCCAGGAATATGGATGTGAGGTAGGCAGACGCGATCAGCGCCGCGGTGACCGGCAGCCAGCGCGGCGCGAGCGCGTCGTGCCCGCCGAGCAGAACGTCCGCCAGCACGTGGCGCAGCGGGAACAGCAGCAGCACGAAGCTGCCGACGAGCGACAAAAGGTACCCGCCCCGCACCGCCAGCGCGGCGGCGGTGGCGGCGAGGTCGGAGCCGAGGAGGGGGGACATTGCGGCGACGGTGATGTTGCTCAGAACGTCGTCCTGCAGCTGCGGCCCAAACACGGCGCAGGCGCAACTGGGGGGTCGGGCGGGGGGGGGGGGGGGGGGCGGGGTTTGGGGCTGGGGGCCGGCGAGGGGGCGACGCGGGCGAGAAGGGAGGGAGGGGCCGGCAGCCGAACAGCCGCAGGCAGTAAAACCCTAAGCAATACGGTAAAAAGCCCCCCAAAGCTCACAGCGCGACGGTGGCGTTGAGGGCGCACGCGATCGACAGCGCCGCAGCCACGACGGACTGTGCACGTTTCGTGGAGTAGGGCCGCAGGCAGGGCAGCAGCGGGTGCAGGCTCTGGTGACAACTGCAGCAATTTAGCAGCACGGGCAGCGCGTTGGCCAGCGCCAGCGCCGCCGCGGCGCGCGAGCCCGCGCCCGCGACGAGCCCCCGCCAGTCCGGCCACAGCGGCAGCGCGTGCGCCGCGCCGCGCGCGGCGGCCGCGGCGGCGAGCGCCAGCAGCAGCGCCGCAAACGCGCCGTTGGCGGCCACGCCGATGATGTTGACCGCCGCCAGCCGGTCCATGCTGCGCATGCTGCCCAGCGGCAGCAGCACGGCGGCGCACAGCGCGCCCAGCACGGCGGGGCGGCTGGTGGCGGGGCCGGAGCGCAGCCCGGTGAGCTGGCTGATGAGCCCTGAGAACTCAGGGGGGGTGCCGACCAGGATGTCACCTGGGGAGGGGGAAAATGGGAAAGGAGATGGGAAAGGGGATGGGAAAGGGGATGGGATGAAGAAAGGGACGGGACGGGGGATGCGAAGGGCATGCGACGGATTATGGGTTGCCAGCAGCGGCAGCGGCGGCGGAGGTGGCAGCGGCGCCGCCCCCCCTGCGCACCCCAACTCTCACTCCCCCCCCCCCCCCGTACCGCAGATGACCATCATGACTACCATCATCGACCAGCATGTGACAAACACGCTCAGCTGCAGCGCCGCCTCGGCTCGCCGCCCCAGCAGCCGCCTCACGACCTGGCTATACGAGGCGCCGCGCGCGCGGGGGCCGAGGCAGTCCGTGGAGTGAACAAGGCCGCGCGCCAGGGTGTAGTGAGTCAGCCAGCCGATGGCGACAAAGGCCGCGGCGCCGGGGACGACTCCCAGCAGATAGATTGCCTGCGGTTGTTTTCAACCCGATTGCGTTCAGTGGGCCGCGGGAAACCGCCGGAGGGCGGCGGCGAGAGCGTTGCGGTTGCGCGCGCGTTCTGTGCGCCCCTCGGAGGCCTGGGCTGAGCTCGTGAAGGGTTGAAGCTGTGCTGCGGCGCGGGCTGCGGAAACAGCGCAAAAGCCAGCGGCATCCCTGCCTGTCCACCGCCCAGCTCTGCTGACGCGGCCCGCCGCAAAGCCACCCCGCAAAGCAAACCCGCAAAGCCCCCCCCTCGACGCGCTCACCCGCGGCATCGCCATCATCCCGGCCCCCAGCACCACCTTGGCCAGGTTGAACACGCACACGCGCCAAGTGTCGGCCGGCGCGTCTGGGGTGCCGCGACGGCGTTTTCGTTTGGCGGGGCGGGGGCGGGGGGGTGAAGAGTCGGCCGCGCCGCTGCAGGGGCGCTTGCCCAGTGCGGATGTGCGGCGGGCGCGCCGGCCCCGAGCCGGCAGAGCCGACTGGCCTCAGTGGCAGCGGCTGCGCCGCCGCCGAGGCCTAGCCCACCGGCACATGCCCCCCGCGCGCGACGCTCACCAGCGGCGCCGTCGTGGCGGCTGCCCCCGTCCACCTCCTCCAGCAGCACGGAAACGATCTGGTCCCCGCGATCGAGCCGCTGCACCTCGTGGCGCCCCGTTACCACGAGCGGCGGGCTCGCGGCGCCGTCTCCGCTGCGACGGCGCGCGGCGGGCGGCGCCAGCAGCGGCTCGAGCACGCCGCCGCCGCCGCGGTCCGCGGCGGCCGCGCGCGGCATCGCGGCGGCACGCGCGCGGTGCAAAACGGCTTTTCGCGGTTCCCTGCTGTCCTACACGCTCCCGATTGCGCGGGGAGCCGCGCCCTTGGCCCCACGGGGACCCTGATGAGCACCCACGGGGACCCTGACGGGACAGGGTCGGCAAGACGGCGCGGGCTATCAATTCTGTTCTATTGCACTCAATACTGTAATACCGCCTCACCTTGCAGCGCACTAGCAAAGGCGCGCCTGGCGGGCTTCCCAAGCCGACACTCCTGCTGCCGAGCCCGTTTGACGGCGAAGCCCCCGGCGCATTCGCACCCATTTGCGCCAGCCTCGCTTCCGGCAGCAGTCTCCTGCTGTCCCAACCCTCCCCCGCGACACACACCCGCCCCACCGCAGCCATGCAGGCCCTGCGGGTGAGTTGGCGATGGCGCGAAGGGCTTGGAGGCTTGCAAACACCACGCTCGCACGGACTGCGGGGCCGCTGGCGGCTTGGGTGTCGTGGTGATCTGACGCCCCTCGCCGTCTGCCGCCCCTTCGCCCTCCGCCCCCCTTTCCCAATGAAGCAGAGCGCTCGCTGCATCACGTCCCGCGCCGCGGGCGTGCGGCGGGTGAGCACCGGGCTTCCGCGGACGCGCCGCGGCGGGCACGGGTGGCGCTTGCGCACCGCTGCTGCTGCCGCTGCGGCGGCCGCCTCAGCTGGCAGAGCCGACGGCGGCCGGCCCCTCGGCCCGATGAGCTGGCCAGCAGCGCGACCCACTACCCGCGTTCGCAGAGATCCGCCCCGCCGCAGCGGCAGCGGCGCCGCGAGCAGATAGAATACCGTACGCGCCCCCCGCCCGCCGCCGGAACTTGAAAACCCACCCCCGCGCAGATGGCGGTCGCGCCCGTGCGGGCCATGTCCGGCAAGCCCCACCACCCCGAGGCCATCACCAAAAAGGTGTTCTTCGACATCAACAGTGAGCGGGCGGGGCCGCCGCGCCGGTCAGACCGGGGTCAAACGGGCCCCCAACCTGGACTCCAAAACTCGAGGCGTCGCTGCTAGCTTGCCGCCGCAGCCCCCGACGCGGCAAGCCCACCCCTGCGCACGCCCCCATCTGCCAACGCCCTCCTCACCCTCCCTTGGCACCCTAAACAGTCGGCCCCAACAAGGCCGGCCGCGTGGTGATCGGCCTCTACGGCGACGACGTCCCCAAAACCGCCGAAAACTTCCGCGCGCTCTGCACCGGTGGGTTGGCTTCGGGCGCGGCCCGGCCTTGTGCGGCGGTTTTGTCGCCCCCTGTGCTGCAGCTGCTGCCCACGCCGCGCCGCCCGGGGCTGCCCTCTGCCTCATACAGTCACAGTACAAGGGAGGGGCGCTTATTCGCGCTCCCGGCGGCCCCACCCTCAAAGCCGCCGTCGACTCGCCGCTGCCCGCCTGCAGCCAACCACAAGCGCGCGGCCGTGCCGTCGCAGCAGACCCTAACAAGCCGCCTCTCCCCTTTCCCCAACCACCCAATCAGGGGAGGCCGGCTTTGGCTTCAAGGGCAGCAGCGTGAGCCTCGGGAGACGGGGAGACGGGGAGACAGGGGGGGGGGCTTTTTGGAGCGAGAGTGGGGGGAGGGTTGGAGTCGCGGCCCCGTGACGCGTTTGCGTGAACTTGGCCAGTGTTGCGTTCACGCAGAGGCGGCAAGGGGCGGCGGGGTCGGGCGGGAACGCACCGCCACGCGGCGCGGCGCGCACGAAAGGGCCCCTTTCCGAGCGGCGCGGCGCGGGAGGGCTGTTCCTTTTTGAATTTGCTAACAGGCCTTCCGCGCCCCCCGCGCAACCGCATGGGGGCAGCGCATGCACCCCCCCCCCCAAAAAAAAACGGGCCTGTTTTGCATATGTGGGGGGCACCCCTGGGACCGCTCCGAGACCTCCCAGGCCGGCCCGCTATTGGCAAGCAGCCTGAAAGAGCCCCCCCCTTCCCCCAATCTCGGCCTCCCCTTTGCGCCCCCTCCAAGCCTCCAAGCCTCCGAACATCTCAAAACCCCAAACCTTGAACCCGACCACCCCAGTTCCACCGTTGCATCAAAGACTTTATGATCCAGGGCGGAGACTTCAGTGGGTAACCTTTTTGGGGCCTTTGCGGCCCTGTTTGCTGCGGGCCTGTTTGCTGCGGACCTGTTTGCTGCGGACCGTGGCACCCAGCCGCTGCGCCGCGCTTCGCGCCGCCGGACGGGCGCCCCCCCCCCCCCCCCCCCCCCCCCCCCCCCCCCTCCGTTTTGCCCCCCCCCCGCAGCTGCTGGCAACGGCACGGGCGGCAAGAGCATCTACGGCATGAAGTTCCCCGGTGGGCGGTCTGTCATTACTAATGAAGCATTAGCGTCCGATGCGCCGCCGGATTTGTCGCCGGCGCGGATAGGCGCAGCAGTAGTGCAGCCCCAAACCCCTTGCAAGCTCGCCGAATGCATAAAAACCCAAGCGCCAACCCCCCCACCCACACAACCAACACACCAACTCCATCAACTCAACTCCACAACTGATAACCTAATCAACTGATAACCCCTCCCCACCCACCCCAAGACGAGAACTTCAAGTTCCGCCACGCCGGCCCCGGCATCCTCTCCATGGCCAACGCGGGACCCAGTGAGGGGGCGATTGTTTGGGGGGGAGCTGCCCGTTTTGGGGGGGCTGCCCGCTTTGGGGTGGGGTTGGCGTGCGCGTTTGGGGGGGCTGCCTGTTTCAGAGCATCGTGCGCACCCCTTAACGCCAGCATATTGGCAGCCCCCACACAAACGGCCAGGCCAGCAGACATAGACCTGACGCAACAATCCCCCCCCTCCCTCCCCCCCCCCAGACACCAACGGCAGCCAGTTCTTCCTGTGCACCGTGGAGACCCCCTGGCTGGACGGCCGCCACGTCGTGTTCGGCGAGGTAAGCCCTTGGTCAAACTTAGTACGGCCTTTTGGTGCCCTTAGTAAACCTTATTAAGGCCTGGTTTGACAACGCTTGGTAAAGCCCCTCGGGCCCGCCTTGGCAGGCGTCTCCTGAGCCGCCGCGCCGCGACTGCAGCCCCACCCCGCTCCGCGTTCAAGTGCGCACTCAGGGCGGCGCGTTGCTTTTCGCCGGTCAAGGCGCCGCGGCTAAACCCCTCCCCCCCCCGCCCCCTCCTGCAGGTGATTGAGGGCATGGACATCGTGCACAAGGTCGAGAAGTGAGCGGGGAGGGGGGGGGGAACATGCCGCTCTGAAAAAAAAACAGCAACGGGCGCCGCCCTCCCCCCAACAAGCCTGCCCACTCGTCGCCGCCTGCCTATGAGTCAAACCCCGCCGTAACCGCTCCTCTCCCCCCCCCCCCGCCCCCCGGCAGCTCCCCCGCCGACCGCCGCGACCGCCCCCTCGAGCCCTGCACCATCGTGGACTGCGGCGAGCTCTGAATGGGCAGTCCAGGGGCAGTCCGGGCGCTGTTCGAGGGCAGTCCAGGGGCAGTTTGAGGGCAGTCCAGGGGCGGTGTGAGGGCAGTCCAATGCGGCGGTTGTGGGCAGTGTTCTGCCGCGCCGTCCCACTGGGCCGGCCTGAGCACGCCCCCAGGCCGCACGGCCGCTGCCGCCCGTCAATGCGCGGGCCAAGGGGCGGCACGCTGCCTCGTGCGGCGGGCTCCGGCCTTGCCCGTTGCGCTCGCAAGTCGTCTTAATGACGACCCAACCCAACCCGGTAACAAGACTGCAAAACCCCGGCCCAAACCTTTTGCCAAAGCGATCCAAAGCCAAGTCAGCTGTCAGCTGGGACCGCCCCAACCCTGCCGGTGCTGCCTGCGGGCGTTCGCCAATTCGCCAATTACAGAGGTTGCGCGCCGCGCAGGGCAGGGCGGCGCGCGAGCCAAACGCCGCGCGCGCCCGCCGGAGAGGGCGCCGCCCCCTCGCGTGCGCGCGCGCCTCGGGCCTCCGGCGGCGTGCGGGCGCTGCATTTGCGGGCGCTCGATCGAGCGTGGGACAGAGGCGGGCTGTTGAGGCTCCATTTAAGGCTCCATTTGGGGCGAAGAATGCGCCGCGCGCCGCGCTAGGGCAGGCGCGCGGGCGGACGGGAGGGGCCGGCCGGCAGGCAGGTGCAAAGCCGCGGTCGGGGCTCAGGTGCCCGGGGCGCGGCAGCCGCCGCGCCCCGGCCAGTGATTGCGGAGCGACAGAGGCGGCCGCGTGCGCACATGCGCATGCGTGCGTGCGCGAGCGCGCGCGCGTGGACTCAGGCGCACGCGGGAGCGAGCAATTTGCCCCCAGGGCGCGTGCGCGCAGCCGGGGCCGCCGGAGGAACCGCCAAATGGGGGGCCCGCCGGGGAGGGGGCTCTGGCGAGGAGGCGCGGCCCGGGCGGGCGCGGGCGGGCCGCTGCGCCCGCCCTAACAAGTGCTACGATCCCCAAAACATCCAGCGCTTGCCAAAAAGGGGAAGGAAGGAATGCAGGCCGGGCGGCTCCAGGGGGGCCGCTCACATGGCCGCAGTCATCTCCCTGGGTGGCGCACGGGCGCGGGGTGGGTTGCAAGGGGGGGTTTAGTCATCGCTCGACACACGTCCGACCACCAAAAACCCTCCAAACAAGCCCTCCAGACCACCTGAAACCGCCCGTCGGCCTCCCACAACCGCCCGAAACCGCCCTTCGACCCCACCCCCCAAACCCCGCTCACTTGGTCAGCGAGTCTGCCACGCGCTCCACCTGGCCGCGGACGGACAGGTCGATCTGGCTGGAGCCGTACTCCACCACAAAGCCCCCCACGAGGGTGGTGTCGATGACGGGCCGCAGCTTGATGTTCTTGCTGCCGGTCAGCTCCTGAAGCTTCTTGGCGATGAGGAACTGCTGCTCCTGCTCCAGCTTGACCGCGCTGCGCACGGTGGCGACCTGGGTGTGTGGGGGCAGGGTTTGGGCTCGTTTGGGTTTGGTGTTTGGCGTTTGGTGGTTTTGGGTCTGCTTTGGGTTTGGTTCTAGTGCCCCTTGTGTGCCGCGCGCCTGTCCACGCCACCCGCCGCCCGCGCCCGCCCGCGCCGCCCGCCTGCGCGCCCAGCCGCCCAGCGCGCGCGCACACCGCGCCCAGCCCCCCCCACCTGGGTGTCTGTCAGCTCGCAGTACTGCGTCTCAAAGCTCTCGCAGATCTCATCCAGCAGGTTGAGCCGGTCCTTCTCCACCAGCAGGTTGAGGAAGTTGGAGGTGTACTGCTGGAACCCGGCCTCCTTGGAGACCTTGGCGAGCACGGCCTTCTTCTTGTCGCCCTCGATCACGGGGCTGAAAAGCAGGTCGCGGAGCTTAACATTCTCCTTGATCAGGCCGGCCACGGCGTCCACGTCGGCGTGGACCTGGTCAAAGGGGTGGTTAAGGGGCGGGGTGGTGGTTTGGGGACGGGTTTGGGGCGAGGTTTGGGGTTGGGTTTGGGGGCCGGCGGCACAGCAGACGCAGCAGCGGCCGGAATGGCGCCACGCTGCGCGCGCGCGCGCCGCCGGCCGCAACGCTGCCGCGGCGAGGGCGCTCCTGATACGACAGCCCGGCTGCCTGCGCCCCTGGAGCGCCACGGCCGCCGCCTGGGACGCTGCCGCCATCGGCGCAGCGCCCGGCCGCCCCCCCGACTGCCCCCACCTGCTCCAGGCGGCCCTTGTCGTCGGCCAGCTCCACCAGCGCCTTGGCGTAGCTGTCAGACACGTCGTTGCGCTTGCTGGCGGCCTGCGGGCGGGGAGGGCGCGGGGGGGCGGCGCGCGGGGTCGGCGGCGGCGCGGTGCAGCGCGAACGTGCCCGCTGGTGCGCCGCCGCGCTTGCGCCGCAGCGCGCCGCCGTGCTGATCGGCCAGCCGCCCGGCCGGCGGGCCATCGCGCCGATCGCGACGTGACCAGGGCTGCGCGCGGAACGCCCTGCAGCAGGGGTCTCCCGCTGGGCGGGGACGATCTTGCCGACCCCTTCCCATCGCGCAGGGGCCGACGCAGCCCGGCCGGCTTGCTGCGAAAGGCTGTCTGCCTTGCACTGCTTCCTTCGAGCCCCTCGCCACGCCAATGGGCGGGCCAGGGCTGGGTTTTCGGACCCCTGCCCGGCCACGTCCCTTCAGCCCAAGCGCCGCGTACGCCTGTAACGCGCTCTCAAACGCAGCCCAACTCACCATCACCACCGAGCGGCGGGCGGCCGCGGGCTTGGCCGCGGAGCGGAACGCGCTGGCGCGCTGGGCGGAGCGAAGGGACTGCATCCTTGCTGCTGCTGCTTGCTGTTCTGGTGCAGAGCAACACAGCGCGAAAAGAATGAGGCCGAGCCCGCCTGCTGCAGCGGAGTTTGACCAGCACCGGGACCCCAGCGGCCGTATATCCTCAGACCACGCGCCCTCCGCAGGCGCTGCATTCGATCCGAACTCGCTGCATATCGTTCAGATGCTCGTGACGCGCGCCCGCTGCGCGCTGAGATCGCAAAGCTTTGTGCGCAGGCTGCCTTCTCCCCGCGTGCCGGCGACAGCGGCAATGGCCACGGGCGGTGGCGCACCGCGCACCGCGGTGGACGAGACCAGCCGAGACGGCGCCTTTGTGCGGTGCGACGCCGACGGCGCCTTCGGGCGGGGCGGCCGGGGCCGCGCGCCGCCCGCCCGCCGCCGCTGGAGCTGTGACGAAACGCGGCGTTTCATCACCGCGCCCCGCGCTTCGTCAACCCGCCCCTCCCCCGCGCGCCGCGCGCCCCCGCCCCCGCCCCGCTACCGCCGCCCCGCGCGCACGCCGCGCGCAGCACGGCCGCGGGCTTTCGCTCGTCGGTGGGCGACCCCGGCTTTGAGCCCGCCGCGGGCCGCTACCATCTCTACATCTCCTACGCCTGCCCCTGGGCCAACCGCTGCCTGGCCGTCATATACCTCAAGGCGAGGGCGGGCGGGAGGGGGGGGCCGCGGCCGGCCCCTCCCCAACCCCCCAGCACGGCGCCCGCCGAGCCGCGCGCGCGTTGCTGCCGCGCGCGGCTGACCAGCAGACGCAGCAAACGCAGCAACTGCATACACCCCGCGCCGGAGCGACCGCCGCGGTCCCGTCCCAACGCCCGCGACCCAAGAAATCGCCCGCAGGGCCTGGAGGACGCCGTCGGTGTGAGCGTGGTGCACCCCACCTGGCAGCGCACCCGCCCGGGTGACGCGGGTGACGCCCACACGGGCTGGGCTTTCCGCGCGCCGGGGGACCCGCCGATCAGCTCCAGCACAGGTGGGGCCCTGGACCAGGGGGCGGGGTTTTGGTGCTGGGGGGCTTGGGAGGGCAGGTTTCGGTGGTTTTGGGAGTTAGGAAAGCTCGTGGGCTTGGGAGGGGGGAGGTTTCAGTAGTTTGTGGGGGTTGGAAGCTTTGCCATGGGGGACCAAGCCGCCAAGCTTCCCACGCACACTGCCCACGCACACCGCCGCTTAAACAACGACGGCACGCCCGCCGCCCCCGACCCCGCCCCAAAGGCCACGGATCGTTTGAGTGCGACGGCTGCGTGCCAGACCCTGTGCTGGGCGCCAAGTTTGTGCGCGACATATACGAACAGGCCGGCGACACAACGGGTGCGGCGGGCGCTTGCGTTGCTTTCTGACCGCGATGTGCGGGCACGCCTGCGCTTGCGGTGCGTGCTTGTGCACCTGTGGGCGTGCGCTGTGCATGCGGTACGCGTCGCCTGCTGGTGCGCACACGTGGCCCCAATCAGCCAACCCCCTCCCCCCAAATCCAACAAACCAATCCCCTCCAACCCAGGCAAGTACTCGGTTCCAGTGCTGTACGACAAGCAGCGCCGGACCATAGTCAACAATGAGTCATCAGAGATCATGCGGCAGCTCAACTCGGTGCGCCGGATGGCTTTTTGCCTGCTTTGGGGTGTTTCAAAGCGGAGGTTTCTAAAGTGGGGGGCAGCCCCGCCTCGCCGCAGCCCGCCGTGCTGGGGCTTTGGTTTGGGGACAGGTTGGGACGGCGGGCATTCGGGCGGCGTTTGGGGGGTGCCGTCGGAGGGGTTTTCCTGGGGCGTTGGTTGAGGACCTCCTGAGGACAAATGAGCAGCCCTGAGGAACGCCTGAGGAACGGGTGAGGAACAGGCCGCATGCTGCGCACACACAGGTGCCAGATCATGCCAGGGACAGCCAAACATGTATAAAAAGGCATTAGACCATTAATGATCTAGATCGGACGTTGGGGGCAGCAAGGTTTGGGCCTTGGGGTTTGGGGCAACTCCAGAAGCCCGCCACCCAAAGCAGACCGCCCCGCGCAACTCCCAAAACCCCAGGCCTTCAACGCGTTTGCCAAGCGGCCCGATCTGGACCTTTACCCCCCGCACCTGCGCGCTGACATCGACGCCGCCAACGAGTGGATCTACCCTTCAATCAACAACGGCGTGTACAGGTGGGGGGCTTAGTCATCACAGCTGACTGGTGCACTTGCGGGGCTTAGTCATCAGATCTGACCCGTGGGCGGTCGTGTCGGGCGCGGCGGGGAGGCCGCTATGCGCGCAGCGTTGCTTCGCACGGCTGAAGCCCCTGCACGTGCGGAGTGCTGCCTCGCCATTCGGCGGCGCAGCCCCCGCTCCGAGGCGCCTGCCCGTGGCAACGCCGCCCTTGACAGCGTCCGCGCCACGCGCGCTGCCCCCACCTTCACCCCCCACTCGAAAACTATCCCTGCTCTCTCGACCAAACCCGCAGGTGCGGCTTTGCCCAGAAGCAGGAGCCCTACGAGGTCGCATTCAAGTGAGTCAACCAACGGTGGGGCCGGCCCCGATTGAAAGAGTTGGCTGCTGGCTTGCGCTGGGGTCGGCTGGAAAGCAGCCTGGCCCGGTTGTTTGCAGCCCGCTGCTGCCTTGCCGTGGCCCAACTACAAAAACGGGCCGCAAACCGCAGCTCCAACCAACCGGCACCCGAAACACACCGAAACGCACCCGAAGCGCGACCAAAACACAACAAACCCGCACCCGAAGCGCACCCGAAACGCAACCGAAACGCAACCGCCAGGGAGCTGTTTGCTGCTCTGGACCGCTGCGAGGAGGTGCTGTCCCGCCAGCGCTACATCGCGGGGCCGGCGCTGACAGAGGCGGACGTGCGGCTGTACATGTGCGTTTGGAGGGGGAGTATGGGGGTGGGGTGGGCGGGGCCTGTGCCTGCGAGGCTTGTTAGCCGGGGCTTGCGTGTGTTTGATGGCGGGCACGACAATCCCCAGAAACCGCAACCCCAGACGCCCAAGCGCCCAGCCTCAAACCCTAAAGCCCCACCCGAATTTGACCCCTCCCCGTTGACCAGGACGCTGATTCGTTTTGACCCGGTCTACGTCGTTTACTTCAAGGTGTGGGGGGTGGCTTCATCTTTGCCTGCCTTTGTTTACCTTTGTTGTGTTGGCAGGACTGCTGTTGTCGCGTTTGGGTCTCGAGCTCCATCCGTCCCACCTGCCGCAGCACCCGCCAAAAGCAGCCAACACCTCAAAGCCCCAAACGCCAAACCGCCAAACCAGACCAACGCGCGCTTCATCCGCGACTACCCCAACCTGAGGGGCTACGTGAGGGACGTGCACAGCGCACACGGGGGGGCCGTGGGGCGCAGGTGCGCGCGCGCGCATGGGCTGGTTCGGTTGTTTGTTTGGGGTTGCAGGCAGCGTTCGGTTGGCTGCAGGCACGCTGAGGAGCCAAGGCAAGCTTGGCAGCCCATCTACCCTCTCCCCCCGCACCCGCCCAACACCCAACCGCTCAACACCCACCCAACGCCCCCACTCCCCCCCACCCCCACCCCAGCATCAACATGCGCCACATCAAGGTGCACTACTTCTCATCCCACCCCGCGCTGAACCCTTACGCCATCGTGCCGGTCGGGGGAGAGGCGTGGTGGGAGGAGCCGCACGACCGGGCGGCGCGCTTCGGCGGGGGCGCCGCGTGAGCGGGCGCCGGAGCCTTCGGCGGGGGGCCGCGGCTGCGGGGGGCGCGGCGTGAGCGAGGCGCAGGGGCCGCACGTCGGCGGGGGGCGCCGCGTGAGCGGGGTCCGTCCAGGGGCCGCGCGGCTGCGGGAGCCGCGCGGCTGCGAGGGGCGCCGCCTGAGCAGGGGGCACGGGGCCGCACGCGGCACGGCGGCCGCCCGCGGCTGCGGTAGGCGCCGCATGAGTAAGGCCGGCGGCTGGCGCCTCGGCCGGCTGGCGGGGTGCGCCCCGCTGAACTGGACATCGCCCCTGCTGCTGTCTGCACTGAAGTTGTGTAACCCCGAGACCCCTACGGCGGTGACCTTGTAAGGCTTACACGGAGCACTGCCGCCGCCGCGTTTGATTTTGTGTGTTGGTTGTGCGCTGGCAAAATTGCTCCGGCGGGCGAGGCCGCCTCCAGAGGCGGCGGCCACCGCCCGGCCGGCTAAGTTAAGTTTGTTGAGGGCTCAGCGCTCTCTCATGGCCCCCGCGCGCCGCGCGCCGGCCGCGCCGGGCCGATCCGAGGCGCCGCCGGGGGCGCGCGCGCGCGCGGGGGGTGGGAGCGGCGAGACCCTCTCCCGCCACCCTCCGTTTGTCCCCTCCCTCCCTTCCCCCCTGCC
Source organism: Raphidocelis subcapitata (assembly GCA_003203535.1). Classification (NCBI taxonomy): domain Eukaryota; kingdom Viridiplantae; phylum Chlorophyta; class Chlorophyceae; order Sphaeropleales; family Selenastraceae; genus Raphidocelis; species Raphidocelis subcapitata. The sequence goes on from BDRX01000012.1 coordinate 103,971, forward strand.
CTGCCTTCCCGAAAGGGGCCCCCGCCGTCCGGCCGGCGCAGGGGCGCGGGGCCTGCGCGCCGCGACGGCGCCGGCTGGTGGGGGCCCTCGGCGGCGCGGATGCCGAGGCAAGCGCGCGCGCGCGCGGCCGCTGTGTCGTGTGCATGATGTGAGGACGCGTGTGCAAAAAGTGACGGACTTGCCAAGAGACGGGGGCGGGCTTCAAAGCGTGCGGGGTGGGGCGTGCAAGCGACGGTGCAAAAAACTCGGGGCGCACGGGTGCAGGCCCTTGATCGATTTGGGGTGTGGGCAAAACCGCGGTGAAAAGGAGACCGATCGCGGCCGCTGCCTGCCTCCGCGCCGCCGTCCGGCCTGGGGCAAGGGGCGCTCCCCCCCGCGGCGCGCCGCCGCCGCCAACTGGGCAGCGGCGGCGCGCGGCGGCCCCGGCGCGAAGCGCCGCGGCGCGCGGCAACGGCGCGCGGGCCCGCCTCGAGAAACGAAACACTGCCGGTTCTTCTGCCTCCTTGGGAGCTGGGCGGCTGGGGCGGCCTCGGGGCCACAGTGTGTACAAATCCCAGCCCCCGAAGCCAGAGCCCGGTCGGTCGAGGCTTGGTGTTTTGGGGGCGAGGCTCTCCTGCCGCCGATGGAGGGCGCAGGCCTGCAACGGATTCGGGGGCGCGCATGCGCATGCGCATGCGCCGCGGCGCCGGCAGCGGCGGCCCGGCCGCAACCGATTCGAGGGCCGGGTCCGGCGCTGTGTACAGTGGGGCGACCGCCGCCGCGGCCGCCGCCCCGCGCGCCGGCGGCGGCGGGCGAGGGCGGCGGCGCGGGGTGCCGCTCGCGGCTCGTCTCAAGCGTGCGTGGGCAGGGGGGCGGCGCCCGCCGCACGGCGCCGCGCGGCGCCGAGCGTGTGTGCGCGTGAGCGCGCGCCGGCGGCGGCGGGGCCATTCAGCACGCCAGGCCGTGCATCGCCGCAGCCAGCACGGCGCCGTCGGCCGCCGCCGCGGGCCGCGCCCGCTCGCACGCCGCGACGGCGGCGGCTGCCGCGGCGGCCGCCTTTGGCGGCGGCGACTTGGCCGCGGCGGCGGCGGGGCTGGCTTTGCCGCCGCTGGAAGCCACGCTGTCGTGCGTGCCGTGGCTGCCGCGGCTGCCGTTGGATCCTACCGAGGCGTTGTCGCTGGCGTTGTCGTGCGCGCCGTTGCCGGGGTGGCTGTGGCGGCGGCCGCGGTGGCGCGGGCGGTGGCGGGGCTTGGAGGCCGCGCCGGCGTCGGCGCCGGCGCCGGCCGCGGGCTCGGGGGACGCCGCCGCCCCGGCGGGCGGGGGCGCGGCGCCCGCGGCGGCGGCGCCGCTGCTCGAGGGGCGCTGCGGGAGCGGCGCCGGCGCGCGGCTCCCCGGCGACGACGCGCGGCGCGGCCGGCTGTGCGCGGGGCCGCCGAAGCCGCGCCCGTGGCCGCCGCCCGGGTGCGCCCCGGGCTGCGGCCCGCCCGGCGCCCGCGCGCCGCCGCCGGCGCGCGGCCCCCGCGCGCCGTGCGCGTCCCAGCTGCGCCGCCCCGCGGCCGCCGCGGCCGCGGCGGCCGCCGCCGCCGCCATCGAAGACCCCGCCGGCGCCGAGCCGACCACCACCGGCGGCGGCGGCGCGGCGGCGGCGCCGGCGGCGGCGCCGCCGTCGTGGCTGCGGCGCGCGACGTGCTCCCTGTGCGCGTCCACGCTGCGGCGGCGGATGCCGTGGTCGAGTGACACGCGGCCCACCTGCTGGGTGGGTCCGGCCAGGTAGGGGCGCGGCAGCGCGTGCCAGCCGTACTTGTACTCTCTGGGTTGGGGTTTTGGGGGGAGGGGGGGCCGTTTGGTGAGTCAGCAGGCCGGAATCGGACCCCTTGGGCGGTGCCTTTGCTCGGCGGCGGATTGCGCAACCTCTCTGTAGGGGGCGGGCGGCTGGGGGGCCGCGGCCGCAGCTGCAGCCCGGCCGCGGCGGCCGAATCGCCGCACCCCGAAGCGCGCCCGTGACGCATCTTTAGCGCCCCCCCCCCCCCGGGTTTAGGGGTTTAAACCCCAGGCCTCACCCCGGGTGGATCTTGGTCACGTCGTGGCAGCCGTCCGGGAGGAACGTCCCGCAGCAGATCAGCAGGCTGCCCGCCGCGGTGCGGCCCTCGACCAGCCCGTGGCTGCCGCTGGGGTCGCGCGCCGCCAGCACGCGCGCGAGCTTCGAGTCGTAGAGGCAGAAAGCAAAGTGGCCCTCCAGCCGGCCGAGCATGTCGACTCCGTATTTGGCGTACATGAGTCGCAGCAGCTCGGCGTCGCTGGATGACTCGCCGCCGCCGACGCGCACGATCAGCGCGGGGCGGTTGGAGAGGTGGCTGGGGGGAGGGGAGGGGCGGGGGAAGAGGAGGGACGGGGTGGGCGGGGGCGCGGGCGGCGGCGGCAGGGAGACGGGTGCGCCTCAAGAGGGGCGGGCGCGCAGCGAGGGGCAGCCAGCCAAACCTGTGCCAGCGGCCGGGAGAGCCGCCGGCGCGCGCGCCCGTAAGCGCGTGTGCAATGGCCCCGCCGGCGCCGCTCACCCCTTGCAGATGGCGAAGCAGCTGTCGCTCTGCGACAGCGTCAGCTCCGCGCCCGGGTTGATGGCGCGCACGCCGCCGCCGGGCAGGAAGGCGTACTCATTGCGCACGTCCGGCGGCGAGGCCTCGGCGGTGGCGTCCAGCTCCGAGTGGAGCTGCTCGGTGTGGCTGCGGCAGAGGGGGCAGCGGTGGGCGCGGGGGCGGTCGGGCGCGGGGGAGGGGGCGGGCCGGGCGGGCGGGGGCCGCGATGCTGGCGCGCCAGCGCGGCGGTCCAGCGCGGCGGGCCGCGCGCGTCGATCCCCGCTGATTCGGGCGCTCACTCGTCGCGGTGCAGGTGCCGGTCGGCTCCCAGGGCTACCGCTTTCTGCCCTATGATGCAGATAAAGCCGGGCCGGCTCATTGTGCCTGCGCAGAGGCGGAGGGCGGGAGGGGGGCGGGGTCTGGCTTCTGTGCGGCGCCGAGCGTGCCCTGTCCGCCCCGCCGCGCCGTAGAAGGACGCCCGGATGAATTGATCCCGCCCTGGGGCCCGCACCGGGGGTGGCAGCGGCCAGTGCTGCCGCCAGTGGCTTGCTGGCGTGGCGCGTCTCGAGCTTGCCTCTTCAGTTTGTCCGCGGGTTTTGGCGTTTCATGGGTCGGGAAGTTGCAACGAGTGGTGGAGTAGGTGTCGGACGCCCCACTGCAGTGGCGGCGGCGGCGGCGGCGGCCCCGGCTTCCCCGCAGCCTCTCAGATCTCTGTCAAAGTCGTTCCGCCCGTGGTTGTATGCTCTTCTCAGATAACGGCGTGACGGCTTCTCCCCCGCTGCTGCCATTGGCTGCTGCCAGCGGCCGCCGTCATCAACCCGGCCGCCGCACCGCCTGCGCTTGGCGCCTCGTCCGCGGGCGCCCAGAGCAGTTGCAGGAACCCCCTGTGCGCAGTGGGTTGGATCCCTTACGGCAACCCCCATCAAGCCTTCAGGCTGGCTGGTGGTTCATCCATTTACACACGCCGCAAGCGCAACAGCGCTGCCTGCGTTGTTTCGGAAATCGCAACGCCCATCAGCGCAAAGGGTTATGTGATCTACTCTGTGATATTAACGAGGCAAACTGCAACTGCACTAAGTAGCCCACTCGGGCTCAGTCTTCAATTGCGCTGCTTCGCCCGCGCCAGCGGCTTGGAGTGCGGCTGTGGGGCCTCCGGCTGCGGCTCTGCCTCGAGGTTTGGCACGGCGGCCTCGAGGCAGCCCGCAGCGGGGCGGGCGTGAACCGCAAACGGCACCGGCACGGGCGCCGCCACGTTGCCGGAGCCGTCCTCAAAAGTGACCACAAACGTGCCCCTCAAGGGGCCTTCGCCCCCCCCGCCGCCGCCGCCGCCGCCACCGCTGCCGCTGCTGCTGTTGCCGGCCGCGCCGCTCACGCCGCCCGGCGCGGACGGCGGCACCCGCACGCACGCGCGCCCGTCCTGCAGCGCGGCGCAGTCCTGCGGCGCCAGGCCGCCGCCGTCGCCGCAGGCCAGCGCGAACGACAGCGGCCGCCGGGACTCGCAGTTGTCTGCAGCCGCCACCAGCTCCGACGCGTGCCAGCACGCCCACCGCCCCGGCCCGGGCGCCGCGCACACGCCGGCCGGCGACAGCGGGCGCACGGTCGGGGGGGTCGCGTCCCGAACGGTGACCCGCGCCGCGGTGCAGGAGGACGCGAGGCGGGTGCCGGGCGTCACTGCCGTGATCGTCAGCGCGCGCGTGCCGGGCCCCAGGTCCAGGCTGCGCGCGAAAGAGAGCTCCGCCCCGAGCGGCGGCGCCGAGCCCGCCGCGAGCAGCGCGGCCGCGTTGACGCTGCTGTTGGCCGCCGCGCACGCGCCGGGCGCGGCGGCGAGGGACACGGGCGCCGGCGAGCACTTTAGGCAGGGCGGCGCGGACACCGACGCCCAAGCGAGCAGCTGCCGCCGCGCGCCGGCGGCGTCCTCGACGGTGATCGCCAGGTCTACACTGGTCCGCCCCGGCTGCGGGCGCCAGCGCAGCGTCGGCCCGCTGCCGAGCACGAGAGCCGTGTCCGCGGCGCCCCGCGCGCCCGCGGCGGCCGCCGCCGGCGCGTCCGCCCAGCGGCCGCGCCACAGGTACGAAACGACTCGCCCCCCGCGCGGCAGCGGCACGCCGGGCGCGCGCAGCTCAACCTCGGAGCCGGCGCACTGCGTCCGAGGCGTCGCGACGCGCAGGCGCGCGCCCGACCAGCTTCCCGCTCCTCCTCCTCCTCCTCCGCCGCCGCCGCCGAGCGCGGCCAGGCCGCCGGCGGGGCCGCCGCCGGCTGGAGACACCTCCAGCAGCGAAGTCCAGTAGTAAACAGTGTTGGCGCCCCCCGGCGGCGCGCCGCCCCGGCCGGCGGCCATCTCGATTACGTAATGCCCCGCCGGCAGCGGCGTGAGCTCGATTCGGGGCTCTGCGCCCGTCACCGCCGTCACGGGCCGGCCGTCCGAGGCGGAGGCGACCCTCCAGGCGTAGACGAGCCCGCCCGGCGCGCCAGGGGCGTACGCCAGCTTGGAGCAGTCCAGCTCCACCGTCGCGCCCTCGCGCGCCGCGGGCCGCGCCCTGCACCCGCCCTCCGCGCCCGCGCCGCTCGCGTCGAAGCCGCGCTGCTCTGCGACCGCGACGCGCGCCGCCGCGGCCGGCACGGCGACGGCGTCGGCGACGCGGCCGCGCGTGGGCGCGCGGAGGCGCAGCTCGAACGCGCCCGGCGCGGTCAGCTCGAAGCGTGCGGTCGCGCCGCGCGTCTCCGTGATCGGCGCGCCGGTCGCGGCGTCGAGCAGCGACCACTCCACGTCCGCCGCGGCGGCCTCCCAGCCGGGAACGCCCACCCGGATCGCGCCGCTCGTTGCAGCATCGACCTCGATGACCGCGCCCTGGCCCACTGAAAGGTGCGGCAGCCGCAGCGCGCCCTCGCTGATCGCGTTTGCCACCGCCGCGGCGGCCGCGGCGGCGGCGGCGGCCTTGGCGGCGGCCTCCGGGTCCTGCGGCTGCGGGGGCTCGAGCGGCGCTGGCTGGGGCTGCGGCTGATATGGCGGCAGCTGCGGGCCGGCGGGCAGCTGCGGCGGCAGCTGCGGGCCGGCGGCCAGCTGCGGCGGCCGCTGCGGGCCGGCGACCGGCTGCACCCCCGGCTGCGGCGCGCCCTCCTCCTCCCCGCCGCGCCCCCGCCTCTCGCCGCGCGCCCGCTCCAGCGCGGCGGCCGCCTTGGAGGCGGCCTTCTCCAGCAGCCCGAGCTCCGAGGGAAAGACCTTGACGTTTGCGCGGCCGGCGGCGGCGCGGCCGGCGGCGTCTGCAGCGGAGATGAGCAGCCAGTACTCCCCAGGGGGAACATCTTTCAGCGACACAGTCTCCCCGACGCCCTCGAAGCCGCCGCCGCCGCCGCTCTTGCTGCTTTTGCTCTCGCCGTCGTCGTCGGCGGCGCTGACGAGCAGCGTGCGCACGGCCAGCGGCGCGCCGCCGGGGCTCAGCGCCGCGCCTGCTATGTTGATGGCGCCGCCGGCAAAGCCCGCGAAGGTCAGCTCTCCGCGCACCAAGGGCCCCGCCGGCGCGGCGCGGGGCGCGACGCCCGGCGGGCGGCGCGGAGCGTCGACGACGGCAAACGTCTTTTTGGCGGTGGCGGCGGCGCCGTCGGTGTCGGTCACGCGCAGGCCAACCTGTTATGGGGGGCAAGGGGGAGTTATGGGCGGCTTGCTTTGGTGGCAAAGGGCTTAACATGTAATCCACCAGCCCTCATTAGAAATGGGGGCAGACACCGACGCAGCCAACCAGCCCCTGCGACCGCGCGCACCGAGGGGCCAAGCAACGCCCCCCGCCCATCACAGCCTCCCCCCGCGCGCCCCGGCCCCCGGAAGCCGCCTGGAAGCTGCCCCACCTGGTACTGCCCCGGCGGGAGGAAAACCTCCGCCACGCGCCCCTGCGCGCTCGCGACCGGCGTCCGCTCCGGCAGCCGCACGACGCCCCACGCGTACCCCACCACCTGCGCGCCCCTGCCCGGCGCGGAGCCGCCGGCATCGAGCACAACGCGCGCCGGCGGCGGCGCGCCGGCCGCCGCCTCGGCGGCGGCGGCGGCGGCGGGCGAGGCGGAGGCCGCCACCTCCGGGGCCGGCTGGTCGATGACGGCGAGGGCGGGGGGGCCGCCGGTGGGGGCCGGCTGGGGGCTGGGGACTCCGACTTTGAAGCGCTGGCTGGCGGTGGCGGCGGCGCCGCCGGAGTCTGTGACTCGGAGGTTGGCCACGTAGCTTCCCTGCGGGTTGGGGTTTTGGGTTTGCGGCGGTGCAGTTAGAAACCTGACCATGTGCATGGGGTGAGGTCGGATGTTTCTAGATCGTCGGTCTGTGTTTGTTTGAGCTGACAGGGCGCTGGCTTCGTTTCCCAGCCCCTGTATCCCCCCAACAAGATTTTTGCAAAAAAAAGCGCACCACCGGCAGCGTGACGAGGGCGCTCAGCCCCGTGCCCGTCGCCGCCACCTCCAGCCCCGGCAGCCGCTGCACCAGCCACTCCGCGCCGGCCAGCACCCGCCCCGCCCCGGGGCCGGAGCCCTCCCCCGAAAGCACGACCCGCGCCAGCGCGGCGCCGTCGGGGGAGGCCGACGCGGCCGCCGCCTCGACGTCGCCGGGCGCGGCGATTACCGCCTCGGCCGCCGCGCGCTCGCCGATGACAAACTGCCTCGTCGCCTCGGACTGGATCCCGAGGCTGTCGCGCACGACGAGGGTGGCGGCGTAGCCGCCTGGCGGCAGCTCGAGGGACGCCTTGGGGCCGGTCAGGGTGGCGACCGTTGAGTTTCCGGGGGCGGTCCGGACTGTCCAGGAGTAGGAGGCGATGGGTCGCAGCACGGCGGCGGTGGTGCCCGTCGCATCGAGGGAGACCGGCGCCGGCGCGCTCCCCCGGGAGAGCACCAGCCCAGGCGGCGACGCGATCGCCGCGAGCAGCCGCGCGCCGACGGGCGCCGGCGGCACGGGAGCCGGCGCGGCGCGCGGCGCGCCGGCGGCCGGCGGCGGCGCGGGCGCGCCGGGGCGCGCGGGGCTGGGGCAGGGGGCCATGTAGGTTGTGCCTGCGGCGACGCCCAGCAGCGCGGTCCAGCCGGTGCCGACCAGCTCTCCGGTTTCCTTTGAGAACGTGCACTGAGCACTCTGTTTTATTGGGGGGGCGTTGGAGCGGGGCGCACCGTTGGTGAGCTCAAAACCAACACTGCACGCAGCACGCCAAGGCCTGGCAAAGCTCAGGACGCCAAGGCCTGGCAAAGCTCAGACGTTTGGAGTTTGGGCTGGGCCTCAAACCGTGGCTGCTGGCTCGAGTTTTGAACCTTTGTCCCTGCCCACCTCCTTCCCCGCGCCCCACCTGCGTCGTCGCCTTGAGCAGCGTCGAAAGCTCCTCGACCGCCGGCATCCGCGCCGCACCCGACACCAGCGGCGTCCCGCTGCCGCCGCCAACAGCGCCGCCAGTAGCGCCGCCAGCGCCGCCGGCGCCGCCGGCGGCGGCCCCGCTATTCATCCCGCCGCGCGCCAGCTGGGACCACTGGCTGTTGGGCGCCAGCGTCTGCAGCGGCGAAAGGGGCGAGCCGACGGTCATAGGCGTGCCGCCCAGTCCGGACTGGTAGGAACCCAGTCCGTAGCCGGACTGGACCGCCTGCAGTCCCTTAGCGCGCGCCGCCTCGGCCGCCTCGCGCTGCGCGGCCTGCGACTGTGCCTGTCTTTGCTGCGCCGGGACCGGGGCCGCGCTGCGCGCGGGCGCAGGCCCGGCCTGCGGGAGCGCAGCCGCGGAGACGCCGCCGCCGTCGCCGCCGGCTGCCGCCGTGGCGTAGGGCTGCAGCTGGGCTGGCGCGGGCGCGGCGCGCTGTGTGGTGGCCATGGAGGGCGGCATTGTCCAGCCCCCGACCCCTGCATAGTGGGGGATGCCGCCGCCCCCGCTGCTGCTGCCGCCGCTGTCGTCGCCGCCATCGTAGCTTGCGGCGCTGACCTGCCCCTGCGCCGGCGGCGGCGCCGATGCGATCGCCGGCATCGGAGCTGGCGCAGACGCCAACACGGGCGCCGGAGTGGGCCGAGGCGGGGGCGGCGGGGGGGTAGGGATTGCGATGCGCAGCTCCGCGCTGGCCGAGGCGGACGCGCCCATAGGGTCCGAGACGACGAGGTTGGCGCGGTAATCGCCGGGCACGTTGATGGCAAACGCGGGCCTGACGCCCGCAAACGAGGCGAGCGGCGCGGCCGAGCCCGCGCGGGTGATGGTCCAGCGGTAAGACAGGGCGTCGCCGTCGGCGTCGGCGCTGCGCGCCGCGGAGACGCGGATCTGGGCGCCCGGCGCCGCCTCGTACGGCCCGCCCGCGTCGGCGTCCGGCGGCCGGTTGGCCTGGATCACGAGCGTCTTCTGCGTCTCGTGGCTCTCTAGGCCCGAGGGCGACATGACGCGGAGGGAAATCAGGTAGTCGCCCGGCGGGAACTCGCGCTCAAACTCGTGGGGCTGGTTGCCCGTGGGAAGGCCCAGCTCGACGGGGCGCATGTAGGGCCGCGTCTGCGTGACGGTCCAGGAGTAGGAGCCGGCGTTCAGGCTGCCCTGGCCGCTGACGACGACGTCTGCAGTTCCGCCAATCCGCGTCCGGACTGCCGTGCCCCGGGGCAACGCGATCGACGCGCGCGGCCGCGCCGCGGGCGGGGGTGCGGCGTAGAGGCTTGCGGCGGCGGCGAGGCGGCTGTCGGCGGCCGTGGCGCCGCGCGCGGGCGCAGCACCGGTCGAGGCGGGGGGCGTCAACGCCGACGATGACTTCAACGCTGGCGCCGGCGCCGCCGGCTGGGGGGACGGCGACGGCGACGGTGATGGCAAAGGCTGGGGCGACGGTGATGGCGACGGCTTGGGCAAGGGCGATGGCGAAGGCTTCGGGACCTGCGCTTGTGATGGTGACGGCTGGGGCGACGGCGACGGCTGGGGCGACGGCGTGGGCTGGGGCGACGGCGATGTCTGGTGCGACGGCTGGGGCGATGGCAACGCCTGGGCCGACGGCAAGGACGACGCCTGGGGCGACGGCGTCAGCGCTGTCGAGGGCGAGGGCGAGGGCGACGGGGAGGGCGACGGCGCGGCGGCCTGGAACAGGCTGCCAACCTCGGCGCCGCTGCCGCTGCCATCGACCGCAAAGTCAAGGCTCCAGTCAACGGCACCGCCGCCACCGCCGCCGCTGCCGCCGCCAAGCTTGCTGCTGTTGGTACTGGCTCCACCGCCGCCGCCGCCGGCGGCGGGCTCGGCCACGAACTCTGCATCAAACCAGGCCTCGTCAGCCATCGGCTCAAAGCCGCCCTCAAACTCAAAGGCGCCCGCCGGCTCAAAGCCGGCCGCCGGCGCGGCAGCCACGCTGCCGTTTTTGCTGCCGGCTGGGGCCAAGGCGATTTCGAGGGCGAGGTCTGCGGCAGTGGACGCCTCGTCCTGCGTTGCGCTCCCTGTGCCGTTCTGCGCCTTCTCTGTGTTCAACGCTGCTGCCGCCGATGGTGCGGGTGCCGGCGCCTGCGCCGCTGCCGATGGTGCGGGTGCCGGCGCCTGCGCCGCTGCTGGTGCCACTGCTGCACGCGCCGCCGCCGGCGCCGGTGCCGCCTCCGATGGCACGGCTGCAGGTGCCAGCGCCGGTGCCGGCGCCGGTGCCGCCGCCGCGGCAGCGGGCGCCGCGGCAGCGGCAGGCGCTGTCGCTGGCGTCTTTGCCGCTGGCAAAGGCCCCCGCGCCGGCGCAGGCGCAGGCGCCCCGCCCGCGGCCGCCGCGCCTCGGACTGTCAGCTGCGTCGTGGCCGAGGCGGTCGCGCCGCGCGCATCCCAAGCGGTGAGCGTTACGTTGTAGGCCCCCGGCAGCGGAGCGGTCAGCGCCGCCGTCAGCCCCGCCGCCTCGGCCACGGCGTCACCCGAGCCGTCCAGCGGAGTCACCCGCCAGGTGGCGGCAATGATGGGCGCCTGCCGGGCTGAAGGTGCGGCGGACCCCGCAAGCGCCACCTCGCTGCCGGCAACCTGCGTTGGCGAGGGCCGGGCGCCTCAGCGTGCGGCAGGGCTTGCCATCGCGACCGTAGGTCACCTGTGCCCTGCTGTGCTCTCCAGCCAACCCTGCAGCGACCCCGCACGGCGGATGTGCCTGGTTGCAAGCGCTGCCTCCCTGTGGCAGACGCTCCGCGCACACAATAGGCAGGCGCTTCCCCCTCCCCGCCCTCACCGCCTCGTAAGGGCCCCCGGCTGCCAGCGCCGGCGGCGGCGTTAGCACGAGCGACCCCGGCTTTAGGAGCACTGCGGTGTCGATGTTTGGGTCGCCGGCGTCGGCCACGCCGACGCGCAGCGTGTAGGTCTCACCGGGTGACACGGGGAAGCCCTCGGTGGCCAGTAGCTGCGGGCGCGTGGCAAGCGGCGGGATGCGGTGGCGGAATGAGGGAGGGAGGCGCTGGCTTGAGGGGTGGTCGAACAACTGCATGTTGGGAAGGAAAGCGTAGCCACCTGGTTCTGCCCATCCCCACTGCCATCTGCCAGCCGCACCTGGGTAAACCCATCAAAAGCCGTGGCCACTGCGGACCCGCCACCCGCCTTTGGCGCGTTTTCGTAAAACTCGACCGCCCCCGCCGGCCGCCCGCCGGCGCGCTCGAGCGCGGCGCCCCCGCCACCGGGCAGGCGCGCGAGGGGGGTCTCTTTCCCCGCCTTGCCGGCCGGCCGCACGGACAGGACCAAGGCGTCGGGGCGGCGCGCCTCGGCCGCGCCCAGGCCGCCGGCGCCGTACTCGTCCGAGGCAAATACATACATTAGCGACAGCTGGGATCCGCGCGGCGCCGAGGCAGAGACCTCCACCTCAAGTTCCAGTATGGCCGCGTCAAAGAAGCTTCCGTTGCCGGGGAGCCCCGCGCCCGCGGGCGCCGGCGCGCCAAACGCCGTCGACGCCGGCGCGGGGCCGTTGGCTGCCGACACAGCGTCCGAGGCGGCGCCCGTGCTGAGCACGACGGCGCGGGGCAGCGCCGCGGACAGGGCGTTGAGCGGCTGCAGCGCGGCGAGGGCCAGCGCGCCGCACGCGCCGGTGTAGCGCGCGGAGCGGAGCTGGAGGCGCGAGTCGCCTGGCAGCTGCGACGCGATGGCCGCGACCGCCGCGCCGTCGGCGGGGCCGCCGAGGCCGGCGCCGCCGCCGTCGGCGCACGCGTCGCGCAGCAGGCTGCTGTTGGCCTGCGCCTGCAGCAGAGAGCGGGCCTGGAAGCTCACGCCGAGCAGCGTCGCGGCGTCGGCGACGGGTAGGCGCAGCGCTGCCCATGCTGCAGCAGCAGCGGCGGTGCCGCCGCGCTCCGCGCGCGCGCCGCCGCCGCCATTCCCGCTGCCGCTGCCGGTCTCGATCGCCCCAGAGGTTTCTACTGCCGAATTAGCTATCTCTTGCTGCTGCCGCGCGGCTGCTAGCGCGGGCCCGACCGCCAGCAGCAGCACGGCGAGCCCACCCAGGGCCGCCCAGCGGCCTCGCGCAGTCATCTTGGGATCAATGCGATCATGATTGGCTCAAGCAAACGAGTAAAACGTTTTGCACCGAACGGCGGGGCCGCATACCTCGCTGCTGCTTTGCGGGCAGCTGGCGGTTTCGCGAGACCCAATTCGCCACTCTGCGGCCCCCAACAGCCGCGCATCAAGATTCCAACGCGCACACCATTACACCTGCGCATCCGACGCCTCCGCCCGCTGCCGGTCGACCTGCGCCTTGACCAGCGCGCGCGCGGCACGCACCAGCTCCACCTGCTGCCGCCACGCCAGCAGCGCGCTGGAGGTCTCCTCCAGCTCCGGGTCCGCCACCCGCACCATCTCCGGCAGCGGCTTGCCGCGGCGCGTGCCGCGCTCCCTCATCTCCTCCGCGATCTGCGACGAGGCGGCGCGCAGCGCCTCGGCGGCCTCGGGGGAGGACCTGGGCGGCGGGGTGTTCAGGTTGCGTGTTTGGTGGCTTTGGTGGTTTTGGTGGCTTCAAAGCTGTGGGCATGGTCCGCGATCAGCAAACACAAGAGGGTGGCCTGCAGCCGCCCCCACCATTCCCAGCCGCCCCTGCCGCGGGCCGCGGGGGCCGGCCTTCCCTGCCCCCGCCCGCTCCTCCCGCCCCCGCGCCGGCACCCCTCCCTGCCCCCGCCCCCTCCCTCCCGCCCCCACGCCGTTTCCCCCCCAAAGCACCCACCGGATCCGCGCCGCCAGCGGGTCAGCCTCAACCGGCACGTCCGCCTCGGCCCCCGTCGCCGCCGCCTCGGCCTCGTCCGCGTCGGCGCGCAGCAGCGTCTGCCCCACGAACGAGGCGAGGCCGTTTGCCTCGACCTCGTCGCCGCAGCCGGCCCAGGCCCAGCCGGGCTTTGCGGCGGCGGCGGCGGGGGGGAAGGCGGCGCCGAGCTGGGCGTAGACCGTGTAGGCCGTGCTCAGCCACCTGGCGCGGTTGTTTTTGTGGTGGGTCACCAAATGGGTTTTGTGGTTAGCAGGCTTCTCCCTCAGGGCTGCGGTTTCAAGCTCAGCACACCGGGGATCGTTCATTCCCTCGGCGGCGCATCAGGCTTTCACCAGCCTGCCGTGCGAGCCGCACTACGCCCACCCCTGCGCCCGCACGCCTCCACAGCCCCGGACCGCACGCCGCACCCGGCCCGCCCCCACCTGCCAAACAGCTGCCGCGTCACGTCGCCCGCCGCGCCCGGCTCGGGGGCCGCCACCGGCAGCAGGCCCCCAGCCTGCAGGAATTCCCCGTCCCTCAGCGCCCCCAAAAGCTCGCCGGCGGAGAGGCCGGAGGTATAGGCGTCCGCCGCGGCCGCCAGGAACTGCTGGCGGCAGTAGGCGGAGCCGAGGACGGCGCCGATGAAGGCCACGAGCAAATGCACCGCCAGCGGCCGCGCGGCGGCCTCGCCGTCGCCGCCATCGCCGGCGCTGCCGGCACTGCCACCGCTGCTGCTGCTGCTGCTGCTGCTGCTGCTGCTGCTGCTGCTGCTGCTGCTGCTGCTGCTGCCCGCGCCGCCGACGGCGAGGGCGGCGGCGTACCCAGTCGGCTCCGCGATTGTCACCGGCTCCTGCAGCGGCCGGTTGACCGCAAAGCCCCCCGCCGCCGCCGCCTCGAGCGTGAGCAGCGCCAGGCGCGTGTACTGCTGCATAACCTGGCGGGGGGAAGGGGGGCGTGCGTGGTTTGTTTCAGGGCGCCGCGGATTTCGTGAGCTGGCGCTGCTGACTGATTCGTGAGCCGGCATTCGACCAGCAAGCGCCGCATTCGCCGCCGCCGCCGCCGCCGCCAGCCACCGGCAGCCGGCGGCAAGCAAGTGGGCGCCTAGGGGGGGGGGGTGCGCAGGGCTCTGCCCGGGACGCCCACCTCTGCGGCCTGGCTGAACCCGCCGCCGCCCGCGCCGCCGCCGCGCGTCGCGCCCTGCAGCGCGGCGACGCGCGCCAGCGTGGCGCCGTCGGAGTCGTAGCGCCCCAGCGTCTGCTTTACGTAAGCCAGCAGCCCCAGCGACTGAGGGCCGTGGCGCTTGGTCACGCCGCCGCCGTCCAGCGGCGCCGCTTCCTCCCCGCCGCCCGCACCGGCCGCTGCTGCTCCTGCCGCCGCCGCGGCCCCTCCGCCGTCCGAAGGGCCCCCCTGCTTGGCCGCCCCGAATGGCATGCCCAGCTCCTGCGCCGTCAGCATGATGACTAAGAGCCACGTCACAACCAGATCGATTTGCTGCTCAGTCAGCGCGGGAGGGGAGGCCTGCAGGCCGCGCAGCTGCAGCGCCATCTGCGACGGGGTGGGTGGGGGCGGGTTCGGGCCAATTGCTGTTGCGTTTCAGCTCCCTTCCTCAAACGGGGGCAGCACAAGACCGCGCAACACCGGCCCCTTTGGGCGGCAGATGGCTGGCGAGGAGAGCCGCCCGGCCCAACACTGCCCCGCGACACGCGGCGCAGCAACGCGGCGCGCGGGGCGGAAACGCGTGCAGCTGCGCACCTCCAGCTCGTCGCATCCGACGCCGGATGAGTAAGCGGCCAGCGCCGCCTCGGCGAAGCACTGGGCGGCGAACAGGGAGCGGTTCTGCGCCGCATGGTATGCGAGGACGAGGGCCGCCTCGGGGCCCAGATCACGCAGCCGCTGCTGCGGCGGGGCGGAGTGGCAGGGGGTGGGGGTGGAGGGCAGGGGTTGGGGGGTCGGTGAGGGTTGAGGTGGGCCGGCAGCGTGCCGTGCACGGGGCCGCAGCGCGCGCGCGTATGCAGCAGGATCGATCCAGCTGCTGCGTTCCCCGGGCTCCGTGCCCCGGCCAGGGGAGCGGCGCGCCTGCGCCCCCGCACGGCGGTGCGGACGTGCAACGCCGACGCCAGCGCACCTGGGCGGCGTCGCTCGATGCACGCACGGTGCGGCCGCGCGGCTGGGCGAAGCGGGGCGTGCGGCGGGGCGCGGCAGCGGCGGCGCAGCGCTGCGCAAGGCTCGGCCGCGCCAGGCCAGCCCCCTGCTGCCGCCGCAGCAGCAGCATGGTTGATCGAATGCGGCGGCTCCTACGGCCTCGGGGCTGGTCCAGAGGCGATTGGCCTGCAGGCGATTGAATCCTGGCCAGCCCGAGGCGACTCCAAAACTCGCGGCTTTTTCGAGCACAGCGAGCTGATTTTCGATTAAGCGTTCCAAATGGGTCGCCGTCCAGCTTGTGGCGGTGCATGCAGCGAGGTGTGCTGCAAGCTGGCTGCAAGAGCGCCGCCCCGTTGCTGCGCCACTGGCGACACCGCTCGAACGCAGAGCGATTATTTTACTGGGCCGCGGCGCTTTGTTCAGACTGCCCCTCCGGCAGCAGCACCAGCTCGGCGCCCACCGCCAGGTGGTCGCTCGGCCACACCGCGTTGGGCGCCGCCCCAAACGCGCCGACGGGCACGCTGCTCGGCGGCCGCGCCCCGCCGCCGGGCCCGCCGCCGGCCGCGTACGGCATCGACAGCACCGCCGCCACCTCCCAATCGCCGGCGGAAAGGAAAAGGTAGTCGAGGGTGCCGTCAAAGGTGGCGGTCCGGGTGGTCAGCGGCGGCTCCGCGCCCAGCGCGCGCACGTGCATGCTCTCCAGGCGCAGCCCGGACGAGTCGAACGCGTGCCGCCCGAGCGCGCAGCGCCGCCGCCGGCGCCGCCCCGCGTGCCGCCCCGGACGGCGGCTAGGCGAGCCCTCGTCGCCGCCGCTGCCGCTGCTGCTGCCGCTGCCGCTGCCGCTGCTGCCGCCGTCCTCGCGGCCCGCCGCCGCGGCGGCCCGCTGCTCGCCGGCGCAGGATCTGCGGATGGGGTGATCTGGGTGATCTGGCCCCACGCTGCCGCGGGTGAGCAGCTGATAAGCACCGCTGACTAGGCAACCCCCGGCCGGCACGCGGTCGTATTGGTCAGACGCCCATTTCCCGGGCAGCGTGTTGAAGCTGGAGGGGTTAGTTGGGGGTATCAGGGGGCGTGGGGGCGGGGTGAGGGGCCGGCGGCAGGGGGCGAGACAGCAGCGCCGCGCGCTCGGGGCGGCCCTGAACAACCAAAGGGCGGCGCCCGCCGATGCGCCCCGCACCAAGCCGCCCATCAGCGGTTTCTCCGCAGCGGGCGGCGGTTTTGGAAAACCTCCCCCCCACCCCCCAAAGCCACTCACTCCCCGCCGATTACGACCGGCACCCGCCCCGCCGCGCCGGGGCCGCACTGCGCGTCCAGAAACTCCGCCACGCCCCGGCACAGCGCCGCGGCGTGCACGAGCTTCACATCCGGGTAGTTGGGGTCCCAAAAGAGGTGCGTGCTCGCCGCCAGCAGCCGCCGCCCCGTCGCGCGGTGCCGCAGCAGCGCGCCGACGGCGCCCTCGTCGCGGCGGTCGACCACCCGCACCAGCGGCGCCGCCGCGGCGCCGCCCGGCGGCGCGACCGCTGCGCTCCCGCCGCCCGCGCCGCCGCCGCCGGGCCCGGCCCGCGGCAGCGTGCGCGGCGCGACGTCCGAGAAGCGGAGGTGGAAGGGGGCGAGCACCTCGAACGCGGCGCGGCGCACGTGGAAAGAGCAGCCGTCCTCGGGGCCCGCGTGGCCGGCAGGCACGCGGCGGGGCTGGAAGACGCTTTCAAATTCGGGGGCCAGCCAGGGGCACAGCTGCTGCTCAAACACGGGGCGCTCCACCTCCTGCGGCGGGGCGCGGGGCGGCGCGGGGTTGGGGGTGGGGGGTGGGTGGGGCGTCGGCGGGCGCGGGCTTTGTTCTGAGGAAGGGCGCGTCGAGGGGCCCCGCCTGCTGGCTGCGGCTGCGTGACGCCAAGCGCTGTGTCCAAATGGCACAACGTCACGCAGCTGCAGTCCGAATGACACGCAACTGCAAGCCCCCAACTACGCCCCTCCCCAAGTGCACTGCACCCCCCCCCAATGCACTGCAACCCCCTCCCAAATGCGCGCGCCTGAAGGAACAGCATGTCTGCGGCGTACGCTGCCAGGTCCCTTTGGATGCGCGGCCAGCGGCTGGACCAGGCCAGGTGCTGGGGGGCACAGTAGGAGTTGGCGCTGCGCACGGGCGGTGCGGTTGGGTGGGGTGCGGTTGAGTAATGCGGTTGGGTGGGTGGGGAGCGGATGCATGTGCGTATGGCCCCCCAAGCTGCCCGAGCGGCACCGCCGCGGCAAGCCAAGGCGGCGAGGCATCGATGGATAAGCTGGCCGGGCCTCACTGGGAGTACTTCTGTGCTAGAATGTTGTAGGTAACAGCGCGGAACGCCGCCGCGCCCGGCGCCGCGCGCCGCGCCGCCGCGCTCGCGACGGGCCGCCACGCCCTGCCGGCGGCGGCGGCGGCGGGCGAGGCGGCCGCGTCCACTGCGACCGCGGCCGGCGGCGCCTGCATGCTGCGGCGGGTGCTGCGCGCCGGGTCGCGAAGCGGCGCGGGCGGGCGGACGGCCTGCCGACGGCGGTGCCGCCGCAGCGCAGCGGCGGGCAGCAGCGGTTTCTGACCCGCCTCTCCCAGCGCCCGTCGAGAGCGTTGACAAATGCTTTCACGGGCGGCAGCGCGCGTCGCGAGGTCGCGCAGTGTTTTTGAAGCTGGCAGATTGCTGGGCAGGCAACGCTGTATAAACCCCGCGGTGGGCAGAATAAGTAAATTCTGTTTGACGTTTCAAGGGAGTCGGACGCAAACTGCCAGCGCGCTTCCGCCACCCGCCGCCACACCAGCGCGGCGGCACCGCTGCGCCGACGAGCGAAGCCGCCCCGCCGACAGCCCAGCGGCAGCGGCGGATCATCCGCCCCGCCTGCCTCACCCGCAGGCCCACGCTCCACAGAGGGAGGGCCCTGCTGGGGCCGCCGCTGCGCTCGCGCCTGCGCCCGCGCCCGCGCCCGCGCCCGCGCCCGCGCCCGCGCCCGCGCCCGCGCCCCACCCGCGCTGCGCCCGCTCCCGCGCCCATGGACGTCGAGGGCGAGACCTCCCTGCTGCTCGAGGGCGGCGCCTTCCTGGTGCTGGCGGTACTCATGTTTTACATGATAGGGTCGCGGTACGACGTCACATGGGGCAGCCTCTGGCCGTGGGGCCGCCGCGCGCGGCCGGGCAGCCCGCAGCGGCGGCACGCGTGAGCGCGCGCCCCGCCGCACGCCTCTCTGGCGCGCCGCCCCGTGGCCCGCGCCCCCCGTTTGGCTGTCGGCTTCTGTGCCCCATCTGGCCCTCGCGATTTTGCTGTGCCCCTTCCCCGGCCTGGCCGCCCCTCTGCACATGTAATAAACCGCCTGCCAAAAGTCTTGGTTACCGGTGAAAGCGTTTTGCCACTGCGATTGCGGGGATCGATTGTGACGGGCGCGGGAAGGGCAAGGGGGGGGGGCCTGCGGCGTGGCCGCAGCAACGCCGGGGCGTGTGAGGGGCTTGCGTGCGGGCCGGCCGGCGGGGCGAACGGAGCGGGGAGGGGCGAGGGGGGAGAGACGAGGGCAGTTGGCAAACGGAGGAGGCGCGGCGGCGCGGCGCCTTGCTTTTTGGGGGGGGGGGGGGGGGCGGCGCTACGGACGGGAAAGGGTCTTCCCCCAATTTGGGAGCCCCCGGCCGAAGCACGGCGCAGGCGCGGGGCGGATGGGTGCCGGGGTAAGGTGCACGCGGCCAGGCCGCGGCGCCCACGGCAGCGCCGCGCGCCGCGGCACGCCGCCCTCACGCGCGCGCGCCCGCTGCGGCGCGCGCCTTGGGCGCCTTGAACGCCGCGATGCCGGTAGCGCCGCGGCCGGCAACGAGCATGTTGACGTCGTAGGTGCCTTTGGGGTGGGCGGCGGTTTAAGGGAGGGGTCACATTGGTTCCAGCTGCTAGTTGCATTGGGGGCGGACAGCGGCGGTGACCTGCGCGGAAGAAAGCAACCCCCAGCTGGGTCGCCGCATGCGGCTCTGCAAGGGGCCGAGGGACCCCCCCCCTCCCGCACCCTCGTAGGTGTAGATGGCCTCCATGTCGCAAAAGTGCTTGGCCACCAAAAAGTCCGCCTGCACGCCGTTGCCGCCCTGGGGGTGGGGGGTGGGGGTGGGGGGTGTTGCCGGCGTTGGGCTCAACGCGCGGATTTTTTGGGGCGCATTCAAACGTCCGAAGCTTTGCAAAAGCAGCGCGTGCCCCCCCCCTAAAAAAAATCATCACACGCCAGCCCACCAAATGCACCCTGAAACCGAAACCGAACCCCAAGCCCATCCTCAGCCCCAAACACGGATCGAGCAGCCCCCAAAACGCACGACAACCCCCAGCCAAGCCCCCCCCAAGGCCCACCAGCAGCTCCCGCGCCAGCGCCACGCACTCGCGCCCCCTCAGCGTGTTCCACGCCTTGGCCAGGCTGGCCTGCTCGTGGCTCAGCCGCCCCTCCTCGCTCAGCCGCGTGATGCGCCAGCCCACCTGGTTTGGTTTGGTCCGGTTTGGTTTGGTTTGGTTGGTTTGGTTCGGTTTGGTTCGGTTTGGTTTGGTTTGGACCACAGAGGGGGTGGGAGAAGGGGGCGCAGCAGCTGCGCGCTGGCGCTGCAGGGAGCTGCTGCCAAGCCCCATGAGCTGCTGCCAAGCCGTGTTGCATGCCGCGTGTTGCATGCGGCTGCGCCGCACCTTGCGGCGCTCGCGCTGCGTGATGAGCTTTGCCAGCGGCGCGGGCCCGTCGACGGCGATCATCACGCTGCGGCGCGGCGCGAGGGTGCGCAGGATCTCGTCCAGCCGCTTGTGCAGCAGCGCGTGGAACTGGTCGTAGCTGGAGGCTGCGGGGGGTTGGGCGGGGGGGTGGGGGGCGCGTTGGGGCGCGGCACGGCGGTGGCGGCGGGGAGGGTTGACCGAGGGGCCCGCAGCTGCGTCGGCAGGGCCTGTCCGCGGTGGAGCGCCATGGGGAGGCGGAGCGGCTGCGGCTGCGGGGGAGCGCGGGGGCGCGCATGCGGCAGCAGCGGCGCGCGCATGCGGCGCCGGCGCGCGCACCTCGGCGCAGCACGGTGTGCAGCACGCTGTTGAGGTCGATGTAGATGTGGTCGACCGCCACCGTGTTGAGCGGGACAAAGGCATGCTTGTTCTTCTCGGAAAACCACAGGCTGAAGCCGGGGATGCCCATTGCAGCGGCGGCGGCGCCCGCGGCGGCGCGGCGGTTCTGTGCTGGGGACGGCGCGGCGTGGCCCGGTGCTGCTGCTGCTGCTGCTGCTGCTGCAGGGTCCGCGGCCCTGTCCGTGTACGGCTCAGGGGCCGCGTGGAGGGCAGGGGCCGCGTGGGGGCTCGGGCCTGGTGGTTTGCGATCAGTTTCGCGTTGCTGTCCGCTCAGCAAACCATATTCGGGTTGCCAGACGGATATAAGAACGTTTGTATATCAAGAGGAAGGCCAACACAAGAGCAGATCAAAACCGATCTGCCCGCGCGCTGATCGCCCTTTGTCCCGTGGTCAGCAATCCTGCGCGCTCGCGGCTCCGCCCCGCTGCGTGCGGCAGCCCGCAGCCCGTCGCCGCCCCGCCGCCATGTTCGTGTGTCCCGAGTGCGCCGCAGTCCTGGACTCGCGCAGCGCGTTCCGGGAACACAGCGCCCGCGCACACAGCGCGCACAACCTGGCGGAGAGCGATTCAGAGGGCGAGGAGGAGGAGGGCGACGGGGCAGCGGCGGCGCGCGGCCGCGCCGAGAAGACGCGGCGCCGCCAGCGAAAGTCGCGCAAGCCCGCCGCCGCCGCCGCCGCCGCCGCCACCGCCGCCGCTGACGCCGACGGCGTCGATGCGGCAGCTCAGGCGTTGGGGGAGCTGGCGATCGGCGGAGCGGAGGAAGGGGCGCCAGCGGAGGAAGGGGCGCCTGGCGCGGCTGTGGACAGGGCACGCAGGCGGCGGAACCGGAAGGCACGCCCCGACGCAGCGGCGGCAGAGGCAGCAGCAGCAGCGGCAGAGGCGGGCCCTGGCTCGGGCGGCGGCGAGGGCGCGGTGCGAGAGCCCGCCGCCGCCGCCGCCACCGCCGCCGCCGCCGCCGCTCCCGGGGGTCACCGCAACCAGCGTGGCTCACCCAACCCGCCAGGCGCAGCCGCCGCCAGCCCCGCTGCGGCCGAGGCGGGTGTGAGAGCGACCGACGGCGCCGGCGCCGACGAGGCGGCCAGCAGCGGCGGTGAAAACGGCGGCGATGCCGCGGCGGAGGAGGGAGGGCGCAGGAGGCGGCAGCGGCAGCGGCGACGCAAGCCCAAGCGGCAGGAGGAGGGCGCGCCCGGGGATGGGGCCGGCGCGGAGGAGGGCGACGCGCACGGCCCAGCTGGCAGCAGCCGAGGCGCAAGCAGGGAGGGCGCCAGCAAGCCGGGGCCGGCCCGCGCGCCCGATGCCGCCGCCGCCGCAGAGGTCGGCTGCGAGGGCGAGGCCGCGGGCGCGGGCCCAGGGCCTCGTGTCGGCAGCGATGGCAGCGACGCAGGGGCTGCAGCTGACGACGGGACCGGCAGCAAGCGGCCCCGGCGGCGGAATCGGCAGCGCAAGAGGGGGACTCGAGGGGCGGAGGACGCAGCGGCGCCGGAGCCGGCAGGTGGGGGAGGGGCGGCCGCGGCCGGCGACGGCGGGCCCGGAGGCCGCCCCGCTGCGGCCACCGATTCGGCAGCGGCGGCGGCAGCCGATGAGGGGCCTGCAGCAGCAGCAGCAGCGAAAGCCGGCCGCGACGAGGCGCAGCGGGAGCGGCGGCGGGAGCGGCAGCGCGAGCGGCGGCACAAGCAGAGGCGGGCGCGCTCGGGCGAGCGCGCCGCGGCCGCTGCCGGGGCGGCGGCCCCCGCCGCAGCCGAGGCGGCGCCGCGCGCTGGCGGAGGCGGTGGCAGTGGCGGCGCCGCCGACGCCGGCGAGCGCGAGGGCGTTGGCGGGGAGCGCGGCGGCGGCGACGACGGCGACGACGGAGGCGCCGACGGCGGCCGCCGAGGCGGGCGCAGGCGGCAGCGGCGGTCTGCCGGCGTGCGCGGCCGCGGCCGCCGTGGCGGCAGCCCCGCGCCTGCCGAGGGCGCCTGATCCGTAGCTTTCGGCCCCTAGAAGAAGATGTAAGGGCGGATTACCACGCCACGGACCATTTCAAGAATTCCAGATCGGCAGCTTCCCTTCCTAATCCACGCCCCCTACGCGCTGGCGCCCCTAAAGACGTTCTATTTCCGCGCGGCCTTCCATTCCCGCGCGCCCGCAAGCACAGCCCAGCGACGCGCAGGCAGAACCTGGCGTCCAAGGAGGCCGCAGCCCCCGAAGCAAACGCCACCCCCCGGGGCGGCCAGGCCCCGCAGCACGCGGCCTGGGTCGTATTTCGGCGCGTGCTGCCACTTCTGGCCGCCCAAGCTCGGCTGTGGGCCCCCTCTGCCCCCGCGCGCTGGCAGCGCCGCCCTCGCCCGGCAGCCACAGCACGCCGCCCGCTGGGCGCGGCCGGCGCGGCCGACGCGGCAGCCCCCGGCGGCGCGGGACCGAGCCGCCGCTGGACGCGACGACGCCGCCGGCCGCTGGCGCGTGCCATGCGGGCGCGCCGCGCTCGGCGGGCGACCGGCACGCACCCCGCCGCGGTTGCAGGCCCGCCGGCGCCGCGGCGGCGATGACGCCCCCCGCCGCCGTGGCAGCCCCCGGGCGGGCCCGCGCCGCGCCGGCGGCCGCGCTGCTGCCCCTGGCGCTGCTCGCCGCGCTGCTTGCCGCGCCGCCGCCGCGCGGCGCGGCGGGCCAGCAGATCTGCGGCACCAGCATCCAGTACGGCGCCAGCATCGGGGACACCAGCGGCAACTCCTCCACCAGCGCGGAGCAGCTGCCCATCTTCGTGGGGACCTTTTCGGTGATGTCCCAGGACCCGCAGGCGCGGCGCGGCGCGTTGGGGGCCCTTTGGTTTGGGGGGAGGTGCTGCTGGGCCGCCGCTCCGTGATTGCGCCGCCGCGTGGCGCGGGCGTCGCATGACGGCACGCCCCCTGCTTCTGTTGGCGCGAGCCCATCCCCGCAGCGCGCCAAGGCCGCGCCTTTGCCGCGCCGCGTCTCCCCCCTGACAAGCCCCCCAAACCCCCCGCCCTTGCCGTGCCGCGCGCGCCGCAGGTCAATGTCAGCAGCTGGGTGCTGGGGTGGCAGTTCAGCGCGGGGGAGCGCATCCAGCTGCAGCGGGACGTGTTTGGGGACCCGGGTGCGCGCGGCGGGGGGAGTTTGAGGTTGGGGGGCTTGTTCCGATGCCTCGCCCCTGCTGTTCGCCGGCGGCGTGCGAGGGAGCAGGCTGTGCCGTCGTCGTCATCAGCGGTGGCAGCGGCGGCATTGCAGAGGCCCCACCCCCCACTTCCAACCTCACCCCCGCACCCTGCCCTTCGCAACCGCTGCCGAGTGCCGACCCCCCAATCCACCCCCTCTCCCCCAAAGGCCTGTTTGATGTCTTCCTCACGCGGCCACTCAACGCGTCTCAGCCGGGGGCGAACGCGGGCAGGGGGCACGTGGCGCAGCAGCGCGCGGCGGTGTTCAGTGAGCGGCCGCCTTTTTAACCAAGCGGGCTTTGAGGCGCCCTGTCCACCTGCTGCACTAGGCTGTTTTGTGCGGGCGCTGTTGGCTGGGCGCTGTCTGCTGCCCATACCACAGCGCCCCTCGCGCCTCGCCGCGCCCGCCGAGGCGCGCGCACGCAAAACGCGCGCCGCGCGTCGCCGCCCGACGAAAGCAACGCCCCCCCCCCCCCCGCCAGGCACGTCCCGCGTCGCCCCCGGCCAGGACGACGTCTCCTTCAGCTTTGTGGGCCGCAAGGGCCCGGCCAACGCCAGCGCGGCGGCGCCGTTCCGGGTGGCGCCGCCGGACGCGGTCTTCCTCAACAACCAGTACTGCTGGGTGGGTGGTGGGCGCGCCGCCGGCCGCCTTGGCAGCCTGCCCGGGCTCAGCGTGCCATGCAGCGTTGCGGCCGTCCTAAAAGCCCGCCGCGGCGCGCCACCATCCCTGCTGCTGACTAACCACCTCCCCCAACCCCCAACCCCCAAACCCCCAAAAGCCCCTGGGAGAGGCTGCCACGCGGCGGCCGGAGCAGCAGCCGCCGCCGGCGCCGGTTGCGGTCCCCGCCATCGCCAACCCGCCGCACAAGCTGCAGGTGTGGTCGGCTTTTGGGGGGAGGGCTGGAGCGGCCGCCGGTGGCGGTTGGGGTGCTTGATGGGAGGGCGGTTGCTGTGTCCGCAACAGGGTTGGCAAGCCATAAAAATCGACAAATGTATGCAGGCCGCAAGCTGAACGAAACCGCCCCACCCACAAAACAAAACCGCCCGAACCCCAAGGTTGACTTTCTCCCCATCGAGCTGGAGAGCGTGGGCCGCGACCAGGGCTCGGAGCTCTTCGCCACAAGTTACACCCAGTTTTACATTCGGTGCGGTTCAATCGTGTGTTTGTGCTTGTGTTGGGCTTTTCCACTGGAATGCCAATGCCGGGGCCTCCCAGCTTGAGTGCAGCCCGCCCCGCACTTGCACGCCAAGAAATCCGGAAACCGCCCCGAACCCCCCTGCCCCCCAAACCAAAACAACCCCAACCCCAAAACCCCACCCCAGGGTCACCCTCGGCAACGACACCGCCGGCCTGCCCCTCCCCCTTCCCCTCGACTCCCTCCTCCTGCGCTACTACTTCAACGGCCCCGATGACATGGCGGACAGCCCCGGCGGCGCCGCGGGCGCGGGCGGCGCGGCCGCCGAGCTGGCGTCGGCGTCGTTCCGGGCGACGTGCGGCGACGCGACGCCGGGCGTGGGTGGGTCGCCGCGGCGCGGCGGGGGGGGGGGGGGCGGGGCGGAGCGGGGCGAGGCGGGGCGGGGCGGGGCGGGCGGTCGCTTTGGGCCGGCGACGGCGCCGGCTTCCTGCCAGCAAGTGCTTGCAGTGCCGCGCTGCGGGGCGGCGCGCGTGCAGGAGGTGCGGCAGCTGTGCCACGCCGCATCCCCCGCACTCAACACCCGGCCGCCGCCCCCCAGCCAGCCCATTTGAAGCGACCCCGGCCCCAATCCAAACCCCGACCCCCCCAGGCTGCGACAGCCTGCGCTGGAACGTCACCAGCGGGCTCCCCGGCGTGCACGGCGCCCGCTTCGTCCTGAACCTCGGCTTCGACCCCGGCTCCGGCTCCCTCGCGCCGCACGCCGCCGCCGGCGGTGCGGGCGGCGCCCAGCCGCCCGGTGCGGGCGGCGGCCCGAGGCTGGGGGAGGTTGAGGCGATCATAACCCTCGAGCCAAGGCGGTTCTTCGCAAACATGGACGCCGCCTCGGACTATAGCTTCCTCGAGACACCCCGCATCCCGGGGGCGGCGCCGGCGGGCAACGCGTCCGCGCCCGGGCGCAACGGCAGCGACGCCGCGATCGTCCAGCGCGCGCGCGCGCCCAACCCGCGGCTGCCGGCTTATGTCAACGGCGTGCTCGCGTGGGGCAGCCCCCCGGTCGCCGGCGGCGCGTCCGCGGCCCCGCCCGCGCGCGCGGCGGGGCCGGGGGAGCCCGAGCTGCCGCCCGGCAGCTACTGCCAGCACGCGCCGGGCGGCGGCGGCGGGCGGGTGTGCGGGGTGTCGATGACCTACTGCTGCTTCGGCACGGGGCGGCTGGTCAAGGCGATCCCTCAGGACTGGCCGGAGCGGCTTTTCGCCGACGACGCGGCCCTCCTCAACTCCACCGACCTCGAGGAGTTCGGGGTGGCGCTGCCCGGCGCCGGCGCCGGCGCCGGCGCCGGCGGGGGCGGCGCGGGGGCGGGGACGGGGCTGCCGAGGGGCGCGCCGGGGCAGGCGGCGCCCGGCGGCGCGGCGCCCGGCGCGCCGCCCGGGCCGGCGGCCCAGCCGCCGGCGGCGCGCGGCGAGGGCGGCGCGTGGCCGGGCGGGAGCGCGCTGCAGGGCGGGGGCGAGGCGGGCGGCGGAAATGGCGGCGGCGGCGGCGGCGGCGGCGGCGGCGGCGGCCTGCCGCCGCAGGCCACGGTGGGGCTGGCGGTCGCCATCCCCTCTGCGGCGCTGCTGGCCGTCGCCGCCCTGCTCGCCGCCCTCGTCCACGCGCGCCGCCGCGGCCGCTGCTTGCCCGCTGGCCGCGAGCGTGCCGCGAAAAACGGCGGCGGCGGCGGCGGCGCCGGCGGCGGGCCGCTGCTGCAGGAGCGCCCGTCTGGCAGCAGCAGCCGCCGCGACAGCGAGGGCGCCTCCTCCGTCGTCGCGCCGCTGCCGCTGCTGGCGCACGGGCGCACGCCCAGCGCGCTCGTTGTGCGCACGTTCAGCCGCGGCGCGGACTGGCTGGCCTCCCTGCTGGGCACTGGGCCCGCCTCGCCGAGCCCGCCGCTGCTCCCTGTCTCGGACGGCGGCAGCGCCGGCGGGCCTGCGGCCGCCGCCGGCGGCGGCGGCGCCGTCGGCACGTCCTCGCGCGCCGCGGCGCGGCGGGTGGAGGGCGGCGCGGCGCGCGGCGGCAGCAGCGTGCTGAGTGAGGACGAGGCGGCGGGGCTGGAGGTGCCTAGGCTGGCGCAGGCCAAATACAACACCCTCCCCGCCTGGTTCGGCGGCAGCAGCAGCCGCGGCAGCAGCGGCAGCTGGCTGCTCGGCACCGACGCGGCGAGCGGCGGCGTGGGCGCGCCTGTGGGGCCGGCGGGCGCGGCGCTGGCGCGGCGCGGCAGCGGGCACGCCAACTTTGACGTGCTGCCAAACCGGTGGGTGTTTTGGTTTGGCTGGGCTGCGGCGCTTTCTGACTGCTTTTTTGAGTGGGCTCGTTGGCGCAGGTCTGTGCGCATAGCCCTGGCGCGCACTGCAATGCGAACGCCCAACCAGCTAGGCTCCAGCTGTGCACCGCAACCGCCCCAAAAAACCCGCCTGCTTGAAACCGCTCCCCCCTTGAAACTCCCGCGCCCCCCGCCCACAACTAAACCGCGCACCAGCGCCTGCTGCACGTGGGGCGGCCGCCTGCACGACGACGCCTTCTTCTCAGAGCTGCTCGACCCCCTTTACATAAGCCACTTGGTCACCCGCCGCCGCACCGCGCTCGACCCGCCGCCGCACCGCGCGCTCGCGGCGGCGCAGGCGCGGATGGCGCGCGCGCACGCCGACGCGGCGCGCGCGCGGGCGGCGCAGGGCGGCGCGGCGGCGCCGGCGGTGCCGCTGGTGGCGCCGCCGGCGGCGCAGGGCGGCGGGGCGCCGGCGGCGACGCAGGCGGAGCGGCGGGGCTCTGAGTACCGCAGCCCCTTTGCTTCCGACACCGCGCAGCACACCGCGGCGCGGACCTGGAGCGCGGCCTCGTCACTCGCTGCCGCCGCCGCCGCCGGCGACGACCCCGCCGCGCCGCCGCTGTCCCCGCCGCGCGCCGCGACGCAGCAGGTGCCGCGCGGCGCGGACGCGCTCGCGGCGACGGCGGCGCTGGCCGCCGCGGCCGCGGGCGCGGGCGTGGGGTCGGCGGCGGCGGCGGCGGCCGCGGCGGCCGCCGGCGGCTGCGGCGGCGGCGATGAGTACGGAGGCGAGGGGGAGGAGGACGAGGGGGATGCCGTGCTGCCCCCGCCCCCGGCTGCGGCGGCGCTGGCCGCCGCGCTCGCCACCGACCCCCACACCCTGTCTGTCCACCTCCTCGGCTGCCGCTCCCCCAGCGCCACCAGCGCCACCGGCGCCGGCGTCGGCGGCGGCGGCGGCGGCGGCAGCCCGGGGGGCAGCAGCCACGCGCCCGCCCCGCCCGCCGCCGCCGAGGCCGGCGCGTCCTCCGGCGGCCCACCCGCGCCGGCGGCGGCGGGGCTGTCGTGCTCCACGCTGCTGCGGGGCGGCATGCTGTGGCTGCCCGGGGAGGCGCCGGTGCCGCTCAACGTTGACTTTGACTCCGAGGTGGAGCCCGGCCTGGGGCGCGTGCTGGGGAGGGGCGGCTACGGCATCGTCTACGAGGCGATGTGGAGGGGGGAGAGGGTGCGGTGGGGGGGACGGAAAATGGGGGGGGCGTTTCGAGGGGGTGGGTTCGAGGGCGCAAGGGTAGGCCTTTGGGGGTTAGGGTTGGGGCAGCGTGCTGACGGTGAGGGTTCAGCAGGCCGCGCAGCAAAGCAACGCGCCAAGCCCTCCCCCCAAAAGCAACCCGGCAACCACACCCAAACCCCACCCCTCCCTCCCTGTCATCCAGGTGGCTGTGAAGCTGCTGGCCGTTGACACGGATGAGATCTACGAGGCATTCATGAAGGAGGTGGCACTCAGCGCCTGCTTCAGGTTGGGGGCCGGGGGGCGCGCGGGAAGTTGGGCCGGGGGTGGAATGCAGGCCTTGAGAAACGGCTTTGGTGCTCGGCGCTGGCTTCAGGTGGGCGGGGGTTGGTGGTGGTTCTCCTGCCGTCTTGTCTGGTTTCGCCGAGACCAGCCCCGCGCCAAAACCCAACCCGAAACCGCCCCTTGCAAACAACAGCCGATGTAAAGCAAGGCCCCAAAGCCAGAGTGCCAATTCCCGCCCCCTTTCAGCCCCCTTTCCACCCCAAAAAAATCCCCCCCAAAATAAATCATATCAAAGGCACTCCCCCCACGTCGTGAAGCTGCTGGGCGCGTGCCTCGAGTCCAAGTCGCGCCTGGCGCTGATAATGGAGCTCTGCGACGGCGGCAACCTGGCGCAGCGCATCTACTCGCCCTCCAAGCGGCGGCTGGACCACCTCGAGGTGGGCGGTTTTGGGCAGTTTTGGGAGGTTTTGGCGGTTTTTGGCGGTTTTGGAGGTACACGACGGCCGCAACCTGGCGCAGCGCATCTATCCGCCCTACAAGCGGCGGCTGGACCACCTCGAGGTGGGGGTTTTGGGAGGTTTTTGGCGGTTTTTGGGCGGTTTTGGGCGGTTATCAATGGCTGAATGGACCAGATGCGCCCTGCCGCGACAAATCCAACCCCCCAAAACAAACCTCCCGCAAAAATTCCCCAAACGGCCAAACCAAAAACACCCCCCCAGATCCTGCGCATCGGTGCGGACATCGCCACCGGGCTGGCCTACCTCCACCCCTCGGTGGTGCACAGGGACCTCAAGGCACGGAGGGGCTTTCAACCTTTCGGGCGGTTTTGTCTCAGCCTGGGCGGTTTTTCCCATGGTCCCAGCCGGTGGGGCTTTTGGCGTTCACGGCGCAGCTGCCCTACGACCCTCCTTGGGTCTTGCGCGCGGCCGTGCTGGTTCCTAAGAAACCAAAAACCCCAACCCCTCCAAAGTCCGACACAAAGCTGCCAAAAGAAAAACCGACCCCACCCCCATCCCCCCAAAAAACTCACCCTAACCTCCGCGCGCAGCCCCAGAACGTGCTGTTGGACCGGGACGGGCGCGCCAAAATCGGAGACTTCGGGATCAGCAGGTGTCTTTCCTGGGGGGTTTGGGGGTGTTTGGCAGAGGCGGCGCTTCAACCGACAGCTGGCCGTGCCCCCTTTCCAACTGCCACAAGCTCCAACCGCCGCAACCCCAAACTGGCCGTGTCCCCCCCCAAAACCGCCCTAACCCCCACGTTCAAGGACCCCTCAACTGCCGCACCCCAAACTCCTCCCCCCCCAAAACCGCCCCAACAGGTTCAAGGACCCCCACCGCAGCTACCTCTCCGTCACCCATGCGGGCGGCACCCCCAACTACATGGCCCCGGAGCTTTTCAACGGCAGCAGGTGTGTTCGTTCGAAACCCCTTCTTTGCAGGGTGGCTTTTTTCTGTGGGTTCTGCATGCTCGGGCAACCCAAACCGCATGGCCCCGGAGCTTTTCAACGGCAGCAGGTGCGTGCGTGGGGCGGTTGGCTTCTTTCTGGTGGGGTGTGTGCCGCCAGAGTTTGTTGGTGCCAGACCTTTTCAACGGCAATCGGGGCGTTTCAAACCCTGCCTTGAAAGCGGTTGACCTTTTTCGGGGCTTGGTCGCGTGCCGTCTGCTGAGGAGCTCCAATATGACCGAAGCAGACGGCACATCCCAAGCCCACAAAGCGCCCCGACACCAAACAACCCCATGTGCCCCCAAGACCAAACACCCCCGCACGCCTCCGAAATCAAACGTCCCCCACCCCCAAAAACCCCAACCATTTAAAGGGTGGACGAGGCGGCCGACGTCTACTCGCTGGGCTGCATCCTGTGGGTTTTGTGTTTTGTTTCGTTCGTGCTTTTGTCCATGCTTCATGCTTCGGTCATGCTTGTGGGGGGTACGCTGATTACGATTTGTCGTTTGCCGCGCCGCTCGGCAGCGGCTGTTTGCTTCTGGTTTATCTACAGCGGCGGCGGCCTGGGCTCTGCTTCGGCCGTTGTGGCGGCGCGGACACCCACAACAAAGCCGCCCCGCTCTGTGACAAAGCCCCGCCACAAACCCCCGCCCCCGCCCCCGCCCCATAGGTACGAGTGCCTGGCGCGCCGCCAGCCGTTTGCCCACCTGGCGGGCGGCCCCGAGGGGCCCAAAACCTACAACGTGCTGTTCAAGGTTGGGGGGAGGGGAATGACGTCATACAGGGGGGCGTGATTTGAGTTTGAGGAGGCAGCAGTTGTACGGGGCTTGGGGGCTTGGGTTTGGGGGTTGTGGGATCAAGGAGGTCCAGGTTTGAGAGCATCGAACTCTGAGGCTGCTCCGGCACGGACCAGCACCTCCAAAACCCCCTCAAAACCCCCCACAAACCCCCATGAACACAGCAAAATCCTGCAAAATCCCAACCCCCCCACACAAAACCACCCGCCAGATCATCGTGGCCGTCGCCATCACCGGCGAGCGCCCCTCGCTGCCCGACGACGCGCCCCCCGCGCTGGCGGACCTGATAGCCCGCTGCTGGCGCGAGGACCCGCGGCAGCGGCCGACGGTGCGGGAGGTGCTGCACCGCCTGCGGGAGCAGATGCAGGTGGGGAAGGGGCGGGGCTTCCAAGGGCTTGCTAAACCCTAATGCTTGCGTTCCTTCTTTGTTGGTCTTTTACCTGGCCTTACAATTTGAGCAGGCCTTGTGGGTTGAGCCATCCCCGGGATCGTGGCTTGGAAAGGGGGGAGTGCGCCTGGGCATGGCAGTCAAGTCAGTGCCCATCCTCCGCGCGTCTAAGCGACACAACAACAGCCACCAAACGCCCGAAACGCCCCCAAAAAACGCAACAGGACGAAATTGAGGTTCGCGCAGAGCGCAGCGGCCTCATCCGCCGCCTCACCCGCATCAGCCGCGCCAGCAGCAGCAGCAGCCTCGCGCGCGGCCCCGCGCCCGCCGCCGCGCTCTCCCCGCCCTGGCACCAGGGCGGCGGCGGTGGCGGCAGCGGCGTCGGCGGCCAGACCGCCGGCAGCGAGGCGGGCAGCAGCGTGGCGGGGATGGCGCGGCCGCCGTCAAGCGGGAGCTCGCTTTCCCTCGCCGCCGGCGCCCCCGGCAGCGGCTGCAGCGGCTACGGCGCGGCCGGCGGCAACGGCGGCGGCGGCGGCGGCGGCGGCGGCGACACTCCGCAGTTCCCTCCGAATTGGAGCGTCCCGTTTCTTTCCGACAGCCCGCGCACACCGCGGGCGTTCGGCGGCGGCGGCAGCGTCGGCAGCGGGCCGCAGTCCGAGGCGGGCGGCTTTGCTAGCGGCGGCGGCTTTGCCAGCGGCGGCAACTTTCCAGGCGCCGGCGGCAGCCCCGCCGGCAGCGGCGGCGGCGGCGGCGGTGTTGGGCCCACCACCAGCAGCGGCAGCGACTTCCGTTTTGGCACCGCCTTCCCGCCGCCCGCACCCGCCGCCGGCAGCCCCGGCGGCGGCGGCGGCCCCTCGGCGGCGGTGGCCGTGCGCTCGCCGCTGCGGCCTCCGCCGGGGGGGCTGGCGGCAATCCCTTCGTCGCCGCCCTCCTCTGATGAAACGTCCAGATCGGCAGATGAGCTGTATTCGGCCGCCGGCGCCAAGTGGGCGCAGCGGGCGGGCGGCGGCAGGGGCAGGGGCGGGGGCGCCACGCCGCCGCCGTCGCCGCCGCCGGATCGCGCGGGCGGCGGCAGGGTGGCGGCCTCGGTGCTGGGCGCGCAGCTGCTGGGCTGGCTCACGCAGTCGCAGCGCGGCGGCGGGGCTCGAAGCTACGGCGGCGCCGCCAGGACGGCGCCCGCGCCCGCGCCCGCTCCTGCGCCTATGCCCGCGCCCGCACCGGCGGGGCCGGCGGCTGTCGCAACGGACTGGGGACTTGGTCGCCGCAGCAGCGGCGACCGCAGCGCCGAAGGCAGCGCCCACAGCCGCGGCAGCGTCGAGCGCGGCGGCAGCCTGCAGCGCGCTGGAAGCCTAGAGCGCAGCGGCAGCGCCCAAAGCCGCGGCGGCATTGAGCGCGGCGGCAGCCTGCAGCGCGGCAGCGTCGAGCGCGGCGGCAGCCTGCCGCGCAGCGGCAGCACCCACAGCCGCGCCGGCAGCCTCGAGCGCGGCGGCAGCCTGCAGCGCGCTGGCAGCAGCCCCAGCCGCGCCGGCAGCCTGGAGCGCGGCTACAGCCTCGCCCCCGCAGGCTCGTCGGCTGCGCCCCGCGACGACGCCGGCGGCGCCCCCAGCGGCGCCGCGCGCGGCGGCGGGGCGCCGGAGCGGCACGTGAGCTTCGCGCCGCGGGGCGGCTTTCCCGGCCGGGGGAGTTGATCCGCTGGAATCCCCCCGCGGTGCGGCGTTTTGAGCGCCGCTTCATCGGCTCTTTGCAGCGCCGCCCCGCGGAGGCCGGCTGCGCGAGCGGGGAACCCGCCCGCGCCTCGTGGCGCCCAGAGCGGCCCCGCGGCGCCGCCCGGCTGGGGGGCTTGCATGCACGCAAGGCTGCACTTTCAAAGGGCCACTTTGGCCCCAATGCCTGCCGCCTCGCCGCCCTGCCGCTTGTCCACAAACGCAACCCTCCGGCCACGCACGCCTGCCGAGCCGCCTCTTTTTGGAGGGCGCACCCCGCATTTTGACACCAGCCTGGGCGGCGAGCGCGCCGTGCGCGCAGGCGCAAACGCGCGTGCAGCGCACGCGCGGCCGCTGCACGCACGGCCGCCACGAAGCCCCCTCCAGCGCTGGAATCCCGTAGCGCCATTCCAAACGCGCCCGCGTCCGGCTGCCCGCGGCGCGCATGGGCCCACCAGGGTTTTGAGACCCTAGAGTCCCAACTTTCCCCTTTGCTGTTCTTTCCCCTTTAGTGCGCTGTTCCCCAGCCGCCTTGACTAGTGTCTGGCTGCCTGGCTGTGGGCTGCTGGAACAGTCAACCCCACCATTTGACTAGCCGCGGGTTGAGTTTTGAATACCCGAGCGAGAGCTCAGTCAGTATCGAAGCCTTTTGAGTTGCATCGCCGGCGGCCTGTGCGCTCGCCGGCAGTTGACCGGGCCCTTGCAGCCGCCAACTGCCCCAACCTCCCATCCACGCAAATCCTGAAAGCCGCGCACCTGTCGCCGCTGCCTGCCCCATTCCAGCTGCGCGCGCCCCCGCCGCAGCCAAATCCCACCCAACGCCGCAGAGTTGTCCGCGCCGGCGGCAGCGCGCCTTGCCTAGCTAGACTAGGCTAGACTAGCCTAGACTAGACCAGAGGGCTTCCTCTCTCTTGAAGCCGCGCCCGCCTCTCTCTTGTTGCGCCGACCTGGAAGCGGCGCACGCCTCCGACCTCCCCTCCCAGAACGGAAGCCCCCTGCCTTTGCAGTTTGTGTTTGCTTGCCCTCCGGAAGCATTTATGGCCCCCGCTCACAGCACTTGGGCGACATTCGCGGTTCAAAAAAGAGTTTGCCTCGGCTGGTGTGTGCGCGCCGCCTGGCACTTTGCTCGCATAGATCGGGGCGGGGTTTGGGGCTTGGGCGCTTGGTTGACGCACCGCCCAAAACCATTCGGGACTTTTCGGGGATGAGATGCTTTAAGAATCTGTGTGAAGGGTGGCGATGTAATGCACAACCGAGCGGTGTGGGCATTGGGCGTCCAGGCGCCGCCGGCACTGGCTGCCCGTTGACCGCCACCTGACCGCCACGGCCAGTTGACTGCCGCAGGGCCGCGTCCGAGTGATGCAGAGCGGTTTAGCGGGGCACTGTGGAGCTTCACAGGCCTGGAAACTGCGCCATTCGTGGCAGGAGCACCGAAACGTAGCGCACCGCCGATCTGGGCTCGTGTGACGGCAGTTTGCAATGCAGGCCGGACTGAAACAGGTTCGCAACAAGCTGGACGTCCCGTCCGTCGTGCCGGCGTTTGCGCCGGCAGCGGTGCGGCAACGGCAGCGACACCGCTCGCGACACCGCCGCCCGCCGCGCTGCGCCCGCGCCGCTGCGGCCGGCGACGAAGACAGCGGCGCGCCTGGGCCCAGCAGCAGCGGCGGCGGCGGCCCAGAGGCGCCGTGGGCGCTCATGGGGCGCGTCGTGCGGGAGGAGCAGCTGGGCCTGTGGCAGGGCGCGCGGTAAGCTTGCAGGGGCCGCTGTGTGCCGGCCACGGTGCGACACACCCATGCCGGCCGGCCGCGCCTGGGCGTTGCGCTCTTGGCGGCGCTCACAAATGCGCGCTGCCTGGAGCCCGCCAGCACGCATCGCCGCCGACGGCCCCCTCTTTGAAACCGAACGCGCAGCGAGGCGCTGGTGGCGCGCGCCGTGGCGCAGCGCTGCGGACTGTCGGACGCTGAGCTGGCGGCGCGGCTGCAGGTGGGTCGACCCCGCGCCTCCACTGCCGCAGCGTCGGACCTGATTGCGGGGCATCGCTGCCTGAACCTGCCTGCCTGCCTCCCTGACCACGGCGCTGAACAGCACCGCGCCATGCACTGTACCCCGCAAGAAAAGCGCCATGCACCGCGCCCCGCAGCCCCTGTCCAACCTCCTCCCCACGCTGGCCGACCGCCTGCTGCTGCTGAGGGCGGACCTGCTGGCTGAGCTGGCGGGCGACGTCGCGGCGGTTGCGCACAAAATGGTGGGCCCGTGTGGCGCAATGCTGGGATTGGGGCCCGGGCTTGGCTGTTGACTCTTGAGCCCTCTTGAGCCCCTCTTGAGCCCCTCTTGAGCCCCTCTTGAGCCCCTCTTGAGCCCCTCTTGAGCCCTCTTGAGTTTTGGCTCGTCGATTGGCCGAGGGACAAGCCTCGTTTTCCCGGTCCCTCCTTACGGCTGCCGGCTTCGGCCCGCTTCTTGGCTTCACCTCCACCCCCCAAAAAAACCCAAAACCCCCCAGCTGCTGCTGAAGGCCTGGTTCCCCACCGCCGACGTCGGCGCAATGGTCGGCCGCCGCCCCTCCCTGCTCACGTCGGAGGAGTTTGACCGCATCCCCTCGGCGCGGCGGCAGCTGCTGGCGAGGCGAGCGGAGCGCGCGGCCGGCCGGCCCGCGCTGCCGCCGCCTGCCGACGTGCCTGCCCGCCTGCCTGCCTGCTTCTGTCACCGCTGCTCAGTTGCTCCGCACTGACGGCGTGCCTGCCCCTCCGGTGACTTGTCGCTTTTGCAGGTATCCCGACCCCAGCGGCGGCGGCAGCAGCAGCACAGGTGGTGGCGGCGGCAGCGGCAGTGCCAGCAGCAGCGGCGGCGACGACGGCAGCGGCGGCGGCGGCAGCGGCAGCGGCAGCGGCAGCGGCGACGACGCGCTCGGCACCAGCGCCGCCGTCGACGCGTTGGTGTGCCAGCAGCCGCTGCTGCTGTGTGAAGATTTGGAGGCGCTGCTGGCGGAGCTGCAGCGGTGGGCGTTGGCCTGCGGGGCTCCTTGCCCGGTTGTTCCGGTTTTTGCTGCTTGTTCAGCCGGCCTTTGCTGATGTTTGTCAATCTCGGCCGTATTTTGCTGCTGTTTATTGCTTGCTTTTCCCGCAGCAGCCTGTGGTGTGCCGGTTTGCCAGGGTTGCGGGGGGCTGTGGATACTGGATAGGGGCGACCCAGCCGAAAGGGCCCCCTGCCGCCGCCGCCGCCCCGCGCGCCCGGCAGGCTGCTGCCTGGGACCGGGACCGACGCCGCGGCGGCGCTGGCGCGGCACCCGGGGCTGGCCGATCGGCTCGTCAGTAACCGCGGCCTCAGCCTCTGGTGATCTGGTGATTTGATGATCTGGTGATCTGGTCAAGATCACGGCCAGCCGGCAGCTGCACCTGGGGCTGCGGCCCCCAGAGGGCCGCGGAGCGCGCAGGTGCATGGCGGGACGGGGCGCCCCGCCCCCGCGCCTGCCCGAGTGGCAGCGGCCGCCGCCGACGCAGCTGCTGATGCGTTTATAAAAAAGGCCCTGTCGCGGGAGGCCCGCGGCTGGGCTGCTGCCGTCGCTGTGCCCCGGCCTTTGCGCTGTGGTGGCCCGCAGGCCCGCCCTCACGTGCTGACCGCCGCCACCGCAACCGGCCCCCCCAAAACCGCGCAGGCTGCTGCCCGCCGGCCGAGACCCGGCGCGCGTGCTGGCGGCAAACCCCAACATACTGCTGAGCCTTCAGCGGGGGACGGCGGCGCTTGGGCCGGGCGCCGAGTTTTGACCGGGGCCTCCGGCGCGCGCATCCGCCCGCCGCCTTGCCATCCGCCCGCCGCCTTGCGCCGAGAGGCCGTTTCTGTAACGGTGGCTCGCTTCGGCTGCGCCCGGTCTGCAGCGGCGCGCCGCCCCCGCCGCAGCAGCGGCGGTTCTTCAGAGCCCCGCCGCGCGTGCTGCAGCGGGTCCCCGGCCGCTCGCCCCGCGCCTCCACGGGACGCGATTGCGCACTGCCTGCGACCCCCGGCGGCTGCTGGCGCGATCCGGGCGGCGTGCGGGGATTGCGGGCTCGAACTGGTAAAAGTCACCGGGTTACGCGCCTCGTGCGCGGCGTGTTTGGCGCCGCAGAGGCCGCGAAAGCGTCACTCTATCGTCGTTGCGACGCCCTCGCATAGCCCATTGGCGAACGCATCCGCCGGGCCCCGGCGCGACCCGCTGCGCGATGAACCTGGCTTCCAGGGGCCTCAGAGCCCCGCGCACCGCATCCCATGGCGTGGGATCGGGAGCATATCGCTGCCTGAACCTGCCTAAGAGGTGGGGGGACCCGAAAAGCGCTCGTCGCGTGGGCCCTGGCGATCCTGGTCGCCCCTCGCGCGCAATCCCGGCCTCCACCCTGCGCCCCGCAGGTCGCTGGCCGCTCGCAGCCCCATCAGCAGCGCCACCGCGGCGGTCCAGGTCGCCGCGGCGCCCGTGGCCAAGACCACGCCCCGCCGCACGCCGCTCTCGTCGCCCTCGCTGCTGCCCGTGCCGGGCGGCGCCCCCGGCGGCGCGGGCGCGTACGGCGCGCCGCTGCGCGGCAGCGCGGAGCCGCTGGGGGCGACATACGATGCAGAGCTGGTGGGGGGGCGGGGGGCCCGGGGGCGGCGCGCCGCTGCCCTGGGAGCGGCCGCCCCAGGCAGCAGCTGCAGCAGCGGCAGCAGCAGCAGTGGCGACTCGCGCCCGGCGCCCCTGCTCTGCGCCCCGCCGCGTCCCCTCCCCCGCGCTAACGCCCCGCCCACGCAGCGCCGACGGCGCAGCCCGATCCCCAACTACCAACCCCCTCTCCAAAGCCCCCCACCCCAACAAACCGCCGCATACGGTACCCAACCTCCCCCCCCCCCCAAAAAAAACCTCCCCAGGGCGGCTACAACTTTGCGATCTTCACCTCTGCCGCCCAGCGCGTATCCCTGGTGCTCTTCACAGAGGCTGACCTGGCGGCGGGGCGGGCCACCCACGAGATCGCCCTCGACCCGCGCACCAACCGGACGGGTAGGCGGTTTTTGGGGCCGGGGCTTTGGAGGGTTGGGGGGAGGGTTCGACTCGCCTGTCAGCAACCCCCTTGCTAGATACCAGCGGCCCCACAGTCCAACGCACCCCGGAAACGACCCCAACCGCCCCTGAACCAATCCCGACCGCCCGCCGCATCCAAACAACCCCCCCCCCTCCAAAGGCGACGTGTGGCACGTGTTCCTGCCGCGCCTCTCCCCCTCCCTGCTCTACGGCTTTAGGGTGGCTGGCCGCAACCAGGACAAGAGCAAGGGGCCGGACGGGGGCCACGACGGCGCGGCGGTGGGGCACAGATGCGACGAGGTGGGTTTGTGGGGTGGGTGTGGGGGGGAGGGGGGCTGGCCGGCCTCTGGTGTGAGGCCCCAAGCCTGCTTCTGAAGCAACGGGGAAATCCCCCCAACCAAAGCCTGCAAAGCCCCCAACGACCAACTCAATTCCTCCCCTCCCCTTAACATAACCCCCCCCCAAAGGTTGAGGTGGTGCTCGACCCCTATGCGCGCGCGGTGCTGTCGCGCCGCCGCTACGGCGCGCTGGGCCCAAAGGAGCTGGACTACTCAGACCCCTCGGTGCTGGGTCTGGCGCCCACGTGGCCGCAGGTGGGGGCTTGTGTTTGTCGTGTTTAGTCGGCTGTGTGGGGGTAGGCTGGGCCCAAATGAGCTGGATTACTCAGGTGGGCCCCCCCCAAAACCCGCCGCCCCACCAAAAAAAACCTCCACAATGCCCGAAAACCCGCCGCCCCACCAAAAACACCCTCCGAAAACCCCCCCAATTCGCGGCCGCCGCAGATGGCCGCGTGGCTGCCGAGCCCCGGCGGCGACGGCTTTGACTGGCAGGGGGACGCGCCCCTCAACACCCCGATGGAAGATCTGGTGGTTTACGAGATGCACGTGCGGGGGTTCACGGAGCACCCCAGCAGCGGCGTGGAGGTGCGGTTTCGGGGGGGTTGGGGGTTGCCCAAAAAAGCGGTTTGGCGGGCGGTTTATTGGGCCCGTTTTTGGGGGGGGTTGTGAGCACCCCAGCAGCGAAGCTTCGACGGTGTTCAGCCGTGACCGACACCCCAAAGGCCCCGCAGGCGATCCCAATCCCCCGAAACTCTACCCAACACCCCCCCCCCCAAAAAAAACCCTCCACCCCCCCAAGGCCCCTGGCACCTACCTGGGCGTTGTGGAGCGGCTGGACTACCTCCAGCGCCTGGGGGTCAACGCGATTGAGCTGCTGCCGGTGGGTTCACGTAAACGTTTAGTACGGGCCGTGGGTGGCTGGGTTGCGTGATGCGTTGCGTAGGGGTGCTTACGTGATGCGGCAGCTTGGTCTCACAGGCAGCTGCCCTGCTTGTGTGATGCAAGCCATCCTCCTTTGGAAGTGAGTTGCAGCCTCCAGTAAGCCCAAACCAAACACTACTCCTGCCATCCCCCACTACTAAACCTGCCACCCTCCCCTTACTAACCCCCCATTACCAACACCCCCTTACCAAACCCCCCATTACCAAGGTGTTTGAGTTCAACGAGCTCGAGTACTACAGCCCCATCCCCGGGTCCAGCGCCTACCGCTACAACTTCTGGGGCTACTCAACGGTGGGGTACCACGCACCCATGAGCCGATACAGCTACGCGGTGGGTTATTGGGGGGGTTGGTTTTGTTGCTTTTGTAGGGGGGAGGGGCCGTATGGCCCATCTGCCGGCAAACAGCGTCCGGCCCTGCCGCAGACGTGAACCGGCCCGTGGCGCGCGGTCCCCCGCCGCCGCCTCCAAACCCCAAAACCCCAAACCCGAGACCCCGAACACCCGCCCAACCCCCCCCAAACACCCCTCACCCCCCCTTCAAAAAACAAAGGTCGCCAACGGCGCCGACGGCGACGCGCTGCGCCGCGAGTTCAAGCTCCTCGTCCGCGAGGCCCACCGCCGCGGCATCGAGGTGATCCTGGACGTCGTATTCAACCACACCGCGGAGGGCAACGAGGCGGGGCCGACGCTGTCGATGCGGGGGCTGGACAACAGGGTCTACTACATGCTGGCGCCGGGTGGGTTTGACCGGGGTTTGACTAGGGGTTTGGCCGGGGTTTGACCGGCGTTTTTAGGCCCGCTTTTGGCGTTTGTTTGTTGCGTACCGGCCGCTTTGTCCGGGGCCAGGGCCTTCCCTGGTTGCCCCAACTGCAATAACCCACACACTCACACGCCAAACCCCAGGCGGCGAGTACTACAACTACAGCGGCTGCGGCAACACCCTCAACTGCAACCACCCCGTGGTGCGGGACTTCATCGTGGACTGCCTGCGCTACTGGGTGCAGGTGGGGGCGGTTTTGGGCGGTTTTGGGGGGTTCTCAGTGTGTCTTGAGACTGTTGACAAGCAGCACGCGCTATTGGGTACCCACGTTGACAGCTTGCGCTTCGACCTCGCGTCCATTATGACCTCCCAAAACCTCCCGTCCCCCACTAATAACCTCCGAAACCCCCCAAAACCTCCCCACCCTAACAGGAGTATCACGTGGACGGCTTCCGCTTCGACCTCGCCTCCATCATGACCCGCGCCCCCTCCGCGTGGCACCCCACCACCCAGCCCGCCGACGGCGGCCCGCCCGCCGGGCTCCACTCCCCTGTTGTTAACGGCGCCGCCAACGGCGCCGCCGCCGCCGGGGCTGAGGCTGAGGCGGTCCCGCTGGGGCCTATCACTGATGACAGCGGCGTCATGACCGACGGCGCCGGCGTGCCCACGGGCGCGCCGCTGAGCAACCCGCCGCTGATAGAGGCCATCAGCGAGGACCCGATCCTGCGGTGCGGCCCGCTTTTTGAGGTCTTTTTGGCTGCTGGGCTTTTTGCCTTTTGGGGGTGTGGGCTGCGCCTTGGCTGCTGATAGGGGCCAGTGGGCGTCATATTGCATGCCTGATTGCTTTGCGCTGTTCCAAAGGGGGGCCTGCTTCTTGGTTAAAAGAAACCAAGCCAATCTAAAACCTGACCCAACCCTGAAACAAAAAGCGACCCTGAAACCAACCCAAACCCACCCAATCCAATCCAAATCCCCAACAGCAACGTCAAGCTGATCGCAGAGGCGTGGGACTGCGACGGCCTCAACCAGGTGGGAGCCTTCCCCCACTACGGCGGGCGCTGGAGCGAGTGGAACGGCACGTTCAGGGACACGGTGGGTGCTGGGGGTGTTAAGGGGTTGGGGGTTTGGGGTCGCTGCTTGTGTGGTTATGGGACGTGCTTCGGCTCTGCTGGTCCCCCCCCTCTAAACCCTTTTCCCCCCCCTTGAAGCCCCCCCCCCACAACCTCCTCCAACCCCCAACCCGCCCTCACTCCAAATTCAAAAAACAGGTGCGCCAGTTCATGAAGGGCACCGAGGGCCCGTGGGCGGGCAACTTTGCATCCGCGCTCTGCGGCAGCCCCGGGCTCTACGCGCACTCGGAAGCGGGTGGGTGGGGCGCGCTGCGTTCTTTTTCCTCCCTACGGCAATTGCGCTCCCTTTCCTCCCTTTCCTGGAGGTGGCCTGCTGAGAGAGGCGGCGTCCTCCAAAGCCGGAGCGCCTGCGCGCCAAAGCACCTCAGTCCCCCATAAATGACCACTGTCGCAACCCCTCGCAACCCCAAACCCCAAAACCTAAACCCCAAACTCTAAACCCTAAACCCCAAACCCCAACCCCAGGCGAGGAGAACTGGTGGGCCAACAACGGCGGCGCCCAGTGGAAGGGCAACCGCGCGCCCACCGCGTCGGTCAATTTCGTGTGCGCCCACGACGGGTTCACCCTGGCAGACCTGGTGGCGTACAACGAGAAGCACAACGAGGCGCGCTTTGGGGCGGTTTTTGGGCGCTTTGAGGGGGCTTTCCTGGTTTTCCATCGTTTGCAGGCTGCTGGAACCGGTGCCATGCACAAAGCAACGCGGCATGGCAGCTTTCTCTTCGCGGCGAGGGCGCCCCTAAACCCCCCTTCTGAAAGCCACATTCAAAACTGATGAAACCCGGACCCACCCCAAACAACTGCGCCCCACCCCAGGCCAACGGCGAGGCCAACGCTGACGGGGAGAGCCACAACCTGTCCTGGAACTGCGGGGAGGAGGGGCCCACGGCAGACCCAACAGTCAACAGGCGCGCCCCGCCCCGCGGCCCTTCGTTCTTTGGGTGGTTGTGGGGGTCGGCTGCGGTTGCGACAAACGGAAGCCGCTGCAAATGAGCGCCTGTGGCGGATCCAGCCTTTGGGTGGATGGGAGGGCCGTGGCCAGGGCCGGTGCCTCCCACCCCCCAAAGCCCACCAAAAGAAACCCTCCTTTGCCCCGTCACAAACCCCCAGGCTGCGCCAGCGCCAGATGCGCAACCTGGTTGCCGCGCTGCTGCTGTCCCACGGCGTTCCCATGATCCAGATGGGGGATGAGTACGGCCACTCAAAGGTGGGCTGGGGTTTTGCATGAATTGGTTAAGCCGTGCGTTGCTGGTTTGCATGTGCTCTGCGGGATAGGCTTTGCCCCTCAAACCAAACACACATGCACATTGCACACCCGCTCACCCCTCTGCTGGAAAACCAAACCAACCCCGCTCAAACCCCTGCAGTCCGGCAACAACAACACCTACTGCCACGACGACCACCTCAACTGGGTGGACTGGCAGCAGGTGGGGGGTTGTGCTTTTTTTTGGGCATCCGGAAGCTTGAAAAGAGGATTAAGGTTGAAAAAAGTCCACGACAAAGCTGCAGACGTGCCCGCATCCCCGCGAATCGCAACGCGGCCCCCTTCTTCCTCTGAAAACAAACTTTCTGAAAACAAACTGCCCGAAACCAAAACAAACAGGTGGCGGCGGACGAGAGCGGCTTTGGGCGCTTTGTGCGGCGGCTGATCCACTTCCGCCGCGACCACCCGGAGCTGAGGCGGCGGTGGGTCGACCGGGGAGGGTGCCTTTTTTCGGGGGTCGGGGCCCCGCCTGTGTGCCCTCCTGGCTGCGAAGAGAACGGCGGCGGCGGCGGCGGCGGTTGAGCCCTGCTCGACCCTCGGTCCAAAACGCCCCGGAACCCCAATCCCCACAATCTGACACTGCCAAATCCCGCAAGTGAAAACCCCAAAAACCAACCCCTAAACCCCCATCCACCCGAATCCCGAAACCCCCCAAAGGACGTTTGTCAGCGACGGCGAGGTCCAGTGGCACGGCGACACCCCCAACGAGCCGGACTGGACAGAGTCCAGCCGCCTCGTGGCCTACACCCTCCGGCAGTCCGGGAGCCAGTCCGGACTGTACGTCGCGTTCAACACCTCCCACCTGCCGAGGGTGGTGCAGCTGCCGCAGTGGCACGGGCGCGCGTGGGCGCCGGTGTTTGACACTTCAAAGGTGGCGCCCCATGACGCGCTGATTGCTGACGAGGAGCTGGGGGAGGCGGAGGTCAAGGAGGTGGGGGGTTTTGGGCGGTTTCTTTTGGCGGTTTGGGGTGGTTTGGGGCGTTTGGGGGCGTGTTTTTTGGCGGGTCTTGGACGGCTTGTCAACCCCTCCGCGCAGCGCCGCCGTGTGTTTTGCCTTGCGCTCCCTCCCAAGGCGCCTGCCAAACGCCCGACGCAAACGCCAAACACCGCCCCCCAAAACCCTGCAGGCGCGCCTGGCCGGCTCCATGTGGGGCGGCGGCGGCTACTGCCCCCTGCTGCCCTGGTCCTGCGTGGTGCTGGAGAGCGTGCCGGAGGCGAGCCTGATCGCCCCCCGCAGCCGCGCCGCGGGCGCGGCGGCGCCGCCGCGGGGCGGGGCGGCGCCGGCGGCGGAGGCGCGCGCGGCCAAGGTGGGGGGGTCTGCCGGGCAAGGGTGCAGCCTGTGGGCGGAGGCCTGGAGGGGGTTATTTGTCCGCTGCGATAAAAAGCCACCTCAATACAAAAGCACCTCAACACAAAAGCCCTCACCATTCGCTGGCCTTCGTCCCCCACCCCCCCAAAAACCGCCCCAGGCCGCGCGGCGCAACGCCACCGCGGAGCAGATGCTGAACGAGGTCACCAAGTCGTGATCTGGCGCCCAGATCTGATCTGGCCTGGCGTCACCCAGAGTTGGCGCGCGGGTGGCTCGGATCCGATCCAATCACGGTCAGATCGCCCCCGCCCGCCTGGGCTGTACACTTTTAGCTGTGTGCGCTCGACCGCACAGAAAAGGGCCCACACGCCCATGCACGCCGCCGCGCTTGCTGCTGCGGCCAGGGGCCGTGTCTTCTGAAGCGAGCCGCCACTGCTGCCGGCCGCGCGTGCGGCGGAGGAAGCGGGAAAAAGCGCCCAACAAGCCTCCCCAGCGGCCGCCCCCACGCCGCGCCCCCTAGCCAGCCTCCCCCCCACCCACGAAGCCCCCCGGCCGCGCGTCATTTTCGCCGACCCCTTTTGCGAGAGCGCGTCGAGAGAGAAAAACCACGTAGCGCAGGGCTGCGACGGCGCGAGCGGTCGGGCGGGCGGGCGGGCGGGGGTGCGGCCCTGCGGGCCCGCCCGGCTGGCGGGCCCTCGAGCGCAGCCCCCCCTCCCGGCCCGCCCGCCGCGCTGCCCCCCACCCTTGCTGGCTGCCGTCCCAAACCCCGCCGCCGAGGAAAGAAAGCCCTGCACTGTTCTTGCTTCGCCCGCACGCCCCCTGGCGCCTGGCACGCCCCCCCGCCTCCTCGCGCGGCCCTCAACCGGGCCGGGGCGCGCTGGCGCCAACAGCTTGGCGCCGCGCTTACGCCCCCTAGAGCAAGGAAGCGTAGGGGCCCGCACCTGCACGCGCGCGCGCGCGCGCCCGGCCGCACAGCCGGGCGCCAAGCGCCGGGCCGGCCGCCGCGGAGCCCACGCATTGCGGGCGCCGCGCCAAGCCCGCTGTGTGCCGCCGTGCTGCGTGCGTGCCGCCCCAGTTTTCGCACCTGGCCTTTCGTGCCCTGCAGTGTTGCGCCACCAAGCCAAGGGCCGGCGCCGGCGCGTGCAGTTGCGCCGGCGTCGCCCGCCCCCCCCCCCCCCCTGCGACAGTCAACCCGCCAGCCCCCCAGATTGG
This sequence comes from Raphidocelis subcapitata, assembly GCA_003203535.1. Lineage (NCBI taxonomy): Eukaryota > Viridiplantae > Chlorophyta > Chlorophyceae > Sphaeropleales > Selenastraceae > Raphidocelis > Raphidocelis subcapitata. The sequence goes on from BDRX01000012.1 coordinate 148,261, forward strand.
GCTGCTCGCCCTGCGTGCTTGCGCGGACGCGCAGCAGCAGGGGCGGCTTGTAACCCTTGCGTGCGGCGGTGGGGTTTGGCTGGGGCGGTTGCGGATCGGGCGGTTGCGGCCCGGTCGCCGGTCGGGCGCGCAGCACAACCACGCACTCGAGTGACCAGTGCGCGCGGCGACGGCCCGCGCATCCCAAGGCCCCCCCTGCGCGGCCCTGCAAGGTGCATTGTCATTGGCTGGTATCCAGCGGCCTACTGCAGCGCACGGACGCGCTTGGATCTGCGTGGATCTGTCGCCTGCAGCGCCTGCGACGCGATGGAGGCCGCCCCGGGCGCGGCCGATGCCGGTGACCTGCACGCCGCCTACTACGGCTTCCTGGCGGAGACGGAGGACCTGGGCGCCGCGGTCGCGGCGCTGGCCCAGGAGGACCTGGACGCCGCGGCCCTCGCTGGGGCTTCCACCAGCACCGGCAAGGGCCGCAAGCGGGTCAAGCAGCTGGCAGATGTGGAGAGCGAGGAGCTCTCGGATGAGGAGGACGACAAGGGCGGCAAGGGCAAGAGGCCCGGAGGCCGCGCCCCAGAGGCCGCCCGGACCAAGGCCAATCGGGAGCGGATGCGGCGCGAGAAGATCAACGAAAAGTGAGGGGATGGCGCCCAGATCTGGGGAGCGGGCGGGGGGGGCGGCGCGGCTCGCGGCGGCGCGGCGCGCGCGCGCGCGGCGCGCACGCAGCCGCCCGCCGCCTGCAGGCGCTGCTGCAGCGCGCCTGCCCGCTCACCTCCTTGGCCCCCCCGCCCCCACTCGCCCCCCCTGTCCCCCAGGTTCATCGAGCTCGCCCAGCTGGTGGAGCCCAACAAGGACCCCAAGACCGACCGGCTGACCGTGCTGTGCGAGGCCATCCGCACGGTACAGCAGTTTCAGGTTGAGAACCACCAGCTCAAGCAGCTCAACAAGTTCCTGGAGGTGCGGGCAACGGGACCTGGAACTGCGTGGAATTGGGGTACTGCCATTGGGGTCGGAGTCGGGTCGTGTGTGAGCTCAGGCGTGGCAGGAAGCCGGCGCATTTGGCAGAGCAGCAGCTGCAGCCTCCCCGCAGCGGCACCGGGACGCTCAACCCCTCGCCCCCGCTCCCTCCCCCGCCCCCGCGCCCTCTCTCCCCGCAGGAAAAGGCGGCCGCGCTGGAGCGGGAGCGCGCGCAGTCCATGTTCTTCCAAATGCAGGGCAGCATGATGGCCGGCGGGATGGTGATGCAGCCGCAGCCGGGCATGCTAATGGCCGGCGGCGGCATGGGCGGCGGCATGGGGGCCATGGGCGGCGGCATGATGGCCGGGGCGCCGGGCATGATGGCGGCGCAGCAGCAGCAACAGCAGCAGCAGCCGGCGCACCTGCAGGCCATGGCGCGGGTGCAGTCGTGCGGCGCGCTGCAGCAGCAGCAGCCGCTCGACCCGCAGCAGCAGCACCAGCAGCAGCAGCTAGACCAGCAGCAGCCCATCCAGCACCAGCAGCTAGACCAGCAGCAGCCCAACCACCACCACCAGCAGCAGCAGCAGCAGCAGTCCATGGGGGGCTTCGCCGCCTCGGAAATCAAGGCCGGCGCGCCCGCGGGCGCCATGATGGCACCGCAGGCCGGCGGCATGGCCTTTTTCGGCAGCATGGTGCCGCCCACCATGCTGGACGCCAACCAGGACTCCCTGCTGCGGCCGCCGGCCGCGTAGCGCCCGCCCCGCGCCCCGTTGACCCGCAGCGTTTTGACCGTGCCCCCAGCAACGCGGCCGCCTCCGATTCGTGGGGCGCGCGCGCGCGCGCCGCCGCCGCCGGCCGCGGCGCGCCATTCCTGCGCCGCTCCTCGCCGCGCGTGCTGCTGCCCGCTGCTGCGTGCGCCGCCCCCTCCTCCCCCCTTGCCCACTTGCCCCACTTGCCTGGCTACCCCTCCTGCACTTCCAATTTTGCTCCCGGTTTCTGCTCCCCCACGCAGTCCGCATTGCTTTGCTGCCTCCCTCTGTGCGCCTCGATGCAATAGGAACGTTTGCCGTCGCGACTGGGGGCTTTGAGGAAAACGGGGGTACGTCGGTGCGGCGAAGCCCGGGCGCAGCGGCCAGCGGCCAGCGGCGGGCCCCTCTGCGCACGTCCGGTGCGCAGCCCGGCGACAGCCTCCCCACGCCGGCGCGCCGATCGCGTTGTGAAGTCGCGCTGCTGCAGAAGCGACCGGAGCCGGGGATGCAGGGAAGGCCCAGCCCCGGAACGCATGGGGAGCCCGAGAGCCGGCGCGCGCCTGTCCCTCAGCCCGCACTCGACGCATTGCCCGCATTCAACCGGTTCGTTTTGGTCGCGCGCCCTCTCCAAAGCCTGCCGCCCGCCCGCCGGCCCTGATCACTCGTCCGGGAAGAACCCTCCCGGCCCTCCGCCAGGCCGTCCCAGGCGCCTCCCCGGCGCGTATCCATCTTAGCCTCCCAGAAAAGCGCGCTTCGGCCGCTCGCGGTCCCGGTCGCCCGCCATGGCACCCAGCATGCAGCTCGCCCCGCACCCCAGCATCCCCAAGCCCGAGGGCCCCGTGATGGTGTGCATCCTCGACGGCTGGGGCGTCAACGTGGAGGACAAGTACAACGCGGTCTTCAGCGCGGACACGCCGACGACCGACGCGCTGCGCGCCGTGCCCCGGCGCTACCGCAGCGTCAAGGCGCACGGCACCGCCGTCGGCCTGCCCAGCGACGCCGACATGGGCAACAGCGAGGTCGGCCACAACGCGCTGGGCTCCGGCCAGGTCGTGGACCAGGGCGCGCGCCTGGTCGACATGGCGCTCGAGTCGGGCAAGATGTTTGAGGGCGCGGGCTGGAAGCTCATCAGCGGCGCCTTTGCCGACCACACCGTGCACTTCATCGGCCTGCTGTCCGACGGCGGCGTGCACAGCCGCTTCAACCAGCTGATCGGCTGCATCAAGTGAGCCGCGGGCCCGGACTGCGGGGTTTTTGGGGAGGGGCGGCGGCGCTGCCCGCTGCCCTGGGCGCCCCGGGTGGCTCGGCTGCGCTCGGCGCGCGCCATGCGGCGTTGCGCGGCCGGCGAGGCGGCCGCATGCGGCTGCATGGCGCGCGGCGGCGGCGGCGTGCGCGCCGCATGCATGCGCCCAGCTGCGGGCGCACACCTCAACGCCAACCCCCTCTCACCCCTGCCCTCCCGCCACGCGTCCCCGCCCGCCCCGCGCCCCAGGGGCGCCGTCGAGCGCGGCGCCAAGCGCATCCGCGTGCACATCCTGACCGACGGCCGCGACGTGCCCGACGGCAGCAGCGCCGCGTTTGTGGCGCAGCTGCAGGAGGACCTGGCCGGCCTCAAGGGGTGCGACGCCAAGATCGCCTCTGGCGGGGGGCGCATGAACATCACCATGGACCGCTACGAGGTGGGGGGCAGCAGGGGGGTTTTGTGGTGGTGGTCTGATCAGCTTACCTGCTTTTTGGGAAACGGCTCCTGGATCGAAAAAGCGGCATTTCGTGGTGGTCTGGGGCTCTTCGAGCCAAGGGTCTCCGGGCTTTTGGAGGGCTTTGGACTCGACGGCGGCCCACCTCACCCCACCCAAGCCGACCTCCCTGCTCCCTGCTCCCTCCCCCCCCAGGCGGACTGGAGCATGGTGAAGCGCGGCTGGGACGCGCACGTGCTGGGCAAGGCGCCCCACACCTTCAAGGACGCGCTGACCGCGGTCAAGACGCTCAGGGTAGGGGGAAAGGGGGGGGGGGGTGGGCGGGGAGCGGACGGGGCCTTGCCAGTGCCTGCAGGCTGGAGGCCCATCACCTCGCCGCCGCCGGGCGTACGGCAACGATTTTCAACGCCCCGGCCCGCGCAACTCCCTCCCCCCTCCCCGTCCAGGGCGACCCCGAGAACCCGATCTCCGACCAGTACCTGCCCGCATTTGTCATCGTGGACGACGACGGCAAGCCGGTGAGGGCCCGGGGCGGCCGCGGGCCGGCTGGGGCGGCTGCCGGCCGGCAGGGGCGGCCGCAGGCCGGCGTGGGCGACCGCCAGCAGTCAATGCCGGCGCGCCGGCGCGCCGACACGCCGCCCAGGGCCGGGCCGACACCACGCAGCTGTAGGGGAGCGGGCCGTTCATCGGCAGCAGCGTCAAACACAGCCAAGCCCACGAAACCCGCCTCCCCTCCCGTAGGTCGGCACCATCGAGGACGGCGACGCCGTGGTGCTCTTCAACTTCCGTGCCGACCGCATGGTGGAGATGAGCAAGGCCTTTGAGTACCCCGACTTTGACATCTTTGACCGGTGGGGGGGCGGGGCTTTGACCGGGCCATTTTGATCGGTCGGGTGGTTTGACCGCGTTCGTGGTGTTGTCAAGTATGGGCGCGGCTGTGTTGGTCCCAGCCCTCACCCCCAGCCAGCCGCGCAAGCGGAAAAGAAGGCACCCCTCGCCCCTCGGCGAGAGCCATTTCAAAGCGTGCACCCCGCAAAACACACGCTCATGCACCACGCGCCAATGCCGCCTCCAACAGCGTGCGCTACCCCGCGGACCTCAAGTTTGTGGGCATGATGCAGTACGACGGCGACCTGCTGCTGCCCAAGACCTACCTGGTGCCGCCGCCGGAGATCAAGGGCGTCAGCGGGGAGTACCTGGTCAAGAACGGGATCACCACGTTCGCGTGCAGCGAGGTGGGGGTTTGGGGGGGTGTTTGTGCGCTGTGGGTGTGCGTTTTGGGTGGTGTCTCCTTGCTTGTCAGTGTGTTGGAATTGCGGGTTCGGACGGGCGCGCGTTTGTGCACTGGGACGGCCGCGCTGCCGAGGACCACCAGCCCAGCCCAGCCCAGCCCAGCCCAGCCCAGCCCAGCCCAGCCCAGCCCAGCCCAGCCCAGCCCAGCCCAGCCCAGCCCAGCCCAACCCAGCCCAACCCAGCCCAACCCAGCCCAACCCAGCCCAACCCAGCCCGCCCACCACACCCCCGCCCCAAACCCAACAGACCCAGAAGTTTGGCCACGTGACCTTCTTCTGGAACGGCAACCGCAGCGGCTACTTTGACTCCTCAAAGGAGACCTACCTCGAAATCCCCTCGGACAACGTGCGCCCTGGTTGTTTCTGGGCGGCTTGGTTTCCCTTGGTTATTTGGGGGGTGCCTTGGGTTTCAGCAGGAGGGGGGTGTCGGCAGACGAAACGCGCCCCCGCCCCGACCTCGTCGCTGCTCTTTAACCCCCCCCCCAATTCACCACCGACCCATTACCGACCGCCACCCAACCGCCACCCAACCGCCACCCCCCCCCAGTGCCCCTTCAACGAGAAGCCGGACATGAAGGCGGTTGAGATCATGGAGGCGGGGCGCGAGGCGCTGCGCAGGTGGGGGGGGGGGTTGCGGTGCGGTATCCGATGGCGGCATTGCTGAGGGGCGCAGGCGGGGGTGTGGAGGGGTTCGGTGGGGCCGCTGCCTCGCCGCCAACCCCGTCTCAAGCCCGTGCAAACCAGCCGAAACGCACCACAAAACCCCGCTGAAACCCCCATTGCACCCCCCTTTCAACTGAAACCCCCCAGCGGCAAGTACCAGATGGTGCGCCTCAACTTTGCCAACCCGGACATGGTGGGCCACACGGGGGACCTCAACGCCTCCATCCGCGCGTGCGCGGTGGTGGACGAGTGCGTGGCGGAGCTCATCAAGGTGGTGGACGAGGTCAACGGGCGGTGAGGGCCGTTTTGGGGTGTTTGGGGGCGCTTTTCCGGGCTTTGGGGGGTAAACGGGTGGTGAGGCTTTGGTTTGGGGGGAGGAGCGGCCTCTTTGAGGGGGGGGTGTACGCGGCTGAGCTATGATGGGGGCCGAATCGAGTTGCCCGCGCGCCTCGAACGCCCCTCGCCACCCCCTCGCCACCCCTCTCACCCCCTTCCACCCCCACCCATCCCCAGCTTCCTGGTCACCTCTGACCACGGCAACAGCGACGACATGGTGCAGCGCGAGAAGAAGACCCTCAAGCCGCTCATCGACAAGGACACGGGCAAGCCCATGCCGCTCACCAGCCACACGCTCGCGCCGGTACGGGGGCGGGGGAGGAAGGGAGTGCCTCTGCGGCGGCAGCCGGGGGGCAAGAGGGGGCCCTGCAGCCGAGCCAAACCAATTCGAACTTGAACTCCGGGCTGTGCTCTCCCCCGCCCCCTCGACCAAAAGCCGGCCCGAATCGACCCAAACTGTGCTGCCCCCCCCCCCAAAAAAAACCCACACCAAAACCAGGTCCCCGTGTACATTGGCGGCAAGGGCCTGCCCGCCAACGTGGTGCTGCGGGACGACCTGCCCGACGCCGGCCTGGCCAACATCACCGCCACTTACATCAACCTGCTGGGCCTGCAGGCGCCTGAGAAGTACAAGCCCAGCCTCATCGTGGCTGAGTGAGGGGGCGGGCCGGAGGCAGTCCGGAGGGCAGTCAGAGGCCGCCTGGAGGGCAGTCCGGAGGCGGCCCGCAGGCGGCCTGGAGGGCAGTCCAGACCGTGTGCTGAGGAGCCGCAGAGGCGCCGCTGGGGCGTGGCGCCTGGTGGCAAGGAGCGCGGGCTCTTGAGCAGCCCGCATAGGGCGGAGGGGAAGAAGGCCGCGTCAGGAGGACTGTGTCATGTAGCGCAGGAGGCAAAAAAACGGCCGGCGCACCACCAAAACGCAGCACCGCCGCGCGCGCCGCGCACATTCCACGCGCGCGCGCGCGCGGTGCTGAGCGGCGCGGCGCGGCCCGGCGCATCTCCACATCCGCATCTGATCGCACGTGCATGCTCGCACGAGGGCGCGCGTTTGGCCCTTGCCCCCCACGCGCGCGCGCGCGCACCGCCCGCTGTCCACTTTCTGACAGAAAGGCGCCGGCGGCGGGGCCCGCGCCCGCGCGCGGCGCCGGGGGTCCCCGTCCCAGGCTGCTTTCGCGCGCGCATCGGTCCCCCGACCCCAGAAGTTTAGTTTCCCGGCTTCGCTGCCTTTGAGCACCCTGCAACGAGCTGCGCATTCGAGTCGAAACAGGCCCAGGGGGTCGGAAGTTACTAATGAAAGCCTGTCAGACACGGCGCAAGGGGAAAAGCAAACTCAGCGTGTTGGCCTAGAGCGCGGGCCGCCGCTGCGCCGCGCCCCTCGCTCACTCCCGGCCGCCGCCGCCGCCGCCGCCGCCCCCGGCCTTGGCCCCGCCGCCGAGCGCCCAAACGGCGTACGCCGTGACCGCGACCGCGCCCACCGCGGCGACGACGGCGCCGCCCTTCAGCAGCAGCGCCAGGAGCACCTCCTCGGCTGCCAGAAGGGATCCTATCAGCACGCGCTCTGCCGCGAGCACCCCCAGGCCGAGCACCTTGGGTGTGGGGTGGGGTGGGAGGTTGGGGCCGGCGGTTTCGGCGGGTTTGGGCGGGTGGCGCGGTCGGATAGCTGGGGTGAGGCTTTGGATGCGTGCGGCGCGGCGAGCGTGCGTGCGGGGCCGCCGACGGGGGCGGGTTCGCTGGCGGCCGGTGGGGCGACCGCCCCGCTGTCGCTGCCCCTTCCGCCGCACCTTTGGCAGCACAAACACCGCCACTGCGCCCGCGGCGACCGCCCCCGCGCGCTGCTGCGTGTCGAGCGCCGCCCACCGCCGCTCGAGGCCGGCCGCAAACGCGGCGAGCCGGTCCCGCGCGGGGCCCGGCCCGCCGCCGGGGGACGGTTCGCTGCGCGCCGGCTGCTGCTGCTGCTGCTTGCCCTCACCGCCGCCGCCAGGGCCGGATGCGGCGCGGCAGCGAGGCCCGGCCCTGCTCCGGAGCGGCAGCGGAGTCGGCGCCGCGCTGCAGGGAGGCGCGGCTGTGGGCATCCGCGCCCGCCGCGGGCCGATGATTCGACTACAGGGTCCAAACACGCCCGATCGCGCTACCGCAGCTGCCCTCATCGTCCACGCAGGGGCGGGTCTGGAGAGGAAGCTGTGCAGCAGGGGCTCAATAGGGCAGACAGGCCGGTTTCCCAGGTGCAGTTTGCAAAGACGATTCGAGTATCGGATCTGAGAGGAAGCCTTCAGACCGTCTGCAGAGCCCGGAAGTCGACCCCGAGAGCGTCCTGCCGCGTCCCCTGCCCAATCCGTCGCGAGCGCGCGGGCCTGGGATGGCCTCCACCTCGGCCGCGGGTGAGGTTGCGCCCTGCGCGGCCCGCCGTCGCCACCGCCGCCGACGCCGTCGCGCTGCACGCCGCTTCGGGCGCCAGCTGCGACGCGCGCCCGCAGTCGCCTGCCCCGCGCTCAGCCCCGCTGAACGCCCCTGCTCTGCAACCGCAGGCGCCGCGGCCTCCTCAGGCCTAGTGGATGCCACGACGCAGGTGGGCTCGGTTGTTTTTTTGGGAGGGGGGGGGAGAAGGACGCCGCAGGCCGTCGGCGGCGGGCTGAGGGCGGCGGGCTGCGGGCCAGCCCCGGCGTGAGAGGCTGCGTGCTGCAGCTGCAAGGCCCCAGCCGACAACGCACCGCCCACGCACCTGCCCAACCCATCCCAACCCAACCCAACCTGTGAAACGCCCAGGTGAGCCGTTTCCACGCCGAGACGCTGACTCAGGTGACCAATGGCCTCGACCTGCCCGGCGTACAGCTGGCGGTGGACTTCAAGGTGGGGCCGCGGTCAACGTTTGACCAACCTGCACCGCTTTGAGCGTTGACCTGACACAGTCATGTTTGCGCGGCCATGCTCTGCTTTCTTTCCGGGGGCTCTTTGCTCTGCCGTTAGCACTTTGCGACTGGGACAAGGGAAAACGGGAAGGAGTTTGTAATGAGTCCAAAGCGGCTCAAAAACGGGCCCGAAATGAAACCTCAAAATCCCCGCCCTCATTTCTTACCCCCTGCCCCAGGCCCTGCTGGAGGACGCCCACATCCAGCTGAGGCCCGGCTCACGCTACGGACTCATCGGCCGGTGCGCGGCTGTTCTTTCCCTGGGCGGTTTTTCCCGACCGGTTTCTCAAAAAAAGGTTACGTCCCCTGCCAGATCCACGTGGATGATCTGCTCCCCCGACGACGCGCCGCTGAACGCGGCGTCAAGTTTGACCAAACGGCCACCGAAAACCCCCGCCCCCGCCGCCGCCGCCGCCGCGCGCAGCAACGGCGTGGGCAAGAGCACGCTGCTGCGGGTGATGGGGGAGCGCACTCTCATCGGGATGCCCTCAAACCTGCGCGTCTGCTACGGTGGGGGGGAGGGGGCATGGAGGGTTTTTGTGTGTCGGCAAAGTGTGTCTTTCAAGGGGCGAACCTGCGCGTCTGCTACGGTGGGGGGAGGGGGGCGGTTTATATGGGGCGCAGACTGTAGAGGGTTTTTTGTGTCAGGGGAGGTCGCCTTGAAGGTGCGCAGGGCTTCGTGCGTGCTGGCGTGTTGTCTTGCTTCGTTCGTTTTGGCCTCTGACAACCCCTCCCCCCAAAAAACAAAACAACAAAACGCGTCCGCAGTCGCCCAAGAGGCGTCTGGCAGCACCGAGAGGACGGTTCTGGAGGAGGTGCTGGCGGTTGACCCACAGGGCGCCGCGCTGGACAGGTTTTGGGCGCAGCGCACTTTTTTGAATGAGGGGCATGTGCTCTTGTTGCATAAGCCTCCCACCAACCCCCACCACCGTCACCCCCCAAAAGACCCACAAAACACAACTCCCCCCCAAAAAACGCCCGCAGGCAGATAGCCGACCTGGAGGCCGCACTGGACAGCGGCGACGCCGCGACCATCGCCGCCGCCGTCGCCGCCGCCAACGCCGGCCGCGCCGCCGCCGAGGCGGACGCGGCGGAAGCGATCGCGTACAAGCGCAGCGGCCTGCGGGGGCTGAGGGCGCGGCAGGCGGCGATCGAAACGCAGGCCAAGGCGCGCGCGGCCGCGGCGACGGCGGCGGCCGCCGCCGCGCGCGCCGCGCGCGGCGGCGGCGGCAGCGCCAGCGACGATGGGAGCGGCGGCGGCAGCGACGGCGACAGCAGCGAAGCCGGGGACGAGGCGTCCGAGCAGCTTCCCCCCCCGACGCTGGAGGAAGCCGAGGAGGCGGCCCACGAATTACTAAACGAGCTGTACGAGGCTCAGGCCGAGGCGGACCCCGACGAGGCGCGCGCGCGCGCCGCCTCGATCCTGGCCGGACTCGGCTTCGACGCCGCGCGGCAGGCCGGGCCGACGGCGGCGCTGTCGGGGGGTTGGCGCATGCGGCTGGCGCTGGCGGCGGCGCTGTTTGCGCGGCCAGACCTGCTGCTGCTGGATGAGCCGGTGGGTTTGGGGGGTTTGGCTCTTGTTCGGGTTTGCTTTGTTGTCGTGGAATGTTCGATGCGCAAGCTGTTGCTGGCTTCAGGTCTGGCGAGTTCTTGCAACGACCAGCCGTGCAAAACCGCCCCCAAAATCGCCCCAAACCGCCCCCAAAACCGCCGTGAACCGCCCCAAAACCGCCCGCCAGACCAACCACCTGGACCTGGAGGCCGCCCTCTGGCTGGGCGCCCACCTGTCCGGCCCCGCCTGCGAGGGGCTAACGCTCGTGGTTGTGAGTCATGACCGCGCCTTTTTGGACGCTGTGGCGCAGGACACGATTGTGTTCAAGGACAAGCAGCTGAGGTGGGGTGGGGGAAGCTTTTGGGGGGGGTTATGCGTCTGGATGCGGTGGAGCAGGACACGACTGTGCTGCTTGTTGTTGAGCACAATCGTGTCCCCGCACCGCATCCAAAGGTGGGGGGGGGCTGAAGCTTTGAGGGGCGTTGGGGTGGGTTTAGGGGTTTGGAGGCGCTTGGGAGGGCCAGGGTGACTTGGGGGTGTGGTGGGGAGGGCTTGCTGGCTTATGGCCGCAAACCATCAAAAACCGTCGATTCGGAGGTCCATCAAAACAAACGTCGATTCGGAGGCCCACCAAAAACCTCCGAAAACCCCCCAAAACCGCCGCCCCAGGTACTGGACCGGCAACTACACCGCCTTCGTCGCCGCGCGCGCCGCCGCCCACGCGGCAAAGGCCACAAAAATCGCCGCTCTGGAGAAGAAGAAGAAGCACATCGAAGACTCCATACAGGTGGGGGGAGTCTAAGGGGGGTGGAGGAAGTTGTTTTGGGGGGCCGGTGTCCTCGATTGCTGAAATTCCTGTGCCGACTCTTGCCTTTGTTTACACCCAAAACGCCCAAAACACAACCCCCAGGAGCAAAACCGCAAGGCGCGGCAGGCGGGCGACGACAAGCAGCTCAAGCAGGCGGCCAGCCGGCGGAAAAAGGCGCGGGGGTGTGGGGGCTTCCAGGCGCGTCGAGACGCAGCCGCCGCACGTTGTTGCTTTTCGCCCCCTTTTGCCTTCGACTGCCCCAAACACGACGGACCAACCGCGGCTCCCTCCTGACTCGCCCCCAAACCCCAAACCACAGCTGGAGGAGCGCTTTGGGTCCGACAAAACGGAGAACGGGCGGCGCTTCAAGGCAGGCATTGTTTTTTTTGGGTGGGGTTGCCCCTTTAGAGCTTTTGGGGTTTTACCTGGGAGCTTCGGAGCCCGCAAACCGCACGGCCCCCCCAAACCGAAACCTGCGCGCGCGCCAAAGCGCGTTTGACAAAAAAAAACCGAAACCCAAAACGGCGCTGGAAGGCCCGAAAACAAGTAACGCTGATGCAAACCACCCCCCCCACACATACACACAAACAAAAAAACCAAAAAACACCGCAGCTGTCCAAGCACGGCTACTTTGGAATGTCAAAGCGGCCGCCCGTTGTGATGGAGCAGCTGGAGAAGCCGGTCGAGTTCCGGCTGCGTGGGTGGCTGGGGTTTGGTTTGGGATCTGGGGCTCTGTCGGTTGGTTTGGGCTCTGGGGGTTTGGGGCGTCCAGGCCCCCCCAAACGCAGCCCCAAAGCCCGCTGCACCCCCTGAAACCCCCCTCCAAACAACACCCCCGCCCCCCAAAACCCAACCCCGCCAGCCGAGCCCGAGCCGATCCGCTACAGCGGCCCCCTGCTGCAGCTCAGATCGGTGTCCTTCCGCTACCCCGGCGCGCCGTCCGCCGCTTTGAGGGCCGTCACGCTGGACGTGCCGATGGGCGCCCGGCTCGCGCTGCTCGGCCCCAACGGCGCCGGAAAAAGCACGCTACTGCGGCTGATCGCCGGCACCGCGCGTCCCACGCCCGCCGGCGACGACGACGACGGCGGCGGCGCCGGCGGCGGCGGCGGCGCTGCGCGCGCGGTCGGGGCGCAGGGGCCGTCGAAGCGGGCGGCGGCGGCGGCGCGGGGGCTGGCGATCACCGCCGCGGCGGTGCCGACGGCAAAGGCGGCGGCGGCGGCGGTGGGCGGCGCGGGCAGCGTGGAGCGGCACGCCAACCTGGAGGTGCGGGGGGGTGAATTTGGATGCACAGCGCCAGAGGGGGCCAAAGGCAGCGCCGCCACCTCGCCTGGAGCAGCTTGCACACGCTCGGGCAAAGGAACGTCCAAAGAAACAAAAACCCTCCGAAAAAAAAGCGCCAATAAAACCTCCGAAACCGCCAGATCGGCCTGTTTGGGCAGCACACCGTGGAGGAGCTGGACCTGGAGTCCAACGCGCTGGAGAGGGCCACGGGTGGGCAGGCGGACGCGGAACGATGCGTTGCACGCTCCCCACTCGTTGCCACCGTCCCTTCCCCCACCCACCGAAAGACCACCCTCCCTCCTCCCAAAACCAAACGAAACCCCACAAAACCACAAAAACCCACCCATCCACCCCTTTTCCCCCCAGCCATCGTCCCATCTCTGCGCGAGCAGGACGCGCGCGATTTCCTCGGCTCCTTCGGCCTAGGCGGCCGCCTCGCGACGCAGCCGCTGCGCACGCTGAGCGGCGGGCAGCGGTCGCGCGCGGCGCTGTGCTTTGTGCTGCTGAGGCGGCCGCACGTGCTGTGCCTGGACGAGCCCACAAACCACCTGGACCTCGATGCGACGGGTGGGTCTCGGACTCTTTGTTCTCTTATGTTGGCTTATGTTGGCTAATCACTTTTTTCCTGCAGAAAAGACACTTTTGTTGCGCGTAATGGTCCTTGGGGTGATGAGCACACGAAATCACACACGCACACGCGCTCAAACAAAGCACAAACACGCAAAAGCGCAAACGCCAAACACAACCCCGGCCAAACAAAAACCGCCGCAGAGGGCCTGGCGCGCGCGCTGCGCGCCTACCCCGGCGCCGTCGTGCTGGCGTCCCACGACGTAAGGTTCGTCGACGAGGTGCTCGGCACCGGTGACGACCCGGTGACGGGCGGCGTCACCGGCGGGGTGACGCCCGAGATCTATGTGGTGGGCGGCGGGGGGGCGAAGAAGTGGACAAAGGGGGGAGCGGCGGAGTACGCGGCCACGCGCCTCGAGAAAATGCAGCGCGCCGCGGCGGCCGGCGGCGGCGGCAGCGGCGGCGGCGGCGCGAGGCGCGGCGGCTGACGGCGCGCGGCGTTGGCGCGCAGCCATGCGCGCCCGGGGCCCGCTACTTGCTTTTGCAGCCACGGCGGCGGCAGCGCAAGGCTGGGCCGGTTTGCGCGGGGTCTTTTTCCCATTACGGCTGAGCCCCCGCTCGAGGCATTTGAACGCAGTCGAACAAACAACAAGCGGGGTGCCCCAGCAATTTGCGCGCCCTGAGTGGCCGATCATTTATGCCCCTCTTCCCCCTGGGCTCTGCAAACTGTGGACTCTCCACCTGGGCAATGCTCCCCCGGAAATGCGCCTTCCTCCTCCGCCAAACGCTGTTCGGCCCCTTTCAGCAGCTTCCTTGCGCAGCCATTGCATTGCCGCAGCCCTCGCTCGCGCGCTGCATGATCAGCCCTTGAGCTGCCTGAGTGCCCTGCTGCACCTTGCGAGCACGGCCCCTGCGGCCCTCTGCACAACCCCTCTGCACAGCCCCCCCCAACCGCTGTAAAACCCACACAACCAGCTGGCCCCTCTGCCTCAGCGCACCCACGTGTTTACAGGGCGAGGGGTTTCAACCTCTCATCCTCCCCGCTAGGGGCGCGAGCAAAAAGCGGCGCTTTCCTCCCCGCCCGGCCTTGGCCGTCAGCGGCTGCGCAGCAGGAGGCCAGCCAGGCGCGCCAGCCCGCCCGGCGGCCGCTCGCATGCTCCGCACTCCGTTGCAGGCGCCCCCTCTCCGCAGCCCTCGGCCCAGCTGGTGGCACTGCGCTCGCTGCCGCTGCTGCCGCTGCCGCTCACGTCGCCCGCTGCCGAAACCGCCAGGCTCAGTGGCGCCGGCAGCTCTGCCGCCAAGACAATCCCAGCCCCCCCGCACGCCTCGCAGCGCGCGCCCGCGAGCGCCGCCCGCGCCGCGTCCGCCTCGGCCCGCGCCGCCGCCGCCGCCTCGCGCGCGCCCGCCAGCCTCGCCGCCAGCAGCTCCGCCGCCGCCTCGGCGCGCGCGGCAGCGGCCCTCGCCTCGGACAGCTGCACCGTAATCGCCAGGGGCCGCACGTTCCTGGCGCGCTCCTCCTTCTCCTTCTTGGCGCTCTCCAGCTGCGCCTCGTACCGGGCCGCCTGCATGCCCATCCGCTCCTCCATCGCGGCCCGCTCCTTGCGGCGCAGGGCCTGCTCGCGGCGCAGCTCCCTCTCGTGCTGCTCCTGCGGTTTCGCGATCGTTTTTGGGGGGGTACGAGCCCAGTCAGCGAGCGCAGCGTTTCGTTTCGAGGCGGCGGCGGCGGTTTTGCACCCAGTTTTGTGGGCGTAGACGCCCGAGGCCTGCCATAGGCGCTGCGTGGCCAGCTAAAGGGCCCCGCCGCTGCGCCCCTAGCCAGGATTCGAGCCGCGCGCCTGCAGCTTCTCCACAGCCCCAGCTGCCTCCTTCCTCTCAGCCCACAGGGACCGCTCCGTGTCCTGCGCCGCCTTGAGGGCCGCCTCGGCGGCCGCCTGCACCTTGGACAGCACCTGCCCCGTTCGTTCGTGCGTGTGTTTGAGCAGGGGTTTTATCAGGCTTTTTGGCTGGGAGAAGTTTAGGGGTGTTTGGGGGGACTCAGCGGACTCGTGTGTTGGCTTGCAGTGATTCGCACAAAAGCAGCGCGGACCGTGATTGCCGAGAGCGACGGCGAGCCGTGAGCCTCCCAAGCCGCATCTCCCCTCCCACCTTGCGCGCCCGCCGCAGCTTGGCCTTGATCTGCCTGTTCGCCTGCTGCAGCTCCTCCTCGCGCGCCCACGCCGCCTCGTCGCGCTCCCTGGCCGCCTTCAGCCCGGCCTTCGCGAGCGCGGCGGCGTCGCCGCTGGGCTGCCGGGCCGCCTCCACGCCCTCTTTCCTGACACCCAACGCGGCCGGGCGCCCCCCGCTGCCCAGAGCCACCGTGACGGTTGCCTCCGTGTCGCTGTCACCGGCCTCAACGGCGGCGGCGGCGGCCTCGCGGCCGCGCGGCGAGAGCGGGAACTCCGCCCGCAGCTGCGCCAGCTGCGCGCTGGGGATGACAAATCCGGGCCGTGGAAGCTGCCCGGGCAGCTGCCCCGGGTCCAGGATCTCCTGGGATTTGACGGTCTCCAGAGGCGGCCCGAAGGACGGCACGCGGCGCGGCATGGCTGCGGGGCGGCGCGGGCGCAGCGCGGTCAAAGCGGCGGCGCCGGCGGCGGCGCAGATGGAGCGCGGCTGCGCCGACGCGCGGCGCCAGCGCAAGGCAGCGGGCTCGCCCGCGCGGCTGGGTTCCACGCGTTTCACCTGCTCGAGGACGGGGCGCTAGCTCCCGGCTGGGGCGACAGCTCCGCGTCTGGAACAAACGGAAACTGCCTGCGCCCGGGCTGATAAAGGCGCGGAAGCTAAGAGAACTAGCCACGCTCGGGCGGTAGAACGAAGGAAGAGGCAGGAGGCGCGCATCTGGCCGCCCCACGCTGCGCCTCCAGGCCTGCCGGCGGCTGCAAGCCGCCTCCGGTGTGGTGCATGCAACCCACCGCTCCATGGTCGCCGGCCGCCAAAGGTTATTACTGCACAACGTCTCACACACGTATACAATCCGCGTGGCGCAAGGTTTTCCCTTCGACGACGGCGCGTGTGCAACGGAGAGGGGCCCAGGCGTGTGGAGTTGCGCACACATCGCTCCGTTTGCGCCGGCGCCGCGCGCACATAACGTATACACTCGTTTTCAAAACGCACAAGGAGTCACAGAAGACACAGGAAGCGCCGGAAGAGCGGGCCGCAGAAAAAGCAAACCCCCACGTGCCGCGCCGCCGCCGCCTCACTCCCCCTCGGCCCCGTGGCCGTTTGCGGCCGCCGCGCCGCTGCCATTGACCGCCGCCGCCGCCGCCGCCGCCGCCGCCGCCGCCGCCGCCGCCGCCGCCCCGTCGCCGCTCCCCGAGGGCCCCACTTCCCCGGCTTCCAGATCGTCCGAGGGATCTTCGCCGTCGTCCTCTGGCAGATACTCCATCGCCACGTCCCACCTGTCGGATTTGAATTTCGGGTTTGAATTCGAACTCGGTTGGTTGATCCAACTTGGCCAAGGTTCAGATGACAACTCCAAACGATGCAAGCCTATCAATTGAACTGGAACGCAGCCATTCCGCAGGCACGCAGCCATTCCGCAGGCAGGCAGCCGCCCCAACAAGGACGAAAAGCCCCCGCCTCAAACCCCATCGCCCATCCCGCCCCCGGTGCAACACCCCCGAGCCCGAAAAACACAGACAAAAAGACTGGCCGCCCGCCCACCTGCTGCCCGGCGCGGCGGCGCTGACGTATTTGACGAAGCGCATGAGCCCCGCGTCCCTCAGCAGCAGGTTTAGGGAGTTGGAGGCGGCGGGCACGTTGATCACGCCAGAGTCGTCGCCGGCGTCCTGTTTGGGTCGGAGGGGTGTTTGGTGCAGGCTTGTTTTGCGGCTTGCTTTAATACGGCTTACTTTGCAGATTGTTTTTACTTTGCGGCTTGTTTTCGCACGCGTGTTCTGCAGCTTGTTGCGCTGTTCAAACGACTCGCCCGTTGCGCAGTTTGTGTAGCTTTGTTGTGTTTGGCGCGTGCGCGAGAATTCGTTCTATCCCGCCACCTCGTTCGATACGCGCCCCCTTGGACCTCCCCAGTTGCTTGGCCCCCCTCAGGCCCCTTGGCAGTACACCCCCTGCCCACC
Organism: Raphidocelis subcapitata; assembly: GCA_003203535.1. Lineage (NCBI taxonomy): Eukaryota > Viridiplantae > Chlorophyta > Chlorophyceae > Sphaeropleales > Selenastraceae > Raphidocelis > Raphidocelis subcapitata. Next base: position 165,172 of record BDRX01000012.1, read on the forward strand.
TGGCGGTACACCTCGGCAGCTGCCGCGCCCTCCTTGTCCTCGTCAGCGAGCAGGTACGCCTCGAAACCGCCGACCTGGGGGTCACGGGGGCGGTTTCAGTTTTGTTTGGCGTCCGCTTGACCGCACAAGCATAGCACACGGCACCCACACACCCGCCTGCCGCGCCCAACAAAGCCCAAAGCCGCACGCACTGCCCCCTGGCCTCCAAATCCGCCCCAAACCCCCAACCCCAAAAGCGCACCTCGCCCACCCCCCAGTCCGCCGCGTCCGCCTCCTCCCTGTCGTCCACAAAGGTTAGTACGCAGTCCAGGCGGGGGTCCTTAGTGATGGCGCCGTAATGGGCGACGGTGTAGTCGAGGCCTGCGTGAGGGGGTGGGGGTAGTGAGGCGCGGCTTGGGCAGGTGGGGGGGGAGCCAGCGGCAGCAACTGCTGTTTGGCTGGTGTTCGGCTGGTGTTTTGGGATATGCAGGCGTATGCACTCAATACACCCGCATGCGACCTCAACGACTCGAACCCAGCACAAAGGCAAACACAAAAAACGCAACGCCCGCCCGCACCCACCTGGCCGCATGCGCCGCACCTCCCCCGCGTGGCCAAGCATGTCCACAGTGGTGAACGCCCGCAGCAGCCGCCCAAACGCGCGCGACTCAAACAGCGCGCGCCCAACCTCGGACAGCCGCCGCCCCGCCTCGGACGTGGGGGGCGCGTCGGCGGCCGCCGCCTCGGACGCGGCGGGCGGCGGGTCCGGGGCGAAGCGGAGGTAGCGCTGCTTGTGGGGCGGCCCCACGGACGACCAGCCTGCGGGGTTGTTTTGGATGTTTTATTCCGGGGGGAAGGCGGGCCGTTTGCGAGCTGGCTGCGGCACTGCAAACGAGCTGTATCAGAAAATAACGGGGGAAAATAAAAGCTCCTTGTAAATTCCCTGGACCTGCCTCCGTTTTAAACCGCCGCCCCGCGCGGGCTGCATCCACCCACGGCGCCCGACGCCCCTCCCAAAGACCCCCTCGCACCTTCCCCGCACCCCGCCCCGTGCGGCGGGATGCGGCCGCGCCCCATCCCCTGCGCCGCGTCCGCCGCGGCGGCGGCGGAAAGGATCGGCTCCGCCACCCCCGGCAGCAGGAACCGCTGCAGCTGCACGCTGCCGTCCGCCTCGAACTTTTTCTGGATCTGTTTTTTGGAGGGGGAGGGGTTTTGTTTGGGGCCTTGGCAACCGCTGCAGCTGCACGCTGCCGTCCGCCTCCACAGTTCCCAAACACACACGCACGCCCCACCTTTTCCCAGCCCCCAACAACACACACGCGCTCGCCCCACCTTTTCCCAGGCCTTTGGGTCGAGGTAGGCGGGGTTGACCCAGCGCCTCAGCAGCTCAAGGTCCGACTCATCGGGGTCTGAGTCAGCGGGGCCGCCTGGGGTTGGCCGGGTGCGTGGGTTGCGGGGGGGGGGGTAGTAAGTCCAGGCTTGCAGTGTGTTGGGTTTTGCAGGTTTTACATGCGACGAACTGTGGGTTTGCGGGTTGTTATGACAGTCACACTGACGCCCACAGTCCCACACCCAAACCCACGCCAACGCCAAAACACAGCACCGCAGCAGGCCCCCACCCTGGAAGGGCGCGTGCGCCTTTACGCAGTCCTCCCCCTTTGCCGTCTGCAGCTGCTGCAGCGACGCCGCCTCCCGCTGCTCCGGCTCGTGGGGGGCGTGGTACCAGCCGCTGATGGAGAAGCGGGGGCGCTCTTCAGACAGCACCTGGGGGTGGGTGGGGTGCTTGTGGTTTGTTTGTTAGGTGGGTGGGTGGGGTGTTTGCGGTTGGTGTGTGCATTGGGCGTCCGTTGGGTTGGGGGGGAGTTTGATGGAAAGGAAGAGGGGGCAGATGGGGTTGATTTCGGGGATGGCTGAGGGGTTGGAGGGTCGGTCCAACAGTCGGTCCAACAGTCCGCCCGCCCAGCGCGCTCTCTCTCACCTCCTGCACCGAGTGGAAGCTCCGCCCCGGCTGCACCACAAACATGGCCATCGAGTTCCACAGCGGAAGGTGAAAGGTGGTGGGGGCCACGTCGGGCGTGTGGGGAGCGCCGTCGACCTGGGGTGGGTGGGCGGGTGGGGGCGGCTGGGTGGTTGGGTTGTGTTTGCAGGCTTGCTTATTGTGGGCTGGGCTGGGAGAGGAAACCGCAAACCCACAACCCCGTAGGCTCCCCAAACCCCAACCCCTGAAGCCCCCAAACCCCCAAACCCCGACCCCTGAAGCCCTCAAACCCCACAGCGCCCCCAGCCCCACCAGCGGGTAGAGCTCCAGCGCGCCGCCGTCGGCGGCGGTCCAGGGCTCGTCGGGGTCTGTCAGGTAGATGATGTAGGACACGCGCCTTGTTTTGTTTGGGGGGGGGTTGAATGGTTTAGAGGGGATAATGCCATATTTTCGGCTTTATGCAAGCTTGTGCCAGGTGGGTTGGGTAGGAGGCACGCGCCCACAACAAAAGCGCAAGTGCGGCCCCTGCCCCTCCTGCCCCCACCCCCAACAAAAGCCAAAACATTAGGCCAGGGCACCCCCCTCCCTCCGCCCCTCCCCCCCCCACCGCGTGCCAATGACGTCGTCGTGGCACAGCAGGTGGCCGCCCTTTGCGTAGACGTTGCAGCTGCAGTCGGTCTTGTCGGACAGCTCGCCGCAGCCCGTGATGGACTGGACAAACCTTTGGGTTTTGGGGGGGTTTGGGGGGGTTGGGGGGGGGGTGGGGGGGGTTTGCGGGTTGGGGTGGGGGGCAGGGGTTAAGGGGTTCAGGTCGGAACGTGCCCCGGGGTTGTTAGGGTGCCCCAGGGTTGTGAGGGGCAAGCTCACAACCGCCGCCCACAACTGCCAAACCGCTGCAGAACCAACCGCTGCAAAAAACCCCGTCGACCCCAAACCCCGCCGTGCCGCCCACCCCCTGAACTGCTGCGAGTAGAGCGCGTCCCTGAGGCGCATGAGGCTGGGCAGCTTGGCGGCGCTGGCGGGGTCCAGCTCGTCCAGGTTGGCCAGGTCGCCTGGGGGGTTGGGGGTCAGTACGCGTTACGTAAAAGGGTGCTGGGCAAGCCATGTGGTCATGGGAGGCAGCTGCCGGCCAGGCCGCGCAATTCGCCGCGCAAACCATCAGCGCCGCACTGGGGGGCAAATTCCGCTTCCGCGAGTCGCGGCGCCCCACGCCCCAAATGGTTGGAAGAACCCACCCGTCTGGAAGACCTTGAACAGGTCGGTCTCCTTGTAGGTCGCCTGCACGTTGTTGATCACCTCGTCCCGCACCGCCCTCAGCAGATCTGGGTCCGCCAGATCGCGCAGCACGACGTGGGTGTAGGGCCCGGACGCGTCGTGCGCGGCGCGCAGCGCGGCGGCGGACTCTGGGGAAAGGAGGTCCGGCCGAATCGCGCCCGGCCGCAGCGGCGCGCCGAGCGTCTTGAGCCGCTTGGCGGGCGGCGGCGGGGCCTCGGCGGAGGCCGGGGCCTCGGCGGCGGCGGCTGCGGCCGGGGGGCGGGGGGCGCGGCGGGGGTGGGCGGGGCGGGCGGCGCGCGTGCTGCCGCGCGACGCGCCGGCGGCGGTGGCGGCGGCTGGCGGCCGGCGCGCGGCGAGCAGCCCGGAGGCCGCCGCGCGCGGGCAGACGCTATCTAAAACCCGCACGCACGCGTCGAGCGCACCTTCGGCCATGCCTGCGCTGGTTCGCGCGTACGCGACGCTGCGGAGTCGCGCAGCGAATGCCGGGACGGCTGCACGCCGTCTCACGAGTGGAGGGTTGGAAAGACTCCTGAGACGAATCGATCCCAAGGTGCGCCCGGCCCTCTTGAGGCCGCGCGGCGGCCCCATTGACAAGTAGCAGCTGCTGCACTCACCCCGGTGCCTCAAGACCCCATCCGTCCAGGCCTACACCGACAAACCCCGTTTTCGATCGAATTTGTCAGTCATCCCACGCCCCAGAACCGGCGCCAACCAAAAAACAGGCGCTGTTGAACGCGATCTGAATGGCCCCCTGAGAGGGCTCGGGCTCAATCTGCAATGCGGCGGCTCACGAGGAAGGCCTGCCTTCTGGCGGCCCTCGGCCTGTGCGCGGTGGCCTGGAGCAAGGCTGCGGAGGGGCCGCTGCGCCGTGCGCTGTCGTTCAGCTCGCTGGCGACCTCCCTGCGCGATGTGGACGCGGGAAAGATCATCCAGGCGCTCCAGGAGATGCGGCTCCGCCCCATACGCCAGGCCTGGGCCGAGTTTTGGGACATCTTTGGCCCCGGCGGGCGGCTGCACCCAGACTGGTTCATCGAGCACCAGGGCCACCTGTTCATCGAGGGCGGCCTCATGGCCATCATCCTGGTGCTGTTCTTCCAGAGCGGCTACCGGCCCAGCAAGGAGCAGGAGGAGGAGCCGCTGACGGAGCGGGTGGGCGCGGCGCGGGACCGCGCGCGCGCCTCGCGCCGCCGCATGCGCGCGCCGCTGCCGCCGCCGCCGCCGCGCCGCATGCCGCGCCTGGACGGCCCCGCCAACTCTGCCGCGCCGCATGCAGCGTTCGGATGCCACTGCTGCTGCTGCCGCCACGCCGGGCACCGGGCCGCGCTTGCCCGCAGTCCGCGTGTTTTGAGCCGTGGCATGCAGCGCCCGCGCCGCGCTCGCCGTGCCGCGCACGCCCCACCCACGCGCGGCCCCCGCCCGCGCCCTGCCTGCCCGCCCCCAAAGGAAATCGACGAGCTCTGCCGCGAGTGGAAGCCGGAGCCGCTGGTGCCAGACATTGCCGAAGAGGACCAGCTGCCGGAGCCCCCAGTCATCCAGGAGTGGGAGAACAGCCACTGGGTCACGGTGGCGGGGCGGTGAGTTCCAGGGGGGCGTTTTGTTCCCTGCGCGCGGGGCGCGTGCACGTGGGTATGTGTGGTTGCTGCAAGCTTCGAGCGGCCGATGGCCCGCGGCAGCCGCCGACGGCCAGCGGCGGCCGCCGGCCCAGCAGCGCTGCGGGCCAGGCCCCCAGCTTGCTCAGCATAGGCAGCGCCTGGCACGGCTCCTGGCCGACCCACCCCTAAACACACCGAAACCACAACAAATCGCCAGGCGCGCGCTCAACCTCACTGCGGCGGACTTTTTGGGGCTCAGCAACGACCCCTCGGTCGCCGCCGCCGCGCGCGCCACGGTGGAGCGCTACGGCGTGGGGTCGTGCGGGCCTCGGGGGTTTTACGGCACCTTTGACGTCCACCTGCAGGTGGGGAGGGGGCGCGGGTGGCTAGTTATTGGGGAGGCCTTGCCTGCTTGCCCGCAAAGCAAGCTGCTGCAGGACAGAGAAACGAAGTTTGCTTTGCGAGAGGGCTTCATTGGGAATCCAAGCGCCTTTTGTCAACAGCAGCCGCCCAACCACCCCAACGAACACCCCCCCCCCCCCCAAAAAACGCAACACCCCCCCTGCCAGCTGGAGCAAGACCTGGCGGCCTTCATGGGCGAGGAGGAGGCCATCATCTACTCATACGACATAGCCACCGTGGCCAGCGTGATACCCGCATTTGCGAGCAGGGCGGACATCCTGGTAGGCAGCCCGCCTGCCGTTGCCAGTGGGCCTGCAGTCGTGGGCATGGGGGGCGTGCAGGCGTGGCGCTTGCCTGTGCTGCGCCAACCCGCCCCAAAACCTTGCCCCAACCGGCCCCCAACCGGCCCCGAAACCTGGCCCCCAACCGCCCGCCCCTCCCCCCAGGTGATGGACGAGGGCTGCAGCTACCCGATCCAGCAGGGCGCCAAGCTGTCGCGCGCGCGCGTGTTCACTTTCAAACACAACGACGCGGGGGACCTGGCGGCGCTGCTGGGGCGGATTGAGGCGGAGGAGGCGCGGGAGCGGTGCGCTTTGGCGCGCCGTGCCGGGGGTGATTTGGGGCGGTTGAAAAGGGGCTGCGCTGCTCTTTGTGGTCGTTTGGATGTGAGGCAGCTGCGTATTTGGATGTGCTTCAGCTTTGAGCTGCAAAACACACACCAAGCCGCAAACACACATGCACAATCAGCGTGCGCGTTCTCTCACCCGACACGCATGCGCCCGCGCACCCCCGCCGGCCCCCGCAGCAAGCCGCTGTGCCGCCGCATGATTGTGGTGGAGGGCGTATACAGCAACACGGGGGAGGTGGCGCCGCTGAGGTGCGCGACCGTGCGGGGCAGCGCGCGTGCGCGTTTTGCTTGCGGTCGCATCTGCAATCACACGAGCCCAGCGCCCGCATGCGGCTGTGCCTTCCGCGCACCCCCACCCCTGAAACTGACCACTTGGGCGGGAGGGCAGCAACAAGCTCGAACGCGCAAGCAACTGCCAAGGCTGCCTTTCTCAGCTCCAGCGTTGCCTTCCTCACCCCAACCCTCTCTGCCAGGCGCATCTACGAGCTCAAGGAGCGGTACAAGTACCGCCTCTGCGTGGAGGAGACCCTGAGCTTCGGGGTCATGGGGGAGCGCGGCCGCGGCGCGTGCGAGGCGGCGGGGCTGGAGCCGGGGCAGGTGCGGGCCCGGGGGCGGCGGGGCGGCGGGCAGGTGTCCGGACTGCCGGCCCGTCGGTGTGGCGCAAGCGGCAGCTGCCGGGTTGATGTTTGGCACCCGCCTGTCCTGGCGGCCCGCCTGAGTCCGCAAACCGCTCCCTTGTTAAAGCACCCCTTCCAAAACCGAAAACCAACAGGTGGAGATCATATGCGCCTCCATGAGCGGCGCGCTCGGCAGCGTGGGCGGCTTCTGCGTGGGGCACAGCGAGGTGAGGGCATCCCTCCCAAGACCGCTGCACCCGCTCTGCAGCACAGCAGCCTTGTTTTGGCCGAGGAGTGTAGTCCCCATTGCCTGCGCCCCCCCCCCAGTGCCGGCTTCCCCTACCTGCAACTCCCCCCCGTTTCAAAAAACCGCACCCGCAGGTGTGCGACCACCAGCGGCTGTGCGGCCAGGGCTATTGCTTCTCCGCCTCGCTGCCGCCCTACCTCGCAACCGCCGCCATCGCCGCGCTGCGCATACTGGGCACCCCCGACGGCCAGGCGCTCGCGCGCCGCGTGCGCGGCGCGGCCGCGGAGCTGCGCGCCGCGCTCGCGGCGGGCCCGCCGGGCCTGGTCCTGGCCGGCGCGGCGGACGGCCCCGCGGCCGCATCGCCGGTGGTGCACCTCCACCTCGACCCTTCCGTTGAGTCCCGCCTCGGCCCTCGGCCCGCGGTGGCGGCGGCGCTGCAGCGCGTCGCAGACATCCTGCTGCAGCGGTACGGCGTTTTTGTCGCGCTGCCGCGGTACAGCGTGCTGGACGAGGTGCACCCCCGGCAGAGCATCAAGCTCGTGGCCAACGCGGCGCTCGCTTCGGAGGGGCGCGTAGAGCACGTGGCCTCGGCGCTGCGCGAGGCGGCGGCGGAGGTGCTCGGCGGCAGCGACGGCGGCAGCGACGGCGGCGGCGCGGCGTGACGCGGCCCGTGCGCCGCGGACCCGATTTTTTGCGGCGGCTTTCCGTGGGCGTGACACTGCACGTGCCGGTGCTGGTGCCGGCGGCGGCGGCGGCTTGCGGCAGCTTTTTGTGCTTTTCAGTGCTTTCGATCCCCTGCGGCTCGCCAAGAGGGCTCGTCCGTTTTGACGCTGGGAAGAAGACAACAGACACAAACACCATTCAGCCAGTCCTTGGACAGCACATCCTCCGCCAGGCCCTAGACGGTTGCCAACCTTTTGACCCCCTGACCCATTGACCCTGACCTGAATTCTTCCCCCCTACACCACCTCACCTGCCCCCTTTTTCCTGGCGCCGGCAGACGGATGCAGCTGCAGCTCCAATGCGCGTGCGTTTGTAAGCTGCGGCGGCGCGCTCGGATGCGAAGCAAAAGATGGTCACCGGTCGACTGCGAGTTTAGTCGGGTGACAATGGGCGTGCTCTTGGCAGGAGAAGGGCACAACAAAAGGCGTAGGCCCGGGCTCGATATTGCAGTGCTTCCTGTACCCAAAGCATAGGCCGGGAGGCACAGCGCGTCGGCAGCAGCGAGACAAGCAGGGAGCAGCGCGAAAAACACGGCGCGCCGCCGCACCTACTGCGCCCACAGCGGAGGCCCAGGCGGCGTCAGCGGAGCTCTAATGAACTCTTAGCTTCTGCATCTCCGCATTCAGCAAGGATGGAGGCCAAGGTGAGGTGCCGTGGGGCCGCGGGGGTCGTTGGCGCCAACGCCCATTTTTCCGGCCCCACGATCTCACTGCAGTCCATCCCCCTGTCGCGCCGCGTAGGGCGAGCAGGAGGACATGCAGGATTACCTGAAGCGCATGGGCCAGGTTTTGGCGGTGATGGAGGCCCAGCACCAGCAGGTGCGGCGCGCCGCGCGCTCCGCCTGCTGCTGCGCCCGCTCAAACGCGGGGGTGCAAGTGGGGCCGGTCGATTCGCGGCGCAACGAACGCCCCGCCGATCGCCCCGCCCTTCACGATTGCATCCCGAAACCGGCCCCCAGAGCAACGCGCCGCGCCGGGAGAGCCTGGCGCGCGCGACGGCGCTGTATTACGAACGCCGCCGCGGCGCATCCACCGACGACGCCGCGAGCAGCGCGCCCGACAGCGCCGGCAGCAGCCCCGGCGCCACGGCGCGCGCGACGAGCAGCCCGGCGAGCCAGCGGCGGCTCGGGACGCCGCTGCAGCGGCGGGCGACGGTGGGCGGCTCGCCTGCACGCGCGGGGCGGCTGTCGGCCGGCGACGCGGCCGCCGGCGACGCGGCCGCCGGCGACGCGGCCGGCGCCGACGGCCCGGCCGCCGCCCCGGCGCTCACCCCGCAAAGGCGCGAGTCTGACGGCGGCGCGGCAGAAGCTGCGGCGCAGCGGACGCCGGGGCGCGGCGCGCGGCGCGGCCTGGGCTGGGGGGGAGAGCCAACTGGCTCGTCGCCCCAGGCCCGGGCTGAGCAGCAGGAGCAGCCGCAGCTTGGCACGGAGCGGCCAACGCACACGCACCCGCACCACAGCGCCAGCGCGCCGGCGGGGCAGCAGGCCGCAGGGGCGCGCAGCCTGCCGCCGCGCGCGCCGGGCGGCGCAGGCGGCTCCGGCAGGCTGAGCCTGCAGGACGGCGGCAGCCCCGGCGGCGGCAGCGGCGGCGGCGCCCACGGCACCGCGCACCGCTCGCCGCCCGGACGCAGCAGCTCTGCCCCGAACTCGCAGCTGCGGCGTGCGCCGCCTTCGGGCGGCGGCGAGCGGACGGGCCCGCCAGAGCAGGCTGAGGGCGCAGACGCTGCTGCTGCACAGGCGTTTGTGCTGGACGGCGGCCAGAGCCGGGAGCGGGGCTGGGAGTCTGAGGGACCTCCTGCCGAGCAGCAGGTGCAGCAAGTCGCAGCGCAACGGGAGCAGGCAACCCTGCAGGAGCAGCAGCAGGAGCAGCAGCAGCAGCAGCAGCTGGAGGCCCTTCAGCAGCAGCTGCACCAATTGGACGAGCTGCGCCGCCGCCGCCGCGAGGCTTACGTCAACGCCGAGGTCAGCGTCCTGACCGAGGCGGGCTGCGACGACGCCGGCGCGCCGGCCGCGGCGAGCGGGGACGAAGGGGACGAGCCTGCCGCGCCCGACTGCGCCTCGCCGGCGGCGGCAGGGGCGGGCGCGGGCCCCGAGGCGGGGCCCAGCCCCGAAACGGGACCCAGCCCCGAGGCGGTGCCAAGTCCTGCCGAGGCTGGGGCCGCCGCCGGCGCCTGCGGCACACCTGCAGCGGGCACGCCTTGCGCGTCGCCGTGCCTGCACGACGACGGGGACGCGGCCGCGTGCAGCGAGTCGGCCTCGTTGCCGCAGCCGGAATCGCTACCGGGGGCGCAGCAGTGCGCCGACGATTGCGACAGCGGCGGCGGCGGCAGCGGCGGCGACGGCGGGGGTGGCGAGCCTTTGGAAAGCCCCAGTGCAGAGCCCGCTTTGGCTGCAGCTGCTGCGGCAGCCGCCTCGCCGCGCGCCGCGCTGCCCAAGCCCCCGGCCGCGCGCCCAGCGAGCGAAGGCCCGTCCGCGAGCGCGGCCTGCCCGCCGTCGGCGCGGCGCCGGCCGGCGTCGGCAGGGTCGGCGGGCGCGGCCGGCGGCGGGGGCAGCAGTTCGATCAGCCCGATGCCCAGCTGTGGGGAGGACATGGTGCTCTTCGGCAGCCCCTCCGACAGCCCCGCCGCCTCTGCCGCCGCCGCGCGGCGCGCCGGGTCGGCGGGGCGGCGCCCGCCGCTGCGGCGCGACAGCGGGCAGCTCGCGGGCGGGCCGGCCGCGGCAGGGGCCGCGGCTGCGGCTGACGAGGCTGCGGCCGAGGCTGCGCCGGGTGACGGGGAGCAGCTGCTTGATGCGCAGGAGCTGCAGCAGCCGGAGGCGGCGAAGGCTGAGCAACAGCCGCCGTCGTCAGACAAGCCGCTGCTGGCCGGCGAGGGTGCGGCGCGCGAGGCCCTGCTGGAGCCGTTGCGAGCGGAGGTCGTTGCCACAAGCGTCGAAGGCGGCCGCGGCGGCGCTGATGCCGAGAGCCTCGCCATCCCCGACGCAGCAGCGTGGGCCGAGGCAGCGGCGGCAGAGGAGGCGGCCGCGGCGGCAGCATGCGGCGGCCCGTCAGCACGCGGCAGCTACCCGGCAGCCGCGGGGTTGCCCGATGACGAGGCGCCTGCCGACCTGGCGGGTGACGAAGTCACGGGTGACGAGATCTGCTCCCTGGACGGCCTTTCTGACACCGAAGTATCTGTGGCGGCCTCTTCGGACTCCATTCCCATCGAGGAGGAGCTCTCGCTTCAACGGCAGCTGCTGCGGGAGCAGGCCGCCATCGCCGCCGCGGGCCTGCCACCGCCGGCCGGCGGCTCTGACGTCGCAGAGGGCGATCTGCTGGCGGGTCAGGGCACCGCGGCGTCGGCAGCGGCGGCGGCAGCAGCAGCGGCGGCGGCGGCGGCGGCGGCGGCGGCGGCGGCGGCAGCGGCGGCGGCGGCGGCGGCGCCACCAGAGGAGCCGCGCTGCGCGGCCGGCGCGGCCGCCGGCGCGAGCGTCCCCTCGAAGGTTGTGCCCGGAGCCGCGCAGCCAGACTGGCCGGAGCTGTCGCCGCCGCTGCTGGCGTGGAATGCAGAGCTTCCGCCCAACGAGCCGGACCCGGCCGCCGACGCCGAGCACGCCTCCCCGACGAAGCGGGCCATCACCCGAGTGATGCGCCAGCTCAGCAACGCGCTGGCGTGCGCGACGCAGCCGCTCGTGGCGGACGAGGCGGGTCCGGGGGACGCCCCCGCGGCGGCGGCGCTGCCCGCGCTGATGGCCGCGCCGCCGTCGACGGCGGCGGTGCGCGAACCGCAGCCGGCTGGCGCCGAATGGTCAATCCAGCCGCCGGAAGAGCCGGCCGCAGCGGCGGCGCCCCTGCCGCCGCCCGCCGCCGCGCCCGCAGCGCCGGCAGCGGCCGCGGCGGCTCTGGGCGACAGCTTCTGGCTGTCTGCATCAATGGAGGCTGCCGGCGGGCTGGGGGCTGACATGGCCGTCGACGCCTCTGGGCTCGGGCAGGCGGCTGCGGGGCAGGCGGGCGCAGCGCTGCCGGTGCACCTGGCACCACGGCCAGAGCAGGCGCCGCTGCAGTTGGCAGTGGCGGCAGCAGCGGCGCAGGAGGAGGAGGGCGCGCAGAAAGCGGAGGAGATGTGGCGGGAGGAGGATTGGCAGGAGCAAGCGCCAGAGCGGAGCCAGCAGGAGTGGCAAGAGCAGCCCCGGCAATACCACCAGCAGTGGCTACAGCAACAGCAGCAGCAGTGGCAGCAGCACCAGTGGCAGCAGCAGCAGCAGCAGCAGCAGCGTGGGGGGGTGGCGCTGATCTCTTCGGCGCTGCTCGGCCTCGCCCTTGCCGCCGTGGAGGGCGCCCCGCCGCCGCACCTCATTGCCTGCGGTGGGGATTTGGTCGTGCACGCGCCCACTCTGCTCGCAACGGCGGCGGTGCTTGCCGCAGGTGCCGGCGGCGGCAACAGCGGGCAGCAGGCGCTGGCGCCCGACGGCGCTTTCCTCTCTGCGGCGGCAGCAGCCGCAAGCCTGGCCGTGGCGTCTGCGACCGGCGCGGCCGCCGCCTTTGTCGCCGCGGCCGTGGAGGCGGCGCCCGCAGCGGCGCCCGCGCCCGAGGCAAGCGCCTGGGAGGCGTCGCCGGCCGCCGCGCCCGCGCGTGCCGTCTGGGAGGCGTCGCCGACCGCCTCGCCCGCGCGTGCCGCCGAGGCTGCCGCCGAGGCCGCCGTTGCTGCGCCCAGCTCGCCCCCGGCCCCGTCACCAGCGGCGGAGGCAAGCTCCGGCAGCGGGCCCCCCCACGCGCCGCCGCCAGAGCCCGACGTGAGCCGTGCCTCGGTGGGGCAGGCGCCGGCGGCTGCCTACGACGCCCGCCGCTACTCATCCCCCGACGGCGCCGGCGCCGGCGACGGGGACGGCGGCTGCGATGGCGACGGCGGCGGCAGCGGCGGCGGCGGCGAGAGCAGCGAGGAGAGCGAGGGAGCTTCCCCTTCGGACGAGGCGGATGCGTGGGTGGCGGTGGCGCCTGTCGCGCCGGCGCAGCACGCTTGGCAGGAGCACTGGCGGCGCGCCACGGAGGGCGCCGCAGTCAGCTGGCCGCTCGGGGCGGTGCCTTCGGACGGGACCGAGGGGCAGAGCTTTGAGGAGAGCACAGAGGAGCCGGAGGAGGGGCGCGGGCACGCGTGGCAGGGGGCGACGTCGGCGCCGCCACCGGCAGCGCAGGAGCAGCAGCGGCCGCAGCATCAGGAGCAGCAGCAGCGGCAGCGGCGCGAGTGGGAGGGGGAGAGCCTCGATCACCGGCAGCAGCCGCATGAGCAGCGGCAGGCGGAGGGGCGGCAGGAGCAGCGGCAGGCGCAGGGGCAGCAGGCCTACTCGCCACACAGCAGCGCAGATGCCAACCGCAGCCACAGCCTGGAGGCCTCCCAGTGGCAGCCAGAGGCCGGCCGCCCCGGCAGCGCCGGCAGCGGCGGCGGCCCGCGGGCGCTGGTGGCAGCGCTGCAGGCCTTGAAGCACCGCCAGCGGTCCAGCGCCGGCGGTGGAGCCGCCGCCGCGTTTGTTGCGGCAACAGCGGCGCCCACGCAGCAGCACGGCAGCAGCCAGGGCAGCGCCGCAGGCGGCGCGTCAGACGCTGCCGCCACAGCCGCTGCCGCGGCAACGGCCGCTGCCCTGGCGCAGGGCCACGCCGCTGCCGCGGCCGCCGCTGCGGCGCTGTGTGCCGCGGGCCGGGGGCATCTCTCCCTCGGCCACGGCGCGCCGGCATCTGTTGAGGGCGGCTCATCAACGGGATCCTGGTCGTGGCACGATGAGCCGCCGGGGCCCGTCCCGGCACCGGCGGCCGGCGCGGGGCACTCGCCGTTTGCGGGGGCGGAGCAGCAGCGGCAGCTGTGGCCGCAGGAGCCGGGGGCGGCGGGCGGCGGGCCGCGGCAGCCCGAGGCGGCGGCCCCGCTGCCCGGGCCTCAGCTTGCAGCCGCTTCCGAGCCGTCCCAGGCCCGCAGCAGCAGCGGCGGCGGCGTGCAGCGCAGCGCGGCGCTGGCGAAGCTCAAGCAGCGCCAGCAGATGCGCGCCAGCCTCACGCCGGCGCCCGCGGCAGCGGGGGCACCGCCGGCGGAAGGGGCCGCCGCAAACGGCGCCGCAGCCGCGCCGCTGGCGCGGCGCGGCGGGTTGCTCCTGCCCTCTGGCAGTGGCGCGGGGCGGGACAGCGCCGCAGCGGTATCGGGCGGCAGCGCACGCCAGCGGGAGTCGCCGCTGCAGCAGGAGGAGGCAGCGGGCGACGAGCCCGCGTCGCCGTCTCCCAGAGGCGCCCGCCAGCAGTCACATGGCCAGCCGAAGCCGTTCCTGAAGCGCACCACCAAGTCGGTGACGGCCGCGGGGCGGATGGACTGGTCGCAGGTGCAGTCGCGCACGGCGTGCCGCCTCGACGAGAACTATATCCTATCCAAAACGCCCGCGCGGCGCGGCGGCGGCAGCGGCAGCGGCGGCGGCGGCGGCGGTTCTGCGAGCGGCGGCGCCGGCGGCGGCGGCGGCTATGCGAGCGGCGGCGGCGGCGGCTATTCTAGCAGCTCGCCCGCCGGCGGCGGCGGCGGTGGCTATGCAAGCGGCGGCGGCGGCGGTGGCGGCGGCGGCGCGGGCGGTTTTGAGGGGCCGTCCCCGCCGGCGGCGAAGCGGCCGTCCCCCGGGTGGCGCAGCGGCAGCAAGCTCTCGACCGCCGAGGTGGCGGCGGCGCGGGAGCGGCAGGAGGCGATGGACCGGGCGGGCCGCGGCGCCGGCGGCGGCGGCGGGGCCAGCCGCGCCTGGACTGGCCGGACTGCCGCTTTGGGCTATGCGGCGGAGTACCTCAGTCCGTACAGCACCGGCCGCGACGTCGCGCTCAGCTCCGGCGGCGGCGCCGCGGCGGGGCTGGGGCTGGGGCCGGGGCTGGGCGGCCCCCGCGGCGGCGGCGGCAGCAGCGGCGGCGGGGCGGCGCGGCGGCCGGACGCGCTGAATTCGTCGGACGTCTGCTCGCTGCGCAAGGCGCCGGGGGCGGCGGCGGCGGCGGGGCCCGCGTCGCTGGCGGCTGGCACGGGCGGCGCCGCCGCGTGGCAGAGCGGGGCGCGCAAGCCCGCCTCGGCGCCGGCGGGCGCGGCGCCGGGGTTTGCCGGCGGCGGCGGCGGCGCGCGCGGCGCGGCCGCCTATGGCGCCGGCAGCAGGCAGCCCCAACCTGCAGATTCCCCCTTGGAGGACATCCTATCGCACGTGTCAACCCTCCTCAAAGACTTTGACCGGATGTTTGCCGCCGGGCCCAGCGGCCCCGGCGGCGCCGGCGGCGGCGCGACACTCAGCGGCGGCGCGGGGCTCGGCACCGGCGGCACCGGTGGTGCGGAGCACTGAGGCAGGGGGGCACCCTAGGCCCCCCCAAACAATGCAAGCAAGACCCAGTAACGCAATCCCAACCGCTCATCCCAACAGCCAACTGCGTCCACCGTTGCCTTTGTTTTGGGGGCTAAAACGTGCACTATTTACAATGCAGCTGCTGCCGCGGCAGCCAATCGCAGGTGCTGATCTGGGCAAGGGGATGATATCAAGCCCAGCAGGCAGCTCTCAACGCGACACGCGTGCCGCACCCCAATCCCCCAGGCCGACACTGTTCAGTGCGGGCCACACTGAACAGTGAACACGGGGTGTTGGGGGCTCACATCAGCCCCAGCAGCGTGCGCAGTATGTGCTGCTTGGCCAGTTCGTTGGGCACGGCAGCCTGGGGGCTAAGAGGTTGGGGCGGTTAGAAGGGCGGTTGAAAGGGTGTTTGGAGGGGATGGTTTCGTGCTCAGGAGTGGAGCAGAGAGGGGCAAAAGCGATTGGCCCCAAAAGACTGCGCCGGCCCGCCAACCCCGCGCGCTGCGACGCGCCAGCCGCGCGCAGCACACCCGCGCAGCGGTGGAGCTACGCGCCCGCCTCTCGTGCGGTGCCAGAAACCCCAAAAGTGATGGGAGAGGCGGCAGCAACGCGGGAGCAGCAGCAGGCTGCTGCAGGCGGCGGCGCCGCCGTCGTCATGTTGCCGAGCGGGGCGCGCAAGCCCGCCTCGGCGCCGGCGGGCGCGGCGCCGGGGTTTGCCGGCGGCGGCGGCGGCGCGCGCGGCGCGGCCGCCTATGGCGGCGGCTTTGGCGCCGGCAGCAGGCAGCCCCAACCTGCAGATTCCCCCTTGGAGGACATCCTATCGCACGTGTCAACCCTCCTCAAAGACTTTGACCGGATGTTTGCCGCCGGGCCCAGCGGCCCCGGCGGCGCCGGCGGCGGCGCGACACTCAGCGGCGGCGCGGGGCTCGGCACCGGCGGCACCGGTGGTGCGGAGCACTGAGGCAGGGGGGCACCCTAGGCCCCCCCAAACAATGCAAGCAAGACCCAGTAACGCAATCCCAACCGCTCATCCCAACAGCCAACTGCGTCCACCGTTGCCTTTGTTTTGGGGGCTAAAACGTGCACTATTTACAATGCAGCTGCTGCCGCGGCAGCCAATCGCAGGTGCTGATCTGGGGAAGGAGATGGTATCAAGCCCAGCAGGCAGCTCTCAACGCGACACGCGTGCCGCGCCCCAATCCCCCAGGCCGACACGGTGCCGATCCGTGCGGTTGCAGGGGGCTCACATCAGCCCCAGCAGCGTGCGCAGTGTGTGCTGCTTGGCCAGCTCGTTGGGCTGCTGCTGCCACTCGTAATGGGGCACGGCCACCTGGGGAAGGGGGGTAAGCAGAAGGGGGTTGGAGAGGGCGATTGGAAGGGGCGATTGGAAGGGGGCGGGTGCGAGCCCAGGAGTGGGACAGAGGGGGGCGCGATACCGGCCTGCAACACGGCAGCGGCCCCCCCAGCCTCCCGTGCCGCAGTGCCGGGAACCCCCCCCCTCGAAAAAAACAACAATGCAACCACGCCCTGCGCACCGCCTGCCAGCTGTACGCCGCCAGCAGCTGGATGCGCATCACCGTCTCCCCCAGCGGCTGCGGCACCGCGGCGTCGCGGGGCACGTTGGCGCTGAAGGCGTCGGGGCCGAGCGCCTCAACGGCAATGCGGCTGAGGGCGGTTTCGGGGGGGCGGTTTCGGTTAGGGGGCGGCTTTTAGGGGGCGGTTTCGGGGGCGGTTCAAGGGCGCAGGTTTGACGGGGCCGCTCGGTTTGAAGAGCGGTTTTGGGGCGGTGGCCATGGGCGGTCTGGCCATGGTTCGCAGGGAGCGTGCCCAGCGCAACCCACAGGCAGCCCCCAAAGGCACGGCGCCCAGCGCCGCCTGCAGGCAGCCCCCAAAGGCGCGGCGCGTGAGCCTCACCGCTCCGGCAGCGCGATTTTGAGGGTCAGCAGCCCCCCCTCAGCGGGCAGCCCCGCAACGTGGGGTACCCCCATCGCCCCGAGGCACCGCGCCACGTCGCGCGCGATGTCGCCCGGCGGCGGCGGCGCCGCCGCGGCGGCCTGGGCGGCCGTCCAGTGCGCGCGGGCGGCGACGATGAGCGCGGGGGGCGTTTCAAATTGGGCGGCGTTGGGCTCGCGGCAGACCAGCATGTGGGCCTGGTTCGGGGTGGGGGTGGGGTTGGGGTGAGCGTAATCACGTGCCATCAAGCGGCGGCGGCGCGGCGTCGGGGCGTGCATTGGGGACCGAGGGCCGGCGCGGCGCGGCGCGGCGCGGCGCGGCGCAAGCCCCGCCCTGGTAGATGCATCGCAGGCACGTCAACCGCGGCGGGGCTTGCGTCCTCGTCCTCGTCCGACGGCGCGACGCAGAGGGGCACACGCAGCGCGAAGCACAGTACAGCCGCGCGGCCGCGGAATCCGGAGGCGCCAGCAAAAAGCAGTACAACGCCCTTTCCCCCAGCAGAGCTGGCGTCCCTCCCCCCAACCCCAAAGCACAAACCCAAATCCCCAGCCCCAACACCCCACACGCATGTGGCCGCGAAAGGGCGGCAAAACCGGCCCCCCAAAACAGCAGGGAAGCTGCCGCGGGGGTCAAAACCAGCCCCCCGACACCAGCCCCCCAAAACCGGCGGCCCCCCGCGCGCGCGCGCGCACCTGGAACAGCATCACCAGCGCCGCCGGCGGCAGCCCGTCGGCCAGCCCCGCCGCCAGCGCCTCGCAGGCCGGGTTCCACAGCGCCGGCCCCAGCGCCCGGAACAGTTGGTAGCCCCAAAGCACCGCCGCGGCGTCGGTGGGCTCGATGTCCCTCAGCTGGGGCGCCAGCAGCGCCTGCAGCTGCTGCAGCAGCGCGGTGGGGGGCGCGTAGGCGAGGGTCGCGTACGACCGCAGCACGCACGCCGCGGCGCGCGGCGTCAGCGGCGGCGCCGCGCCGGCGGCGTCGGCGGACGACAGCGCGCCGGACAGTGCGAGCGCGGCGGCGTGGAGGAAATCGGTGCCGGGGTGGAACTTGCAGCCGGCAAAGGCCTCGAGCAGCTCTGCCAGCGCCGCGGGGGAAAACCCCGAGACCGCCGCCGTCGCGCGCTCGGCGGCGGCCGGCAGCAGCGGCCCGCCGGCGAGCGCGACGCCAAACGCGCGCAGCGCGGCGAGCAGCTGCGCGAGGGAGTCGGGGGGGTAGGTGGCGATGGCGGCTGCTGCGGACTGCGCCACCGACGACAGCAGTCCGGAGGGCGGGGGGCAGCCGAACTGGGCGAACGCCCACAGCAGCTGGGAGATGCGCTGGCTGGGCATCATTCCGAGGGACTGGCCAAACCACTGGGGGGGGGCAGGGGAGGCCGCGGCGGGGGGTTGGGGTGTGTGTGTTGGGGCTGGCGGCCGGGAGGCCCTTCAAGGCCGGGGCAGCATGCGAGGGAGGGGGTGGAGGGGGGGACTGCCTGTGGCTGCCACACCCCTGGCCACTATCTGGCTGAACCTGGGGCGCCGCGCGGGCCTGGGGGGCCGGTGGAGCTGCGGGAAAGACCTGTGTGATTGAGCAAGCCCGCGAGGAGGCCCCCCGCACCTGCAGCACCGCCTGCAGCAGCGCCTCTGGCGGCCTGTACTCGCACTTTGCAAACGCCCACATGAGCTCCGACAGGTCACGGGGCGACACGCGGGGGCCGCCGCGGGAGAGGGCGGCCGCCATCGCGTCGGCGGCGGCGGAGAGGACGGGGGTGGCGGGGATGTAGCCGAGCTGGCGGTTTGGGGGGGCGGTTGCGGGAGGGAAAAGGGAAAGGTTTCATATGGGGGGAGGGGCGTTTTGAGGGGAGGGGGGGCGCTTTCGACCGGGGACGCCCTGCCTGACGCAAAGCCCTGGAAACGCGGGGCGCGGCGGAGCAGCGGCGCTCAACGCAGCGCCGCGGGGGGCACGAAGAGCATGCGCGCCTCAAACCGTCGGCGGCTGCGCCCACCTTGGCGAACGCGGACAGCGTCGCGCTGTACTGGTCCGGCGCCGCGTCGGGCAGCCGGTTGAGGCATTGGGTGGCGAGGGTGTCGAGGAAGGCGAGGTCCGGGGGGAGCTCAAGCTGTTGGGGGTTGGGTTTTTGGTCGTTGTTTGGTTGGGTTTAGTTTGGTTGGTGGTTGGGTTGGGCTTGGGTTGGTTTGGGTGCTGGTGTGGGTGTATGTGCAATTGCTGTTCTGGGTTTGTCTTCAGTTCCCCAGCCGCTTCGGGCCTCCACCTGGGGTTGATTGCGGCGCGCGCCGAGCTGGCGGGGGCCACAGGCACACCGGGCGAAAAAAAAAAAGCAAACACGCGCGCGCAAACAAACGCGACACCGCGCGACCAGGCCCGCTCGCGGGCCCCCCCCCACGGCAGCCGCTGCTTGAGGCGGCCTTTCGACAGCCCGCACGGGAGCGCGCTCCCCGGCCAAGTGCGCTCGGCCCGCGCTTCCGCCACAGCAGCAGCCGCCAGAAAAGGGCCCCAAAGCGGGGGTGCGACGGCGGATAAGCGCACCCCCCCTTTGCCAGCCAGTTTCCTGCTGCCCCAAAAAGAAACCATACAAGCTGCAAAAAGGCACCGAGACGGCCTCGGTGCATCACACGCGCGCGGCAAGCCAGCCAGAATGCACCGAGCAGCAGCCGCTAAGCTAGGTAAAGCAAAGCAGGCACCCCGTTCAATGCTCCCTGCCCCCAATGCCCCCGACACGCCATTTCACACAACGCCGCCCCCCCCCCCCCCGGACGCCCGCCGCCCTCGCCTGCACGATCGCATGCGCCGCCTCGGCCACCTGGCCCGGACCCCACATCGCCGCGCGCGCCCGGCAGCACTCTATGAGATCACGAACCGGCCCCGCCGCCGCCGCCGGCTCGAGCGCCGCGCCGCCGGCGCGCAGCTCCCCGAGGCGCCGCAGCAGCGCGACCGGCGCCGCCGGCGCGGGGGAGGCCACGGCGGCGGCCATCAGGCCGAGCGCGTCGGCGGGCGCGGCGGCGGAGGAGATGCGGCGCAGCAGGTCCGTGTCCACCGCCTGCTGCTGCTGCCGCTGCTGCCCCAGGTTCAGCTGGTGCCCGCCGGCGAGCACGCCTGTCAGCAGCTGCTGCGGGGGCGGCGCCGCGGGCGCGGGCGACGCGCCGGGGGCCAGGGACTGCAGCAGCGACGCCATCGCAGAGCCGCCGCTGCTGAAGCCTCCGCCCTGCTGCGGCGGCGCGGGCGCCTGCGGGCGCGGCCCCTGCTGCTGCTGCTGCTGCCCCGGAGCGGCGGGCAGCTGCTGCTGCTGCTGCTGCTGCATGCCCCCCAGCGTTACCTGCATGGTCGGCACCGGCACCTGCACCTGCTGCTGCAGCGTCATCGCGCCGCCGCCCGCCATGCCCTGCGCCGGCCTCTGCTGCTGCTGCGCCTGCTGCTGCACCGCCCACGCCGACGGCGGCTGCTGGTGCGGCGGCTGCGCCGCCATGCCACCGGGCAATTGGACGGTCCTGGTGACCGGCAGGGCGGGGGGCCCGGCCGGGGCGGAGGGCGGGGGCACTCCGTACTGGGGCGGCGCCTGCTGGCCCATCTGCGCGCCGTACTGCGGCTGCTGCGGCTGCTGCTGAGGCGGCGGCCGCTGGAACTGCTGCTGCTGCTGCTGCTGCTGCGGCGGCTGCTGCGGCGCCTGCGGCGGCGGCACGGGCCGCCCGCCGCCCGCCGGCGCGCCGCGGTCCCACCCGCCGCCGCGGTCCCCGCCATAGCCCCCCGGCGGCCCGCGCGGCGGCGGCGCGGGGCCCCTGTCCGGGGAGCGCGGCCGCTTGCCGCGCGAGTCGCGGGGATCGTATTGGGACCGCTGGGGGTCGCGGGCGTCGTAATCCCTGCGGCCGGGGTCCCTCTCCCGCTCCCGCTCCCGCTCGTGCGGCGGCGGCCCGCGCCCCGGCGGCGGCCCCCGCCCCGGCGGCGGCTCGCGCGGCGGCGGGCCCCGGCCGGGCGGGGGCTGCGGCCGGCCCGGCGGCGGCGCCTGGACCGGCGGCGGCTGGCCCGGCGGGGGGCGGGGGCCTGGGCGGTCGTACGCCTGCGGCTGACCGTAGGACGGCGGCTGCGGCTGCGGCGGCGGCTGCTGCTGCGGGTACGGCTGCTGCTGCGGATGCTGCTGCTGCTGCTGGTACTGCTGCTGCTGCTGCGGCTGCGGCGGCTGCTGTTGCTGCGGATACTGCTGTTGCGGCGTCGGCTGCTGCGGCTGCTGCTGTGGGTACTGCTGCTGTGGGTACAGCTGCTGCTGCTGCTGCTGCTGCTGTTGCGGCGGGTACGGCTGCGCCGGCGCCTGCTGCCCCGGCACCGGCGGCGGCGGCCGCATGCCGGCCGGCGGCGCGCTGGCCACCGCCTGCTGCTGCGCACCGGGTTGCGTCGCCCACGCGCCAACCGCTTGCTGCCCGTAAAACGGCTGGGGCTGCCCCACAACACCAGCACCCGCCTGCACGCCAGGGCCAGGCATGCCCACACCCGCCATGCCGCCACCCGTCATGCCACCACCCGCCAGGCCGCCACCCGCCATGCCACCCGCCATGCCGCCACCCGCCATGCCGCCACCCGCCATGCCGCCACCCGCCATGCCACCCGCCGTGCCGCCCATCATTCCGGGGCCCATCATTCCGGGGCCCATCATGCCGCCCATCATGCCAAAGCCCGCCGCAGCCGGGTCCATCATCGCACCCATGGGGCCGGCCATGAAGCCGCCGGCACCGTACCCGCTGCCTTGCATGGGCGCCGCCGGCGGGGGGCGTGCGGGGGGCGGCCCGCCCGGAGGAGGCCCGCCGGGGGGCGGCCCCCCACGCGGGCCGGGGCCCCAGGATGCAGCGGCGCCGCCTATAGGAAAGACGAGATTGGGGCGGCGCGGGGGCGGACGCGCGTCACGCTTTTGCTCACCGGGACGTTGCAACGCGGCGGCGCGGCCGCCGCCGCGCGCGCGACATGCCAGCTCCCTCTCACCCTACTCCCCCCCAACCCCTCAAGCGGGCTCCCCCCTCCCCCGTGTGCCCCGCCGTGAGGGTCCAAATAGGCGCTGCGGCCAAAGAACGCCCCCCAAAAGCCAGCCAACGACGATCGATCAATCCCCACAAGCCGCCACCACTGCCCAACTGCCCGCCGCCACTATCAGACCGCCCGCCGTAGCCACCGCGCGCCCTTCAATCAACTTTCCACGCGCCACCGGCCGGCCCCTGCACCGCCACCACCCCAAAACCAGCGCCCAGCGCCCAGCGCCGCTTGCCTGATCCCCCACCGTCTGCACGCACGAATCCTGCCTACAAACGCGCCCGCATATGCCTGCCCGCCCGCCTGCCCGGCCTTGGGGCCAAACAAAACACCAACTCCAAGCCCGAAACTCCTCCTAGCACCGAGCCCGCGCGCCCACCTGGCATGGGCCCGCCGCCAGGCGCGCGCGGCGGCGACCGCCCGCGGCCGTCGGGCCCGCCGGGCGGGCGCGCCGTGCCGCAGCGTGGGCAGACCTCCCGCCACGCGAAGCAGCTGTTGTTGCAGCTGCGGTTCGGGCAGCACCAGTCGCCGGGCTTGGCCGTGGGCGGCGCGCCGCGCGGCGCGCCGCCTCCGCCGCCGTCCCTGGGCCCCCTGCCGGGGCCGCCGCCTGTCGGGGTCGCGGGAGAGGGGGTGTCGGGGGCCCGTGAGTCGCTTGGGCACCCGCTTGGGCGTGCCTGAGGCCTGGTCTGGCCGGGGGCGCGGGTCGCCTGCAGGACCCTCACCTCTTGAGTCGCGCATAGCGGCTGGGCTGGCGTACAAAACGTGGGTTTGGAACGGAAGAATGTGCCCGGGATCGTCGCAGCGGTCTTTTGACCCCTGCAGGCGGGCAGGAAGCAGCTTCTTCGGCGTCCCCGGGTGATCTGGGCTTTTTCCTCCACTCGGCGGCACCTGCCAACAGTTCCGATCGCTTTTTGCATCGCCCAGCCCCACCTGCTGACTCGCGCCAAGCGCTCGCTGCTAGATCACAACTCGCGCCAGGCTTTTTGCAGTCTGAAGCAGCAGCCTCTTGCCTGTCACGAACCAGGAGCCACACCAGCCGACCCCACAGCGACAGCAGCAGGCGGCGGCGCGCGCACGCGCGAGCCCGCTGCAGCAGCAGCGGCGGCGGCGCGCACAGCGGCGATGGCGGACGCGCCCCCCGTGCAGGGGCTCGCCAAGACGCCCGCAGACTTCCTCAAGTCGATCAAGGGCAAGCCTGTGATTGTGAAGCTCAACTCGGGGGTCGACTACCGCGGTGCGGGGGGGAGGGGGCTTTGCAAGGGGGCGGCCCCTGTCAAAGAATGCCGACGCGCAGCGGCGCCTCACTCGGCGGCGCGGGCCGTTCCCGCGCCAACGCCCGTCCCCCCGTGACGGCCGCAGCCACTGCAGCGCCAGCACCGAAACGCTGCGCCAGGCCTCAAGCTGCTGCAGCCGCGCCAGCGGTCCCAGCGAATGACCAGCCACCCGCCCGGTGGCGGGCGCGCGCGGAAGGATCCCCCAGCAGCCGCCGGCTCCCCCACAACCATTGGCGCAAACAAACCCGCCCTGCTGGCAACCCCGCAGGCGTGCTGGCGTGCCTGGACGGGTACATGAACATCGCCATGGAGCAGACAGAGGTGCGGCCCCTTTTGGGGCGGGGGCAATGGGGCGGGGGTCCACCAAACCCCGTGGGCGGGAGGGATAAGGACTGTGCGCGTGCGGCGGCACTGGCGGCACGGCCCTGCGCAGCTGGCAGCGGCCGGCGTGCGCACGCGCCGCGGCCGGCTAGTGAATGAGCTGCCGGCGCGGCCGTCGATCAAACCACGCATGCAGGGGTGCAGAGGCTGGACCGGCACGTGCCGACAATGCCCGGCCGTCTTACTGCGAATGCGTACAGGCTGTGCCCTCCCCCAATCGCCAACCGCCCCCCGACCGCCCCCAACCCCCCCAGGAGTATGTCAACGGCCAGCTGAAGAACAAATACGGAGACGCCTTCATCCGCGGCAACAACGGTGCGGGGGGGGGGGGGGTATTGCCTGCAGTGCGCTTTGCGCTGCGAGGGGGCTCGGCGCGCACATGCCGCGCGGCTGCGCAAGCCCGGCGCTCCAAGGCGCTGCCGACACGCCCCCTCCCCGCAATTTGAATGCCCATCTTCCCAACGCAGTTCTGTACATCAGCACAATCAAGCAGTGACGGCGGCGGCGGCGCGGCGCGGCGTGCTGTGCTGGCGCGTTGTAATGCGCGCTGCGGCCTTGCTGTCCAGCAATCAGGGGGGCGGCTTGGCACACAGGCATCGCGTGACAGCTCGGCACAGCTTACAAAAGCGCTCGCTGGGTTGCACGGGGCCGTCAATTTGAGGGCGGCGTGCTGCGATCACAGCCCACAGCACCGTCGGCTCGGTGGGAAGCCGGCCGGCCGCCGCTCGCTTTCAAAACCCCCCCGCGCGGCGCGGTGGTCGCGAACGGTTTCTGGGCTTACGTTCTTCCTTTTTCGGCGGCCATGACGGAGTCTGCTCCCCCAGCGGCGTCGCCAGAGGCGGAGGGCGCCTCGCCCGGCCCCGAAGAGGCCACGGAGCGTCCCGAGTGCCCCTTTTGCGTTATGATGCGAAAGGGGGGCTGCGAGGTGCCTTTCAAGGTGCGTGCGGCGGGCGGGAGCCGCGGGCCGGCGGCGACGGCGGGTGGCAAGCGCACCGCTGCGCGCGCGCTGCGCCAAAGACGCACGCGTGCACGCGCCTAGACGGCCCCGCCCCGGTCCGCGCGCCGCAGGCGTTCATGGAGTGCGGGGAGCAGGCCGACAAGGCCAAGCAGGAGATGACAGACTGCCTCCCGCTGGTGAGGTTTGCGCGATCGCGTGCGGCCGCATGCGGGGCCGCCGCGGCCGCCGCAAGGCCTGGATGGACGGGGCACCGCGTCGCGTGGCGTGGCGTGGCTTGTTGCGGGCAGGCAGTCTGGAGGGAGCGGGTGGTATCCCCGCCGCCGATACCCCCTTTTCGTGGTTGTGTCTGCAGGCTTTTGGTGTTGCACCAGGGGGCCCCACTTTCGCGCCACCCCTGGGCCACAAGCCCCGCCGCCGCTGCCGACGGCGCCCACCTTGCCCCCCTTCCCGCCCCCAACCCCGCAGTACGACGCCCTCCACGAGTGCATGGCCAGGAACAAGGACGTCTTCGACGCCCTGCTGGCGGAGATGAAGGGGGAGGAGGAGGCGCGGGGGGGCGGCGGCGGCGAGGGGGGCAGCGGCGAAGCGGGCAGCGGCGCGGCCGATGCGGCGGCGGCTGCGGCGGCGGCGGGCGAGGCGGCGGCGGCTGCGGGGGACGCGGCCGCGGCGGCGGGCGAGGCGGCGGCGGCGGCGGGGGCAGCCGCGGCAGCGGCGGTCGAGGCGGCAGCGGCGGCAGCTGGCGGGTCGGAAAAGCAGCAGCGCGGCAGCTGAGAGGGGGTAGGGTTCTTGAGCGCATCCGCCAGCAATGGCGCATTTTGAGTGTCCCGATTGGTTTCACATTTTTTACATCACCAGAGTAACCACTGCAGCAGAGCGTGTGTGTTCCGATACACGGCAATGCTTTGCGCTGCGAGTCACAAAGCAAAAGGGGGGCATTCGACTGCAGCAGCAGCGCAGGGCGAGGGGGCCCTCAAATAAAGGAATGTTGTGCTTCTCAGTTCCCATTGCAGAAAAGCCACGAGTCATCACAGCGGAAACTCCACGAGTCATCACAGCGCCTCGAGCCGCCCCGCGCGCTCGAAATCTCGGTACACCGCCTCCAGCGCGCCCCCCGCCGGCGCGCTCGCCGGCACGCGCGCCAGCGCGGCGCGGAAGTGGCGCCCCGCGACGGCGGGCGCGGCGAGGTCCTCGTCCAGAGCCGCCAACGCGGCCTCGCGCACGACGGCGGCGACGTCCGCGCCGGTGTAGCCCTCCGTCGCCGCCGCCAGCTCGGCGGCGTCGACGTCGGGCGCCAGCGGCGTGCGCCGCAGGTGCACGGCGAACACCTCGGCCCGCCCCGCCGCGTCGGGCGGCGGCACGCGCAGCAGGCGGTCGAAGCGGCCGGGGCGGAGCAACGCGCCGTCGACCCGGTCGGGGCGGTTGGTGGCGGCGAGCACGGTCACCCCCAGCCGCGACTGGAGGCCGTCGAGCTCCATAAGAAGCTGCGCCAGCACCCGCTCCCCCACGCCGCCGCCGCCGCCGCCGGCGCCGAAGCCGCGCGCGCCGGCCAGGCCGTCGATTTCGTCGAAAAAGACGACGGCCGGCGCCGAGGCGCGCGCGCGCGCGAAGAGCGCCGCGACCGCGCGCTCGCCGCCGCCGACCCACTTGCTGTGCAGCTCGCCGCCCTTTATGGAGAGGAAGTTGAGGCCCGCCTCGGACGCGACGGCGCGCGCGAGCAGCGTCTTGCTGCAGCCGGGGGGGCCGTACAGCAGAATCCCCCGCGGCGGCTGCGCGCCCAGCCGGGCGAGCGCCTCGGGGTGGCGCTGCGGCCACTCGACCGCCTCCTTAAGCCGCTGCTTCACGCCGGCGAGGCCGCCGACGTCGTCCCATGACACCTTTGGCACCTCCACGGCCACCTCCCGCAGGGCGCTGGGCTTTATGCGCGCCTGGGCGGCCAGGAAGTCCTCCCAGCGCACGGCGGGGCCCGCGGCGGCGGCGGGCTGCTGCTGCTCTGGCTGCTGCTGCTGCTGCTGCTGCTGCTGCTGCTGCTGCTGCTGCTGCTGCTGCTGCTGCTGCTCTGGCTGCTGCTGCTGCTCTGGCTGCTGCTGCGTCTCTTGCTGCTGCTGCTGTTCTGGCTGCTGCTGACTGTCCCGCTGCGTGCCCCCCGCCCGCGCGCCGCCAGGGCCCGGCCCCTTGCCCGCCACCGCGCGCCGCAGCGCGCACAGCGCGGCCTCGTTGACCAGCGCCGCCAGGTCGGCGCCGACAAAGCCGTGGGCGGCGGCGGCGAGGGAGGACACCTGCTCTGCCGTGAGACTGTGGCGCACGCGCGCGAGCCTGCGGCGCGGGGTTTTGATGGGGTGGGGGGTTGGATCTAGTTTGGCACTCACCGAGGCCTCAAATAACAGTGGCCTCAAATCCAGCAGACACACAGTGGCATCACATTGATGTGGCCCTGCCACTGGCCTGCATCCCTGGCCTCGCCAAACCTCAAACCCTAAACCCTAAACCTGAACCCCGAACCCGTTTGAACGCCCACCTCGACTCCAGTATCTCCCTCCGCGCCTGCGGGCTGGGGGCGCCGACCTCCAGCTCCCGCTCCAACCGCCCAGGCCGCCTCAGCGCGTCGTCCAAGGCGTCGCGCCGATTGGTCGCGCCGATTACGACCACCCTGTCCGAGGCGGGGCGCGCGGGCGCGCCGCCGCCTCGGACGGGGGCCGCGCCGTCCATGAGCGTGAGCAGCGTGGTCAGCACGCGCGCCTGCGCGTCGCCGCCGCCGCTGCCGCCGCCGGCCGCCGCCGCGTGCGCGCTCGCGCCGTGGCCGCCGCCGCCGCCGCGGGCGGGGGCGAGGGCGTCAATTTCGTCCAAAAAGAGCACCGCTGGCGCGAGCGCGCGCGCCGCGGCAAACACGCCCTGCAGGCCGGCCTCGCTCTCGCCTGCGAGGGGGGAGCGGGCCGTTGCAGGGGGGTTTGGCGGGGCCAGGGGGAGGCGTCGGGGCAGCAGCAGGGGCCGTGAGCGGTGTCAAGCCCTCACCGTGAGAAGGAGCGCCGCCCGAGACGGCTCGCTGCAAACTGCCAAGACAAACAATTAAACAAACAAACGGTTATCAAAAGCAAACCCCACCCAGGAATTCAGACATGACATCAGGCCCGTTGACCACCAGCAGCGCCGCCCCCGCGTCCGCCGCCGCCGCGCGCGCGAGCACGGTCTTCCCGCTGCCCGGCGGCCCGTGCAGCAGCAGCCCCCGCGGCGGCCGGATGCGGTAGCGCTCGAAAAGCTCCGGCGCGGTCAGCGGGATCCGAACCAGGTCGCGGAGCGCGGCCTGGTACGCAGCTGTGCCGCCCAGCGACGCGTAGCCGCCGGCGCCGGCGGCGGCGGCCGCGGCGCCCGCGCGGACGGCGCGCTCGGCCGCGTCCGCCGCCGCGCCCCCGCCGCTGCCGGAGACGGACGCCTGCGCCGCGGCGCGGGCGGCCGCGACGGCGGCCGCGAGGCGCGCCTCCCCCGCGGCCGGCCCGTCTGCCGGGCTGCCGCCGCCGCTGCTGTCGGCGGGGCCCACCTCGCCGGGCTGCAGCAGCACCACCTCTGTTGCGCCGTCGACGAGCAGCGGCGCGCCGCCCACGCGCTGCCCATCCGAGCCGCCGCCGGCCTCGATCCCCTCCACAACGCACGCCAGCGGCAGGCCCATCACCGGCAGCGGCACCGGCACGCCCGGCAGCAGCCAGCGCCCCGCGAGCTGCCTCGACGCGAGGCGCGACACGAGCGCGCGCACCGTGGGGGTTGACCAGTCGAGGCCGCCGGACAGCAGGCGGCGCCGCCAGTCGTCGGCGCCCGCAGCGCCGGCGCCCGCGCTAGCACTCGCGGTCGCGCCGCCGTCGCGCGGCGGCGGCCTGGTGGTGGGATGCGGTTGGTGAGAGGTGGGTTCGAGGCGTTGCGGTGAGTTGGTGGCGAAAACAATGAGAGGTGCGGGCGCATGACTGACTGGCGTGTGCGTAACTCGGCCCCAAGCCTTGTGCCCGCGCATGCCGGCCCTCCTCACTTTGGCGGCGCCGGCGAGGCGGCGCCCCCTGCGGCGCTGCCCCCGCGCTGCTGCCGCTCCTCCTCGCCCTCCGCGGCTGCACGCGCCCGCTGCTTGCGGTCACCGCACACGCGCAGCCGGACGCGGCGGCACGCCGCCGCCGGCGCCGCCGCCGCGGGCTGCGGGGTGCAGCGGTAAACGCCCAGCCCGCTGCCCGCCGCCGGGCGGCCGAGCGATGCCGCCAGCGCCGGCGTCGCCGCGGCGACGCCCTTTGGGAGCTTGGCGGCCGGCCAGACCTGGGCAGGGACGAAGAACCGGCCGCTTGGACTGGGCGTTGAGTCAGCTGCTTGCGCCGAGGCCGCGCCGATGCCTGCGAGCGCCCACAGATCGATCGGCGCCGCCGCCTGCAGCTGCGCGGCCGTCGGCGGCGTCGGCGGTGGCGCGGGGCTGGCGGCGCGCGCCGCGGGGGACGCGGCCGGCGGCGTGCGCGCCCGGGCGCGCCCGCCGGCCGGCGGCGTGGCGGCCGCGGTCCAGGGGTCGGCGGCGGAGCAGACCGCGACCTGCGTGCCAGGGGGGGGGGGGCGGCGCGGCCGTTTTCGCGCGGCGACGGAGGCGTGCAGCTGGCTACGCGCCATTGCCGCTAGCAACCGACCCCACGCGCCCACGCGGTCAAAGGGAGGCAGATGTGTAACCCCCAGCGCACCAGCACCACGTCCCCGGAGCCCAGCTTGCAGGCGTGCATCGTGTCGGGTGCGAGCTGCAGCGCGGCGACGCGGCCGCCGCCGTCGGCGCCGCCCGGCGGCCCCGCCGCGGGCGCCTCCGCTAGCACCGCGATCGTGAGGGGCGCATCCATGGCAGTTACGCCGGGGTTTTCGACCTACGGGCGTGCGCTCATGTGGGCGGGGGGCGTCGCAGGCGCACGACTGCGGGTTTGGGGCCGCTTCCTGGTTCAACCGCAGGTCGGGGCGGGCTTGATGCGATTTCAAGGGGTGATTCAGGCCCTCGGCAACCTTTTCTACAAGCTTGGCGCTGAACGGAGGCCTGGCTTTGAGGCAGGGGGTGGAAACGGGGGCACCCGAGTTACACTTTGGCTGATTTTTGGCGGCGTTCGGCTTCCACGACCACCCAAAGTTGTCTCCGTTCAAGCACACATCTTTCTCAATTTGTTCACCTGCCCCCCCCTGGCCGCCGCTGCCGCGCCGCCGCTGCCGCTCGTGCCCGCTGTCGCTGCTGCCTCCGCCGCGCCTCCCCTGCCGCCGAACGTGCCGCGCGCGATCCCTGCGCCGCCGGGCAATCCTCGCAGTGGGGCAAGCACCAGCCATGGGCTACCCCAAAGTCACGCATGTGAGCGGGGAGGGCGCCACCTGCCGCAGCGCGCCGTGGGCACCCGCCGCTGCTGCTGCCAAGGCCCCGCCCCCGCCGCTGCCGCCTTTTAGGCGCCACCAACAGCGGCGGTGTTGCCGCTGCCGCTGCAACCTGCGACCTCGCCACCACGACCCACCGCGCTATCCCAGTGCATATTCGACATGGACGGCCTCCTGCTGGACACAGAGGCGATCTACACAGTCGCGCAGAAGGAGGTGCGGGCGGGCAGGGAAACCGCGGGAACGAGGCGCTGCCGCAGCGCAGCCCCGCCCCGAAAACGCGTGCGGCATGCGGCAGCCGCCCGCTCGCGAGCATGCCTGGAGCGGTCAAGCTGCACGCCCTGCACATATGAGTCGCCCCGTCAAAACCAAACGCGGCATCCTGGTGCCCTACAACCAAACCAGATCCTGGCCAAGTTTGGCAAGGAGTTCACGTGGGCGCTCAAGGCCAAGATGATGGGCAAGAAGGCACTCGACGCGGCGCGCGTGCTGGTGGCAGAGACAGGGCTGGAGGGCGTCCTGGATCCTGGTGTGTTCTTTCTTTGTGTGTCCGGGTGCTCCTCCTCAGGCAGTGGCGCCACAGACTCGCTGGCCACCGCGAGACAGGCTTGGCATGCAGCCCGGCAGCACGCCCAGCGCGCGCCCGCCACCGCAACCGCCCCTCCCACACCCTCCCCTCCCCCCCAGAGGACTTCATACGGCAGCGCGAGGAGATCCTTGACCGCCTCTTCCCCGACGCGCCCATGATGCCGGGGGCGGAGCGGCTGATCCGGCACCTCCACGCCTCTGGCGTGCCCATCGCGGTGCGCATGCGCGGCGCCGCATGCGCTCGCATGCGCGTGTTGCATGCAGCATGCAGGCCTGCCGTGTCCAGCATTGGGCACGCGCTGCCACATGCGCGCCCGCATGCGCCGCCACACCGCAAGCGCACGCGTCTGGCTGCCGAAACGCCCCCTCGCGGCCGCGTTCGCCGCCGCCCGCAGGTCGCGACCAGCTCCCACGCGCGGCACTTTGACATCAAGACCCGCAAGCACCGCGACGTGTTCGGGCTGTTTGACCACATCGTCACCGGTGACCAGGTGACGCACGGCAAGCCCGCGCCAGACATCTTCCTCGTCGCGGCGGGCGGCTTCGGGCCGGGCCGCGGCCCGGCGTCGGCGGCGCACTGCCTCGTCTTTGAGGTGGGCCGTGGGCGGGCCTTCCGGGGCGGCGCGCGCCGGGGCTGCGCGCGCCGGCTGTCGTGTGGCTGCTGCCCGGGCCGCCCGGTTTGACGGGCGGCGCGTCCGTCCGATCGTGCTCGCTATCGCTGCCCAAGCGCCGGCGCCCCGCCCCAACCGCCAATCGGCGCCCCCAGGACGCGCCCGTCGGCGTGGAAGCTGCCGTGGCGGCGGGCATGCCCGCCGTGTTCGTGCCCGACCCCAACCTCGACGCCGACGGCGTGGCCGGCGCCGCCGCGGTGCTGCCGAGCCTCGAGGCGTTTGACCCCGCGGAGTGGGGGCTGCCGCCCTACCCCGGCAGCGCCGGCGCCGGCGCCGTGCGCAATTGAGCTGTAGTAACTTGAAACTGGGCCGAGGAAACTGAGCCGAGGGCCGGAGCGGTGTCGCAAGCACGCAACTCGTTTGAATGAAACCCCGCATCGCGCAGCCTCGTCGGCCGCCGCCTCGCCGCCGCGAGGCTGAGCAGCTGCGTTGCAGCCTCGGCCAAACTTACCTTGGGGGTTCTACTCCGTTCGGAGCATCATTTGCAGCAAAACAAGAGCGCGCGCAAAACCGCTCGCGCGCCAGATCGTTGGCCGCCACGCAGGGACGCCCATCACGCTTGACAATCTCCCCTATCTTCAAACCACTGCATAGCGCCCCCGGCCAGCATCAGCGAAGCCCAAGGCCGGCACGAATTTCAGCTCTTTGTTCTCGACACCCCCTGAGGCGGCACCCCGTCGACGTGGCGAGGGCGGCGTGTGCGCCAGTCGCGTCTTTGGGCGACCTACAGCGCGCGGAGTCGGCTCGGGGCGCGGGCCGAGCACACCCCGCAGCGCGGCCGGCGCCCGCGCGCCGCTCTTGCTGCGCGCGGCGCTGCGCAGCCTTCACCGCACGCGCACGCCCGCAGCCCATGGGCCTCGAGCCGCCCAACGACGGCGCCGCAACCCCCAGCCCGGCGCCGTCGCCCCTCGGCGCCGGCCTCGCGCCGCGGCGGCCCACGCCGGTGCACGCGGGGGGGCCCAAGGCCCGCTGCCCCGCCGGCGCCGCGGCCGTGCTGGAGCTCGACGCGCGCGACGTGTCGCGCGTTCTGACGCCGACGGACCCGCCGCAGCCGCAGGCGCCGCCCGCCGACGGGCCGCGGCCGGACAAGGCGCGGCCGGACAAGGCCGCGGACGGGGAGCAGCCCCGGCCGGCGCGGCAGCAGCTGCAGCCGGACCCGGCGGCGCGGCCCGCGGAGCCGGCGGCGGCGCGGCCCGCCGAGCGGCGGGGCGGCGAGCAGCAGCCAGCAGCGGGGGGCGAGGGCGCGCAGCCGATGGAAGAGGACGGAGGGGACTCGGGGCCGGCTGGCGCCCCGGCTGGCGCCGGCGGGAGCGACGACGAGCGGCAGCAGCAGCAGCAAGAGGGACCGCCGCCGAAGCGGCCGCGCGAGGATGAGGCCGACGCGATCAGCGAGGTCTCGAGCCAAGGCCTGCCCGACGGCGGCGGCGGCGGCGGCGGCGGCGGGGCAGGGCCCAGCTCGAGCCGCCCCGATGCCGGCGCCGCGGCCGAGGCGGCGGCGGGGCCGTCGAGCGAGCAGCGGCAGCCGGGGGCGGCGCGGCGACAGCAGCCGGTGGCGCGCGGCAACCAGCTCGAGGACCCGCAGACGCCAGAGGAGCAATACGTGAGCGCGTTTGGGGGCAAGAGGGATTTCGAGGTGGCTTTTCGAACCCGCAGCCACGCCAGGCTGCGGAATCGGCAGCCGCTCGCTCCGCCGGCGCCGCTGCCCCTCGGCGGCGCGGCGCCAGCAGCCAGATGCAGAGGGCGCCTCGCTGACGTGCCACGCGCGCTGCCCCGGCCGGCGCAATTACTAATCGCGCGCCCCGCAGATTGCCGAGACCATCCGGCTGTACAAAACCGACCTGGCAAAGCACATCAAGGCGGGGGTGAGCACGCCGCGCCCGCGGGGCGCCAGCGGCTGGCCGGCGGCCGCCGCTGCTTTTTCGCGC
Source organism: Raphidocelis subcapitata (assembly GCA_003203535.1). Classification (NCBI taxonomy): domain Eukaryota; kingdom Viridiplantae; phylum Chlorophyta; class Chlorophyceae; order Sphaeropleales; family Selenastraceae; genus Raphidocelis; species Raphidocelis subcapitata. The sequence goes on from BDRX01000012.1 coordinate 198,040, forward strand.
ACCTGCCGTGCGCCCCGGCGCCCGCGCGGCCCTTCCGCCGCTGAGCCAGCGACGCCCGGCCGCAACCGCAGAGGGCCAAGCCGGACATGATAGCCTTCTCCAACACCAAGCAGCGCCTCGGCAAGCCCCGCTTCGGCGAGGTGCCGGGCGTGCGGCTGGGCAGCGAGTGGCACGGGCGCGGGGAGGTGGCGATTGTGGGGCTGCACCGGCAGATGATGCGGGTGCGCCTTGCGGCGCGGCGGCGCGTGCGCGCGTGCGGGGGCGAGTGGCGACGCAACGGCTGGGGCGTTGAGTCAGCATCGCGCCTTTGGCCGCAAACCCCTCTCCTTCTGCAAGTGCATGCGGCACCCGCGCCGCCGCGAGCCGAAAGCGCCGCGCTCCACCAAACCCCCGCCCCGCCCCGCCTCTCCGACACCAATTCCGATCCGAATCTGCCCAATCATTTACCGCACCCAGGGCATCGACTGGAACAACGACAGCCTGAAGACGGGGGCTTACGCGATCGTGCTGTCTGGCGGCTACAAGGACGACGACGACACCGGGGCGGAGCTTTGGTACACCGGAGAGGGCGGCCAGAAGGGCAAGAAGCAGGTGACCAACCAGGAGTGGGCGCGCGGCAACCTGGCGCTCAAGAACAACAAGGAGGGGGGGCAGCCGGTGCGGCTGATACGCGGCAAGGTGCGGCGGCGGCGGCGGCGGCTTTGGCGGCGCGCGCGGTTGCTTTTGTTGGGCTGGGGCGTTTTTTGCAGTGGGGGGCCGCCACGCGCGTGCAGGCAGGACAAACAAAAACAACCAACCAAACAAACAAACAAACAAACAAACAAACAAACAAACAAACAAACAAACAAACAAACAACCAACCAAACAAACAAACAAACAAACAAACAAACAAACAAACAAACAAACAAACAAACCCCCCAGATCGGCCCCAAGAACGAGCGCATCTACGTCTACGAGGGGCTCTACCGCGTGACAGAGGCCAAAATGGAGCCCAGCAGCGACGGGCCGCTCGTCTGCCGGTGGGGCGCCGCGCGCGGCGTGGGCGCGCGCCGGCGGCTGCCGCTGCTGTTCTGCTGCTGCCCTTCAGTGTTCTGCTGCTGCTGCTTCTGCAGCTGCGAGCCGTCTATCGGCTCCCTCTCCCATCCGTTTTCCCGCTTACCCCCGCCGCCTCCTCTCTCATCCTCATTCCCTCCCCCCCCTCGCCGCCCCCCTCGCCGCCCCCCAAAACAACAAACCCCAGCTTTAAGCTGGAGGGCGTGCCCGGCGGCCACCTGGTCAGCAGCCGGGTCGAGTTCAACATGCTGTCGCGCACCAAATGGGCGCTCCTCATAATGATGCGGAAGCAGCTGGTCGACGACGGCGGCGCCGCCCCCGCCGGCGCGCGCGGCAAGAAGGCCGCGAAGCGGCCGAAGCACGCCGCGTACGCCGTGCACCGCCCCTCGCGCGCCGAGGTGGAGGCGTCGATTCGGAAGCTGAATGAGGAGGGCCCGAGGAAGGGGCGGCTGCTGTGCGCCGACGTCAGCGGCGGCAAGGAGGCGGTGGGTTGTTTTGAGGGGGCGGGGGCCGGGGGCGGGGGCGGGGCTGGCCGAGGGAGGGAGGGGAAGGGGCACAGGGGAGGTGTGCGCTGCTGTCGCAAATGGCTGCATACGCATTTGCGCCACCAGCCACCACATGCAGTGCCGGTTCACCGTTGTTCACAAACCTTTCCCTCCCTCCGCCCAACTCGCTTTTACCCCCCCAGCTGCCCATCCCGGTTTGGGACGAGCTGGCCCCCGCCCCCTACGCCGCCGCGGCGGGCGAGCAGCAGCAGCAGCAGCAGGACGGAGGCGGCGCCGCCGCGCCGCCGGTGGCGGAGCGGCAGGAGGAGCAGCAGCAGCAGGGCGGCGGCGCCGACGCGCCGCCGGCCGATCAGCAGCAGCAGCAGCAGCAGCAGCAGCAGCAGCAGCGGGCGCCGGGCGCGGCGGATTGGCCGCTGGCCGCCCCGGCGGCGCTGGCGGCGATGGGCATCCCGAAGTTTGAGTACCTCGAGGACTACCTGTGGGTCTTGGGGGGCTGGGTCTTTTTGTACGTTTGTCCTATTCCAAGTTAGAGACTTGGGGGTGTGCTTCTCCAATGGCTCCCCCCTCCCTTCGCCCCAACCCCCCCCCTCCCAAAAAAAAACACCCCCACCCCCAGTTACGGCCGCGAGGACGCCCAGCGGCTGGCGGAGCTGGGGGAGGCGGAGTTCAAGCGCAAGTGCAGCATGGCGTGCGGGGTCAAGGTGCGGGGCCGGGGCGGGTTTGACCTGGTGCCGGAATCCCTTAGCGCGCCCTTTGTGCAGCCCTCGACCCCCAAATCAGGGAACCCCCCTCCCTCCTCCCAAACCCAAACCCCGTTCCCCCCTCAAACCCCCTTCCCAACTCCCCCCAAACCCCCCCGCCCCTCTTCCCCCCCCTCAAAACCCCTACCAGCACCCTCCCCTCTTTCCAACCCCCCAAACACCCTCCCAACCCCCCTTTCCAAACCCCCCTTTCCCCCCCCTTCCAACCCCTCAAAAACCAAACCCCTCGACCCACCAAACCCCCCACCCCAGTGGACCGGCTGCGTGCCCTACACCCGGGAGGGCCTGGTGCGCGCCACGCTGCCCTACGGCCTCATGGAGTGCCCCCCCGGCTGCGGCTCCCCCCACTGCGGCTACAACAACCAGGCGAGGGGGAGGGGCGGCGCGGCGCGCGCCGATCTGCGCGGCTCCTGTGCCGGGCCGCGCTGACTTGGATCCCTTGTAATGCGGCGGCCCGACACCAAAAGACCCATCAAAACTTGGAAAGGGTTTGCTGAAAGCAACCTGCTCCACCACAAACCGCCTCGCCTGCTTCATCACCCGTCCTTTCCCCACGCACGCCCCCAAACCCCCACACCTAACTAAGCTATCCCTCCCAAAACACAAAAACACCCCCCACACAATCGGCAGGTTGCCCGCGGGCTGACGTACCCCCTGGAGGTGTTCAAGACCGCCCACAAGGGCTGGGGCGTGCGCTGCGGCGTGGACCTGCCGCCGGGCGCGGTGCTGTGCCGCTACATTGGCCTCGTGATCACAGACAGGTGGGGGCGTGGGCGGGGGAGAGGGGGGTCATTTTGGGGGGGCCTGCGGTTTGTTTCGGGCGGAGGGGCGCGCGTTGCTTGCTGCTGAGGCTGGCCTCTGGACTCGGCAAATTCGGCCCCACCCCCCAAAGACCCCCCAGCACCCACCACCCTAAGAAAACAAACCACACCCAACACCCCCCTTTTTAAAAACAACCACCCCAGCACCGCGGACGAGCTGCGCGACCAGGACAGTTACCTTTTCGACCTGTCCCACTTCCACGACATTCAGGACCTGGAGGTGGGGGGGGTTTAAGTTAACTTTAATACGACGTCGGTGCTTTTGCTGCCTCTCTCGAAGCCTCCGCTGAAACAAGCAGGAAGCAGAAATGCGCCCTTCCCAAACACACATGCAAAGCGACCCCCAGACACCCACAGAACACACAAAACACCCCCCTAAACCACACGAATCGCACCCCGCCGCAGGACGAGCAGCGGCGGGCCAGCGGGGCGTCCGCCTCTGAATCCGACCGCAACCCCAACCTGCCGCAGCTGGAGGGTGCGCGTTTGACCGGGCGCATGCTTGACCGAGCGTTGACCGGGCGCGCTTTTGGTTGGCCGGGCACGGTTTTGTTGACCGGTCGCATGTTTGACCGGGCGCGCGTTTGACCGCGGACCCGGTCAAGACACGTGTTTTGGGCCAGCAACAGAGCGGTGCCATCTGCCTCATTGCAACCCCACCCCCCAAAAAAAATCATCAAAACCCCCCAAACCGCCGACCCCAGGCGAGCTGCTGAGCACGCACCTCGTGGTCGACGCCCGCCTCTGCGGCAACGTGGCGCGCTTTGTCAACCACAGCTGCGCGCCAAACTGCCTCATCCAGACGGTGCTCACGGGGCGCTGCAGGTGCGGGTTTGCCCCAGCAATCTCTTTTTGAGTAAGCGATGCCCCAAACTGCCTCTTTCAGACGCTGCTGACGGGGCTCTGCAGGTGCTGGGGCAAGCGCAAACGAAACCGAAAACACAACAAAACCGCCCCCTCCTCCCCCAGAAAACCACAACAAAACCGGCCCCCTCCCCCCCCAAAAACGCAACAAAAACCACCCCCCCCCAGGAGCAACGTGCTTTACTACGCAGCCATAGTCACCGCCGAGGCCGTCCCCGCGGGCACCGAGCTGACCTATGACTACTGCTACGCCCACAACGCGGGCGCGGAGGGGCCGGGGAAGCAGGGGTCGTGCAAGTGCGGCGCGCCGGGGTGCGGCGGGCAGCTGCTGTTTTGAGCGCGCGGCGCGCCGTGCGATACCGCGGCCGCGGCCGGCCGCTGCTTCGGCCGGCCGCTTTTTGTGGCCGCGGCCGGCTGCTGCTGCTGCTGCGGCTGCGGCGGGCTGCTGCGGCGGCGGCAGCCAAGCACTTTTGCGGCCACGGCCAGCCGCCTTTGTGACCGCGGCCAGCCGCTGTCGCGGGCCGCGGCGCGGCCCCGGCGCGGCGGCCCCGGCTGCGGGGTCGAGGGGATCGGTCCCGCCCGGGAGCCGCCGCAGCCCGTCGCCGCAGCCGCAGGCTGCCGCTTTCGAGTTTGCTTTTGGTTGCCGCCGTTTGCGGAATTCGGGGGCGGGCCCTTCAGGGGCCTCCCCCTCCATCGGGGGTGCACGCTGAGTCAGCCGCGGCGGCGGCAAAGCCGCCGCGCGCACCGTTTGTTTGGCTTTTGAGGCAGGCCTTCTGCCCTCTGCCTTCCGCGCTGGGCCGTCTGCCCCCAGCCTCGCTGCGTGCCGCCTTTCGTTTTTTCTGCCTGCGGCATCGATGCCCCTTCTGGCATATTCGAGGTGTGCGCGCCCCACCCTGCATTGGCCCGCGCGTGCTACGGCCGCGCGGCGGCGTGTAAATCAAGGGTTGCCGTCCTCATCGCCCAGTGTCGGAAAGGGTTTTACACGTGCAGTGCAAAAGGCGCTGCAAGCCGCCGTGGCAGAGACGCCAAGGCGCAAAGCAATGTGGGGCCGGTGTGGCCGTTCAATGGTCAACAAGTCAGACGGGGGGGGTTGGCAGTCCAAGATCGGTTGGAGCAGCGCGCAGGTGGAAAGTGGGCTTCCTGAGGCCTGAAGGGGGGGCCTGCAGGGCAGCCTGCAGGGCAGCCGAGCCGGGGCGATCCGAGGCCGCGGCCGGGGCAGGTGACAAAACTCTGAATGGAATTGAGGATCGCCTCCATGTCTTAATGTAATAGAGGAGCTCTAGGCGCGCTCAGTAGCGCAGCAGCACGTCGCGCAGCGAGGGCCGCGCCTCGGCCTCGCCCGCCCGCACGGCCAGGTAGGCCCTCACCAGCTCGGGCCCCAGCCCCTCCGCCACGGCGGCGCGCAGCGGCCGGTCCGCCTCGAGCGCCGCCAGCGCCTCGGCCAGCGTCCCCGGCAGCGCCGGCGCCGCGCCCTCCGGCGCGCCGTCGACCGGCGGCGGCAGTGCCGCGCCGTACTCGAGGCCGATCCCGCCGGCGCACGCGACCGCGGCGAGCGCTATGTAAGGGTTTGTCGTGCCGTCGGTCGACTTGAGCTCAAAATTAGTCGTCTCCGCCCCGCCCGGCCGCGTGGCCCGCAGCGGCGCCTCGCGGTTGTCCCAGCCCCAGCAGGCGAACGCGCCCGCCCAGCAGCCGGGGCGGAGGCGCGCATAAGATCCCCAGTCCGTGCCGCAGGAGGGCGACATGAAGGGCAGAAGGGCGGGCAGGTGGGAGAGGACGCCGCCGAAAAAGGCCGAGGCGGCGGCGGACAGCGACGGCGACCCGTCGGCGCCGCCGCGCTCCCCTGGCATAGCGCTCTCCCCGTCCTGCGGGGCACGGTGTTGATTTTGGGGGTGGGGGGATTGGGAGGGAGGGCCAGGTGAAAGGGCGGCTCGGCACACGCGAGGAGCGCCGCGCGCGCGCGCCCGGGCCCTTTGCTGCGCTGCTGCCTTCCTGTGCCGGCCGAATATCCCCGCGCGCCCTCATGTGCCCATGCCTGCCCGCCCGGGCCCCCACTCCTGCCCACCCACCCACCCACCCCTCACCTTCCAAAGGCTGAGGTGCATGTGGCACCCCGACCCCGCCTCCTTCGCCATCGGCTTTGGAACAAACGTCACCGCCAGCCCGTGGCGGCGCGCCACGGCGGAGATGACCTCTTTGGACTGGACCAGCCGGTCGGCCGCGAGCAGAGCATCGGCTGGGGTGCAAAAGGGGGTGGCGAGGGAGCAGGGTGAGGGGAAGTGGGGCGGGTGCGCGGTGTGCGGTGGGGCCGGCAGCGGGCGGGGGTGAGAGGGTGGGGTGCAAAACGGGGTGGCGAGGGAGCAGGGTGCGGGCGGGGGAGCAGGGGTGGGGGGCGGCGGGGTGGGGGGAAGCAGGGTGGGGCGGGTGGGCAGGGGTGCGGTGAGGCGTGGACGGGTGGTCTAGGTTCAAATCGCAGCACGCAGCGGCCGGCAGCGGACCGCGGCCGGTCTCCCGCTCTGCCGACGCCCCGCGGCGAGGGCCGACCCGCGGGCCCCGCTCCCCTGCCGCGCCCCCGCCCTCCCCAACGAGCAGTGGTCGAGCCCCAATAGGATCTTCAAGAGCAGGGAATGTCATCCAAACCCTGTCCTATCCCAGCCGCCGGCCGCGCACCCGGGGCCGTCGCGATCTCAAACTGCCCGGGGGCGGCTTCTTTGTGGTACTGCACCACCCCAATGCCGCACTCCAGCAGGGCAGAGACCATCGCATCCAGCACTGCGGTTGTTTGGGGGGAGGGTGGCGCGCAACGAGCGCGGGCCGGGGCGGCTTGAAAACGGGCGCGTTCCCTGCCTGGGTTTGAAGCGCGGGCAGAGGCGGGCGCCGCAAGCCGCGAGGCGCGCGCCCGCGCCGATTGCGGAACCCCCAGCGGCGCACCTGCGCACTGGGCGTCGAAGCCGCTGGTCAGGCAGTAGAGGGCGCTGTCCACGGGCTCCCAGCCGCTGCCGCCGAGCCCGCCGGGCGGGGCCGCCGTCGGGCGGAGCAGCACAAACTCGAGCTCGAAGCCGGCCCGAAGGGTCAGCCCGCAGCGCTCCGACAGGCGGCCGAGGCAGCGCGCGAGGGCGGAGCGGGGGCAGCAGGACCAGGGGGCGCCTGCGGCGGGCGGCGGCGGCGGGGCGGAGGGAGTGGTTTGCGGCGGGGGAGGGAGGCTGTGGTGGGATCGGAGCCGAGGCCGCCATCGCTGTCCGGAGGATCAGCTGAAAATTGTCGCATTTGTTTGGAGCGGTTGCAGACCACGGTACCAGGCCGAACGGTCCAGCGCCTGCGAAAAGTCAAACGCAAGCGTTGACCGCGCGAAAGCGTTGACCGCATGCCACCCACCGGACCTCTCCAGAAGGTCGCAGCACGCCATGCCGTGCGCCGGGTACCACGGCAGCTGCGGCACATAGGTGCTGGGGTCCGGCGTGAGGCGCACCTCGCCAGAGGCTGTTAGGCCAGAGGCCGGGATCAAGCTGTCGCCGTTGACGCCTGCGTGCGGGGTGCGCGATGGTGCTTTTTGCGCGTGCGTGTGCCTGCATGCGTGTGCGCTGCATGCGCATGCGTGGAGCGTGTGTTGGGTTTGGGCGGCCGCGGCGTGCCTGTCACACAAGTGTGACATGCGCGCGCCCCTGCCGCGCGGGGCGCGCGCACCCCCACGCACCCATGCCATTGCAGGCCTTTGTCAGGCCGATCGCGGGCAGCGCGCCGCCGGGCGCGGCGAGCGGCAGCACGCGGCAGCGGCGAAGGCCGGCGCAGTCGGTCCAGATCAGCCGCAGCGCGTGCAGCTGACGCGCCGGTACAGCGGTGGGCGCGTCGGTGCCGTCCGCCGCGCCCGAGCCCGCGTAGGCCCGTGATCCGGAAGCCATTGCCAGGGTAGGGCCGACGCGGGGAGGCTGAAAAGGGTTGCTGGCAGGCGGGTCACTCCAGCTTGGGAACGTCGTTTGCAGTCTCAGGGTTGAATCGCGAATGGGCCGCGATCGGGAAGGCCGCATTGAACTGCGACGAACCGCGCACCCGCGCGGCACCTGGACGGCGCCGCTGGTGCCACCCCGCCGTCGAGGACTCGCCCACGCAAGCCACCTCATCAGCACGCCTGGGCTGGTTTACACGCACACAACCCCAGCAGCAAAGCTAGCTTGCGTGGGGGGAAGGGCGCAGTACATGGATACAGATCGTCCTGGGCTCGGCGGCCGCGGCGTCGGCGGCAGCGGGCGCACGCCGATGGTCAACGTGTGGGGGTGCATGCACGAACGGCGAACGCGCGCCGGCGCCGCGCCGGAAAAGCGATTCGTCGGGCAGATGACTGGAATGTGCTACATAGGATACAGGGCCTGCCCTGGCACGCCTGCACTGCGCGCGCCTCAAGTGCTCTCCGGGCAGGCAAGGGCTCGGGCCCGGGTCGCGGCCTGGGCGCTCGCGGCTGCCGCCCCGCCGGCACCAAAAAAGTCAGGAAGTGCGCCCCCGCGGCAAGGCGCACGCGGGGCGCGCGCCCCGGCCCTTGAAAAGAGCTGGGGGGGGGGGTCCCCGCGCCGCCTCACACCTGCGCGCCGGACCCGATGCCCCACTGCTTCATGGGCTGCGCCGCGCGCCGCACCCCGCCCCGCCTGGCTGCGTCCTCCGCGGCCGCCTCCTCGGCCGCCGCCGCCAGGATCTCCTCCGGCGTCGAGGCCATCTGCGCGGGCGTTTTTGAGATCCACGGGCTGCTCGTCTTCCCGTCCTCGCTCCAGCACAGGCCCTGGGCGGTGTCGCAGACGGGCATGTCGGCGGGGCACTGCGGGGGGGAGGGAGGGGGGAATTGATTGTTTTAGGGTGTGTACGGGGTCTGCCGTTTGCTGGGGACAAGCAAGGGAGAGTGAGCGGTGGAGTGTAAGTGCAGGCCAGCCTCAAAACGCAGAGCGCGGGAGGCAAACTGAAGGGCAGCGCGCGCGCGCAACGGGCAAGGGGAAAGGGAGGGGCGCTCACGCAGTGCTCGTTGTCCGGGCAGCTCGCGCCGTTCTCCACCGGGCAGCAGTCGTGGCGCAGGCAGAAGAGGTTGAAGAAGAAGGGCCAGCGGCAGGAGCAGGAGGAGCCAAAGGCGCACTCGCTCCAGCCAAAGGGGTCGCACATGCTGGGGACCTGCGGGGGGGAGGGGGGGCGGTTTGGGGGGCGGAATGGTTCAGTGGAGGGGTTCGGTTTGATGGGTGAAGGGGGGCCGGCGGCCGGCGGCGCGCGCTCGGCGGCGCGGGCGCGGGCGGGCGCGGCTGCTGCAACGGGCCACTGCCGATCGAGGCGCCCCTTTGACCAAATGGAAAGCCGTGGCTTGACCCCAACACCCCCAGCATTCGCGCAGCAGCCAGAAACAAGAAAAAGCAACCCCATATCCCCCCACCTTGGGTTGGCGTGGGACTTGACGGGGTATGATGCCCCCAGCAGCAGCCAGAAACAAAACAAGTGCCAATTTTCCCAAGAAAACCCTGTCCCCAAGCGACACCCCCCCACCCCCCCCACCTTGGGGTTGGCGTGGGACTTGACGGGGTAAGACGCGGTGGTGGCGATGCCGCAGAGCCCCCCGCCGCCCGTCCCGGCCTTGATGCGCATGAACCCCCCCTCGCCCCAGCCGCCGCCCCAGCTGTTCTTGACCTGCGGCGGCGGCGGCGGCGGCGGCGGAGGGGTGGGGTGGGGGAGGGGTGGGGGTGGGGGAGGGGGGGGGGTGGGGTGGGGGGGGGGGGGGGGGGGGGGGGGGGGGGGGGGGGGGGGGGGGGGGGGGGGGGGGGGGGGGTGGGGGGGGGTGGGGGTGGGCCCACACACGCCGGCCCGCACACGCCCCCACATTCGCGCACGCACAAACACTGAAACACAAACAAACAAACACACAAACACTGAAACACCAAAACAAAGCACGCCCCCCCCACCAGGTAGTAGCGCTCCCCGCTCTTCTCGTCGCGCCCGTACCCCACCACCAGCACGCCGTGGTTTAGGTCCTCGCAGCACTTGGTGATCACGCCGGTGCTGCGTTTGGTTTGGTGGGGTGTTGGGGTTTATTGATGGGTTTGGGGGGGGTTCAAGGTCCTCGCAGCACTTGGTGATCACGGTGTTGCGAGGTTTTTTTGGGGGGGGAGGTTGGGGGGCTGTTGATGGGCTTTCTTTGGGGGGCTGTTGATGGGTTTGCTTGAGGGGTTCCTGATTGGGTTTTTTGGAGGGAGGTGGGTGATGGGGGCTTCCGGGTTTCGGGGGTTGAGGGTTTGCCCTCGCCTGCAACACCAAAACAAGCACCCCTCCCCCCTCGCCTGTAAAACTGCATCGATGAGTCAGCGCACACGGCGACCGACACGGGCTGCGCGGTGGCCGCCTTTAGCAGCGCCTCCTCGTCGTTGGCGGGCACGTCCTCGTAGCCTAGTTTTTGTTTGGGGGGGTGAAGGGGGTTAGGGGGGGGTTTAGGGGGGTTTCAAAGGTTTCAGCGTGCCCCTGCGATGTGCATGTCTTCCTGGAGGGGGTTTCATTCCACGGGTGCGTTGGTTTGGCCCGCAAGCAAGACCCACAAAAGAAGACGGGAAAGAAGACCCCAATTCCCTAAACCCCTAAGCCCCCACTCTTTTCAATCCGTCCACCCCCCGCGCGCACCGTCGATGGTGACCACGGTCCGGTCGTGCAGCTTCCGGTTGTTGCACCACGTGCCAAAGCCCCAGCCGCTCCAGTAGGCCCCTGCGGCGCAGCGGGGAGGCGCGGGGGGCGGCCAGCGCGGGCGGGGGAGGGGGCGTTCGGTCGCGCGTCGGCGGCGCTGCCTGCTGCGTGGCTCGGTCCTCGATCAGGCTCGGGCGTAGGCCAAGGGGCGCAGCTTCCCTCCGCCCTCCAAAGCCACCCCAAAAATGGGCAACAACCCAAAAGGCGGCTCACAGTCCCTCTCCGCCCCCAAAGCACCCCCGAACCACCCCCAAAAACGGGCAACAACCCAAAAAGGGCGCGCACAGTCCCTCTCCGTGTCTATGCCCCCGTTCTTCATTATCCAGTCAAAGGCAAAGTCCATCAGCCCGCCGTTGCAGCCGGCGTTGCCGGTGGTGGAGTCGCAGTCGACCAGCTCCTGGGGGGGGGGGATAGGGGGGGCTGGGTTGGGAGTGGATAGGTTGAGTTGGGTATGCGTCTGACTCCAACCAAGCTCACAGGCCCACTCCTCGCACCGGCCTCGCCCTAACCCCCAAACCCCCCACCTGCTCGCTGAGCGACACAAGCTTGCCCGTGTGGATGGCGTTGATGCCCTCAACGGCGCCGGTAGCGGAGAAGGCCCAGCAGGAGCCGCACTGGGGGAGGGGGGCGGGCGGGCAACCAGGCAGGTGGGTGGGCAGGGCGGGCGGGTGGGTTTGCCAGGAGGGTGGGAGGGAGTGGTTTGGAGTTGGTTGGGCGAGTGAGCGCAAGCAAGTGGGCGAGCGAGGTCCCAAGCCAATGGGCCCCTCCAGCCGCTCCACCGCCCAGATCACGCCGCGCCGCCGACCCTGCCGCCCCTCAGATCACCCCGCCGCCCCCGCCCCGCCCCCCTCGGATCCCCCCCGCGCACCGCGCCCTGGTTTTTGACCTCAGTCACCGCCTTTTCCTCCCGCCAGTCCACCCGCTCCTTCACCTCCACGCCGGCGTGCCGGAAGGGCGCGCGCGCCGCGCCGCGCAGCCGCGAGGCGCGGGCGGCGCGGGCGGCGGCGGCGTCGAAGCCCAGGCGGGTCTGGGAGAACTCCTCCCAGGTGAGGTCTGCGAATTCGTTCAGATCCATCTGCAGGCGGTTGGGGCGGGTTTTGGGTAAGTTGGTCGGTTGCTTCGTTGGTTGGGTGGTTGCTTGGTTGGTGCGTTGGTTGGCTCGCTGCAGCGGCGCCTCCCAAACGGCCGACGCCGGCCCCTGGGCCCCCGACCGATCGCAGCCGCAGCCGCAGCCGCAGCCGCAGCCAACCGACCCCGGCAGCCGGCCGACCCCGCGCGCCTTGTGCGTGCTGGGCCCCGCGTTGTGCTGGCGGATGGCCTCGACGTTCTGCTGGAACACGCTCATGCGGCGGTGGAACTCCTGGGGGGGGGGTTTTGATCAGCGGCGGCGGCGCGGGCGGGTCGGGAGAGCCTGCGGTCGGCTGAGGGGCCGCTGCATGCTGCATGCAAGTTGCATGCGCGGCGCATGGTGCAGGTGGTGCGCGCAGCAAGGGGTGCGGGCGCAGCGCGGGGCGCGGGCCGGCGCCGCCCCGCCGGCTCACGATGTAGTTCTTGCCGTAGTCCTTGCCGTTTTCCTGCAGCCACGCGGCGAAGCCGGCGCGGGGGTCCTCCTGCGAACGGACGGCGCGAGGCGCGCGCGCGCGCTTCGTTGCTGCGTGCCGCCAGCGCAGCGCGGCGGCGCCAGGTGCCGGCACGCCGCCAGCGCGCGGGGCGGGCTGCGACGCGGCAGCTGTGCGCCATTCGTGCGCATTCGCGTTGCCCTGCGCGCCCATCAGAGCGCCTGGCGCGCGCGGGGGGGACCATTACGACCGGGTCCGCCCTGTATTCGCCCCTCCCCCAGCCCCTCACCTGCGCCAGCTGCAGCAGAGGAACGCTAGAGGCCCTCGCGCATCCTACAGCCAGCGCCAGAGCCACGGCGAGCGCCAGGCGCGCGCTGGGCCTGGCCCGCCTCGTCCCCACCATCCTGTTCGAGTTCGTTGGCTGGGGAAAAGGGGGACTGCGCCTCTGTAAGGAGGCCTGATCAGTCGCGATGCGATTCGGTGCTGCGGCTGCGCGGCGGGGGACTTGTTGCGGCCGCGCCTAGCACTGCTCGCCCAGTCGACTGCCCACGCGCGCGCGCCAGCCCCGTTACGAACGCCGCGTCACTGGCTTACGACGCCTGGGGGTGGTGCAAACCTCTCAAAGCCAGCGGTCCGTCTCAGAGGGATGTGTGCAGCAGCGCTGGCACGGCTGACTGGCGTTGACCTGGCCTCCCAGATCACTTCCCCAGGACACACAGCACACGAACCGCTTGCCGGCGTGTTTGTGTTTACAGCGCAACGAGCGCCGGGTGGGTTCCAGGGCAAGCAACGATCAGTCCAAAAGCTTCAGTGGGGAGCGGTGGAAATCGAGGGGGGGGTTTGACTGCCGGCAGATCCACCAGCAGGGACGAGCGCGCAGCCGCGCCAGCGCGCCGGCGCGCCGGCCGCGTCGAGCAGGCAGCGCTGGAAAATGCCTGACAAGAAAAAATGGGGGTCGACGCCAGGGCTGCGGCGGCCGCGCCGCATATAAGGGGGCCGGGCAGAAGACGGCGGCGCCCGCCGGGGGCCGGCCGCGTTTCCGGTCAATGAAGAGAGCGTGAAAAAGCGGGTTTGTCTGATCTGGACTGATCTCATCTTATCTGATCTCAGATCAGCCGTCGTCGCTGTCGTCGTCCTCCCGCACGTCGCTCGCCGTCCCCCCGGTGAGCTGCTTCCGCACCACCTGAGGCAGAAGGAGGGGTCGAGCGCTGCAGGTCAGCACTCAGTGGGTGGGCGGTCAAACGGGGGCAGCAGGGAGCCACCATGGAACGGCCGGGCCGCAGCAAGCGGGCACGAGCCACAAACGGCACGCGCGGGGAAACAACCGCCAGCTGTGCGCCCATGGCCAGAAAAGTTGGCGGCAAAAATAAGGGTAGAGCACCCCCTCTCCCCCATGAAACTTATTCCCACAAAAGAAAACGCGCCTGCAGGATCAGCCAGGTCCAGTAGAGGTGCAGGAAGTAGAGCACCATGAAGAGCGTCGCAAATATGGAGTAGTGCGGCTGGGGGGGGGATTGGCGGGTTTGGCGGGGTTTGGCGGGGCGGTTACAACCGCGGGCGGCGGGAAAGCGGACGCGGACGGCCTCCTCGTGGCGCCCGCAACACCCCTGCAACACCCCTCACCCCCCAATCCATCCCGCCCCGCCCCTTCCCTCCGCTCTCCCGTCCCGTCTCCCCTCCCCCCGCAACGCACAAACAATCAACCAAACAATCAAGCAAACAACCGCCCACCTGTGGGTCCACGTCGTAAGGCAGCGCGATCATGACGATGGGGTCGATCATGCAGCTCAGCACGATGACGCGGCAGAAGATGACTACGCGCAGCACGATCCAGGAGAGGGCAAAGGCCGCGAACCACGCGGTCGCGGCGGACTGGCGGCCCGCGTAGCGGGAGAGCTGCGGGGGGGGGGGGGGGGGGGAGCAGGGGGCGGGGTCTGCTTCGGAGAGGGGAGGGACCTGGTCGGGGGCGGTGCGCACGGCACCGTGCCGGCGGCCGGCGTCGGCCGGCGAGGAGCCCGCCCACCGGCCCACCAGGCTGTCCCCCCGGCCCCCACCCCCCCCAAAATGCTGCGCGTTCAGCGGTAAAACCCTAAACCCCAAACATGAACGCTGAACCCTACACCCCAAAAACAAAAGCGCCGCGAGGGGCCCCCTCACCTTTGCCGCCTCTAGGAAAATGTCCGACACGTCGTGCAGCAGCATGACTATGACCCCCGGCCGCGTGAAGTTTACGTAATATGAGTAGTACATCAGCCCCAGCGTGACGATGTGGTGGGCGAAGGACTCGGCCCAGTCCTTGCGGCGGACCTCGATGAACATGAGAAAGGGCACGGCCTTTGGGGGGGGGGTTGAGGAGCGGTCCGGCGACGGTTTGTGAGGGGGGTTGGGGGGGCGGTTTGGGGGGGGGTTGAGGTGCGGTTTTAGGGGGGGTTGAGGAGCTGTTTCAGGGGGGTAGAGGGAACGGTTTTGGGGGGGTTGGGGGGTGGCGTCGGGGGCTTGGGGCTTGGGGGTTGGGGGCGATTGACCGGCCCCCAGAAACCCTCTCAAGTCTCAACCCCGACCCCCGACGGCCTCAGCCGCACCCAAGCCACCCCAAACTCCACAAAACCCCCACCTGCAGGTAGAACCCTATCTGGATGTGGTAGAACAGCGCGTGCTTGAGGGGCACGTAGTAGTTGAGCGGCACCTGCGTGGCGCCGGCCCAGAACTGCTGGGGGTTTGTGAAGTAGGGCTCGGTGCAAGTGGCCTGCGGTTTGCGGTTTGGGGGGTAGGGGGGTGCTGTTTTGCGGGGAGGGGCTGGGGGTTCCCAATTTCCGGCATCGGCGCCAGGTTGCGGGGGAGCTTGGGGCACCCCCTGGCAAGCAGCCGCCGGCCAGCCCTGGCGGGGGGGCCCAGCAAGGCCGTGCAGCTGCCCGCGCAGCAGGCAGCCGCCACCGCTTCCGCCACCGCCGCCGCCGCCGCCGCCGCCGGCGCGCACCAGGAACGCGAATGTGGTGAAGACGGTGTAGATGAAGCACTTCCAGCACGACTCATTCCACTTGCGCAGGAACTCGGCCTGCTTTGGGACGTCCCACTTGCTGCCCGATTTCTTCATGCGGCGAGTCATCACGGCCACGCCGCTCGGCTGCGCGGGAGGGAGGCGGCCGGTTTGGGCGGCCGGGGACGGGGTGCGTGCCGGTGGAGCGCTGCGCGGGGGCGGCGTTCGCGCAGGCAGCTGCAGGCGGCGGCCGGGGCCGCGTCAATGGCGGTGCTCCCTCCTACCCCCCACCTCCCCCCCGCACCTCGAACAGGAATGACACCAGCACCCGCCGCAGCAGCACGAAGCCAAACGCGAACAGCGGCGGCAGCAGCACGACGTCGGCCATGCGGTCGCCGGTGATCCAGCGCCCCGGCACGCCGTCATCCCAGGGCTTGCCCTTGATCGCGTCGACGACGCGCGCCTGGAAGGCCTCCCACATGGCCGCGGGGGCCGCCGGGGGCTAGGGGGCGGCGGGGACGGCTGGCGCGGCGCTGTGCGCGGCGCGGCGCTTCAAGCGGCGCTGCTGCTGTCTGCCGCCGGCGCGGCGCGTGCGGCGCTGCACTGACGGCACCAGCCGTGCGGCTCCTGGGAGTGCTCAGGGCCGTGGCAGCAGGCGCTGGTAATTACCGCGCTGCCCGGAAAGTGTTGGCTGGGTCGGGCGTCCCCTTTCGATGCCTGATCAGATCCGAAACGGGGCAATATTCAAATCCACGTTGAGTGCGGGCGGCCCCTGATCACGACGGCGGTGTGGCGGGTGGGTTCGAGCAGCAGAGTCGCCTCCACGCGGCCTTTCAGTGGCTGCTGCCCCTCCGATGCGTTGCGATTGATGCGAGAAGCCAGGATCTGGGGCCTCCAAGCGTGCCTGCCGCCGCGGCGCCCGGGCTGCCATCCCAGCTGGCAGCAGTCCAAAGCGAACGGCGCCCGCGCCCCCGGGCCACGTGCCGCCGCCGCCGCCTCGCTTTACAGCGCAGCAAAAGGCTCCGCCCCTCATCACCACGGGATCTCCTTGCCGTCCCAGGCGTACCACCGCCCCTGCAGCTGCCGCCCCGACTCCAGCACGGACAGCATGCCCCCCACGGACATGTCCACGTCGATCAGGCCGGCGCCGCCGGTCATGGGGGTGCGCACGTAGCTGCGCACGCGTGCGGGGCGAGGTGGGTGATGGAAGGCGGGGAGGTCAGCAGTTGAGGCGGAGAGGAAGCCCGCAGGCTTGCGGGGACGTTTTTCGGCCGTGCGCAAACGGTGGTTGGCGGGCGCAACACTACGGTACTCCAGCAACACAGCGCCGCAGCGAATCAGACGCCACCGGTGACGCCGCCCGGCGCGGCCCGCCGCACCCCGGGTGCAGCAGCACGGTGGTGACCCCCTCCCCAGCCAGGTCGATGGACAGGGACTTGGATATGATGTTGAGGGCGGACTTGGAGGCGCGGTAGGCCAGGCAGGCGCCGCTGGTGTTGTCGTCGACAGAGCCCATCTGCGGGGGGGCGGTTACGGGTCGGGGTTTTTTGCGGGTTGGGGGTTTTGCGGGTCGGGGCGGGGGAGTGCGACCCTCTGGGGGCGGGCGTCTGGGCGTGCTGGGGCCCTTGCCTCCTTGGCAGCGGCCAAACGCGCCGCCCCGCGCACCCGCCTGCAATCGACGTGCGCAAAACCGCCCTCAACCCCTGAGCAGCTTCAAAAAGCGCGCGCGCCTTGGACGTGATGTTTGCCACCGTCGCGGGCCGCTTCAGCAGGCCGTGCTTGCGCAGCTGCTGCACCACCAGCAGGGGGCCCAGGGCGTTGGTGGTGAACACCTGGGGGGCCGGCGGCGAAAGAGGCGGGGTTGAGCCGGCTAGGGGGCCATGGGCGGATTCCGGACTGCCTTACGCAGCCTCTGTCTGCATGAGCTGCCTCTGCTCATGCCGCCCACGTGGTGCCTAGTAGCGTGGCCAAAGGCCAGCCTGAACGCGTCCGCCTCGCGTCCCAACAACCCCAACCCGGCACCCGCCTGCAGCATGAGCGCGGCGTCGACGGTGTCGAGGTCCTGGCGGCTGGGGCCGTAGATGCCCGCATTGTTGATGACCACGTCCACCTTGGTGCCCTGCGCAGGATGGGTTGGGGGGTGGGGCCCCCGCATGTGGGGGGTTCAGCGGCAGGGCCGTTGAAGGGGTTTGACCGCCGGCCCCGCTGCCCGAGGGCGCCGGAACGCAGCAAGCCGCCTGCCGCGACCGCGCGGCGCCCATGCCCGCATGCACAACAGCACAACGGCGGCCCGCGGCCTTCCGGGGCACCCGCCTGGTCTGCCAGCCCCTTGGCCCAGGCCTTGACCGACGCCTCGTCGGCGACGTCGAGGTTTGTAATGAGCAGCCGCCCCGGGTTTGCGTCCGCGAGGCGCTGCAGCTCCGGTGACACGCGGCGCGCGGCGGCGACGCAGGTGTTCTTGCGCTCCGGCTTGAGCAGCTGCTTCAGGAACTGGGGAGGGGGGGAGCGGCGGCGGCGGTTCGTGGCTGGCGCTCACGCCCGCAGCGGCAGCGGCAGCGGCGGCGCGGCCGGCGCGCCCGGCGCGCCCGGCACGCGCGGGCGGCCCATTGCCGGGGCGCCGCGGCGATCGCGTGGGGAGCGCCTCTGCAACCGTTCTCACGCCCCGCGGGCGCGCACCTCGAGCCCGATGCCCGAGCTGGAGCACCCAGTGACCGCCACGGTCTTGTTCGCGATCATCTTGGCGCGGGATGGACAATTCGGATTGCCAGGCACGCAATTGGAACGGGCTCGGGAGGAACCACCCCTTTTAGAGCCCCCAGATCGTTTTGTGGCACCCCGGAGGCACCGTCGGCCCCCGCGCCATGCGCAGCGGCAGCCGTGGCGCCAGGGCCGCCCCGATCGCGGCGCTCCTGGCGCTGGCGCTGGCCTCGGCCCTGCTGCCGCCGCCGCGCGCCGAGGCGGCAGGCACGGGCGCGCGCGGCGCCAGGCGCGCCGCCGCCGCCGCCGCCGCGCCGCCCGGCAGCCACACCAGCAACTGGGCGGTCCTGGTATGCACCTCCGCCTACTGGTACAACTACCGCCACATGGCCAACACGCTGTCGATCTACCGCACCGTGCGGCGGCTGGGCGTGCCGGATTCGAACATCATCCTCATGCTCGCCGACGACGTGGCATGCAACGCGCGCAACCCGCACCCCGCGCAGGCGCGCGACGCTTGGGGCGAGCGCTCCTGGGGCGTCGCAGCCGAGCGCGTGCGCGCCCGGCCGCGCGCCGCTGCAGAGAACGCCGGCCGCCGGGGAAACCCTCGACCCCCTCAAAGGCAGCGCCCTGCACTTCAACCTGTGAACCCCCCCGCTTCAAACAATAATGCCATTCCCCCCCAAAGGTGTTCAACGAGGAGCGCCACTCCCTGGACGTGTACGGCCGCGACGTCGAGGTTGACTACCGGGGTTACGAAGTGACGGTGGAGAACTTCATGCGCGTGCTGACAGGTGGGCGGGGGGCGGGGCTCCGAGGCGGCGGGTTTCGCGGCGCGGCACAGCTGCGGTTCGCTCTGGCGGCTGCGTGTTTGAACATGCAGCAGCGTGTTTGAACGTGCCCACACACACACAAAACCGCCCGCAACCCGCGCCCGCAACCCGCGCAGGCCGCCACGACCCCGCGGTACCCCGCGCCAAGCGCATGCTGTCAGACGCCGGCAGCAACGTCTTGGTGAGGCCCGGGCGGGGGTGGCTGTGTTGGCTTGCAAGGGGCCGCGCACGCAGCGCGGCGTGCTCCTGGGCGTTTGGCGGTTTCAGCCGAAACCGCCGTGTCAGTCAACTCCCCAGAGCGTTTGACCAGTAACCGGCCACCCGGCCCTGCACGAAACCTCGCCCCACCCCACCCCACCCCAGATCTACATTACCGGCCACGGCGGCAACGAGTTCATAAAGTTCCAGGACCAACAGGAGCTTATGGCGGGGGACGTGGCGGACGCGGTGGCGCAGGTGGGGGGGCAGCTGGGCGGGAAGCTGGGCGGAAAGCTGCGGGGCAGGCAGCTGGGTGGGAAGCAGGCGGGCAGCTGGGCGGGAAGCTGGGCCGGAAGCTGCGGGGCGGGCAGCTGGGTGGGAAGCTGCGTGGGTGGCAAGCTCTCAAGCAGCCCAGGTCAGGCAGAGTGCGGACTGCGGAGGTGCGCCCTGATCACACGATACGCAAACACGCACAAACAAACAACCGCGCGCTTGCGCGGCGGGCAACCAATCCGTCCCCCCAGATGCACCAGAAGGGGCGCTACAAGGAGCTGCTGCTGGTGGTGGAGACCTGCCAGGCGTCCACCCTTTACTCGCGCATCAAGTGGGCGCGCTTTTTTGCTTTTGGGGGGGTGATCAGGGCCAGGCTTGGCTGTGGGGCTGCGGCGCTGCCGCAGAGGGGACGTTTGCATGCATGGGGGCCGGGCAGGGCTGCCTGCGCTGCGCTGCGCATGCGTGCGCCCATTCCCATAAGGCAGTGGCAAGCTTGCCGATGCGCGGCGCCGCGTTTGAGCACGCGCCAAGCGCCGAGCTGCCTCCTCCCCTCCGGCTCCTCGAACCCCCGCGCGCCCCGCCGTTCCTCAAAACCCACCAACAACGCACCCCTCGCCGCGGCGCCGCAGGTCCCCCGGGGTCCTCGCGATGGCGAGCTCGCTGAAGGGTGAGTCGTCCTACTCCTACCTGACTGACTACGACGTCGGCCTGTCCCTGGTGGACAGGTTCACCTTTGCCACGCTGGATTTTTTCGAAAAGGTGGACGCGCACTCTGCGGCCACGCTGGGGGAGCTGTTTTCGGTTTACAGGTGGGCGCCACGAGGCAGGGGGCGTGGTTTGGGGTTTTGTGGGCGGCGAGCCGCTTTGGGGCCTCGACTGGTTGGTTCCAAGAGTGTGCCAATCCTCGGGCCTCTCCTAGCACTGCGCCGCCACGTTAACAAACGCGGCTCACACCCTCACCTCGCCACCCGGCAAAATAAAACGACCAAACTCCAGGTTTGAGCAGATGGACTCACACTTTGGCTTCAGCGCCGAAAACTTCCACCGCCCGCTCGACGCCGTGCGCGTCACCGATTTCTTCGGGCACGTTACCGAGGTTCGGCAGCTGGCGGGCAGCTACCCGTACGCAGGTGACGCGGCCGACGGCGGCGGCGGCAGTGGCGGCAGCGGCAGTGAGGAGAGCAGTGGCGGCGGCAGCAGCAGCAGCAGCGGCGGCAGCGGCAGCGGGGATGGGCCCGCAGCAGGGGCCGCGCCGGCGCCGGCGGCGGCGGGCGTCAAGGGGCGGCTGAGCGGAGGGCCTGCGGAGGGCGGCGGCGAATGGGGCGCGCCTATGGACGCCCTCACCCTGGGCGGCATTGCGGGGCTGATTGCCCTGGTGGCGGGGGCGTCGCTGGCCTGGGGCGGGGGCGCCGACGCCTCCTGAGTCAAAGGTTTGACCGAGCCTGCTGGTTACGGGAAGGCCGCAATGCCTGCCCCACTGTTTTTTGAGGCGCAAACCTGCCAAACCCTGAGACGATTTTTTTGGGCCAATGCTCCGCTGTAACACGCGGGGCGCACTTTTTTCAGCATGCAGAAAGACTGAAAAGGCGCACAGCAAGGCGAGGCCCGGGCGCACGCGGCAGCAGGGGGCCCTCACTTCCAAGACAGCCGCGTCTGCCGCTTGCCGCCGCCCTTGCGGCCCCCTCCCCCGCCGCCGAAGACTGTCCCAAGGGCGTCCGGTGCCAGCTCATACCCCAGCCGCTTTGTGGGGTTGCGGTGCGGCATGAACGCAGGCACCCTCAGGCGCGAGCCCGCGCCGACGCCGACGCCGCCAGCCCCCGCGGGCGCGTGGGCCGAGCGGCCGCCATCCCAACCGCCGCCGGCCTGCTGGGCCGGGCGCCGGCCCGCCGAGGGCGCGGCCGAGGGTGTGGGCAGCTGCGCGGCGCCGAAGCGCCCGCCGTCGCCGGCAAAGGCGCCGCCCCCGGCGCCGAGGCCGCCGAAGCCAAAGCTACCGCCTCCGATGCCGAAACCTCCGCCGCCCCCGCCGTCCTCTTCATCCCCCTCTGCGCCTTCCAGCAGGCCGCCCCCAAAGCCGGCTGCGTCGTCGTCGCTGCCCCCACCGACGCCGACGCCGACGCCGCCGGTAGCGAAGGGGCCGCGCCCGCCGGCGCCGCCTCGGTAGGGCCGGCCTGCGGGCTCAAAGGCCCAGCCCTCCTCCGGGTCCGCCCCCGCCTCTAGGCAAAATTCCAGGGGCTCCTCATCTGCCGGCCCGCGGCGGCCAGAGCCGAGCGCGGCACCCCGCCGCGCCGCCACCGCCGCCGGCGGCGGCGGCCGGGCCTGCCAGCCGCCGCCGGCCCCGTGCGCGCGCAGCGCAGACGGCGGCGGGCCGGGCAGCAGGCCCGGGGCGCCAAAGGCGTCGCCGTCGCCGTCGCCGCCAGACCAAAGGTCCTCTGCCGGCGGCGGGCGCGGCCGTTTCGGGGCCCTTGGCAGTACGCCGCCCTCCAGTCCATCCGGGAACTCATCAAACCAGGTGCCGCCAGCAGGGTCTGCAGCTGCTGGGCAGCCCTGCTGCCGGCTGCTGTGTAGATCCCAGGGCGCCGCAGCGCGCTTGCCGCGCGCCAGCGTCGCCGGCGTCGCGCCGCCACCTGCTGCGGCGCGGTGCGCGGCGTGCGGCTGTCCCCCGCGCGGTAGCTGCGGCCGCTGCCAGACCGCCGCGGGCGTGCCTGCACCTCCGCCGCCGCCGCCGCCGGCAACAGCGCCGCCCCGCCGGGTGAGGAAATCGTCTAGCAGCTGCTCAGGGTCAAAGCCCCCCGACTCATCATCCGCCAGCCGCCAGTCCGAATCGCCGTCGCCGCCGCCCGCGCCGAAGCCTGCGGCGGCGCGGGCACTGAAGGCGCCGCCGCCGGCTGGGGCTGCCGGCGGCTCGTCGGCCCAACCGGCGGGCTTGCGCTGCTGGTCGTCGCGGCGGTGGCCCTCCAGCGGCCACTGGTCCCGCCCATCAAAAGCGGGCAGCCCCGCCTCCCCCCACTGCTGCTCAAACAGCTCCTGCTCCCCACCCTGCTGGTGTTGCTGTTGGCGCAGCTGCTGCTGGCGCAGCTGCTGTTGGCGCAGCTGAAGCTCCTCCTGCTGCTGCTCCTGCTGCAACTGCTGCTGCTGCTCCTGCTGCTGCTGCAGCCTCCACTGGTAATCAAACGCGGGGTCATCTGCATCCGAAAGCTCGGGGTGCTGTGCGGCCGGCGCTGCTGCAGGTGCACCATGGAGCGCCGCATGCTGCTGCCAGCGGCTTGGCTGAACAGGGGGCGAGGGCTCGGGCTGCAGCGGTCGGTGGTGCTGCTGCTGCGGCGCCTGCGGCTGCTGGTGTAACGGCGGCTGCGCTGCCGCCTGCGGCTGGCAGGCCCCTAGCTGCGCGCCCCAGTGCGCCGCCAGCAGCGGCCACACCTGCGGCGCCAGGTCGGGTGCGAGAGAGGGGCCCGTGCCGGCGAGGGTGCGCTCCAAGACGGTGCCCAGCGGCAGCCCGAGGGACAGCAGGCGGGCCGCAGACAGCGGGTTGAGCGCTGGGCAGGCCAGCAGGAAAGCCTCCTGCCGCGTCGGCGCATCGGCGAGGCGCAGCGGCGGCGGCCGCTTGGGCGCCGCGCAGGCGGCGGCGCCGGGCTGCGGCGGGCCCCAATAGCGCTCGAGGACGGTGCGGCACAGGCCAAACAGCAGGGCCTGCGCGGTGGACCGGCAGTTTCAACGGTATGGTTAAGGCCTGCCTGGGCGTGCTGTGCTGCCTCGTCTGTTTGAATTGCTGAGGGGGTGCCCTGCCCCCCGGCACAACCGCAAACCCAATCGGCCAGCCCCCAAGCACATGCCCAGCCCCGCCACTCGCCTGCGTCCCCTCGGGGCCGTCTGCCGGGTGCAGCTGCACGCGCACGCCCGTGGCGCGCGCGACCTCCAGCAACTCGCCCGACGCCCGCAGCAGCGCCGCCATGCCGGCCGCCGCCGCCGCCGCCGCTGCCGGGGGGCCCGCCGCTGGCGCCACCCCTGGCGCAGCTGCCGCGGCAGGGGCGGGGCCCCTGAGCACAGCAGGCAGCTCCAGGAGAAAGTGGATTTCGCCAAAGGCGAAGCTGAGCTGCAGGATTCGGTGCGCCAGCAGCTGCAGGGCCTGTTGGGGCCCGTCCTGCGGCGTGGTTGCGCGTTGGCGGCGGGCCGTGTTTAGCGCCCGACACGAATAGGGAGGGTCCACACGCAAGCTGGCTTTGGTGTTTGGGCAACAGCGCACGTACGCCATTTTGAGGAAACCAACACACCAGCCCCAGATGCCCAAACCCCAACCGCCAACCTCGCCGAGCGGCAGGTTTGCCGCGCTCCATACGCACACGCAGGCCCCCGGCGTCAGCAGCACATCCGCCCTCTCGCCGGGCCGCTCCACCAGCGCGGCGCCGGGCAGCTGCCGCTCCAGGCGCAGCAGGCACTCGTAAAGGTCCCGCCGGCGGCGCAGCAGGCTGGAGGGGCTGCCGCTGATGACGACGGGCAGCGGCTCCGGCGGCTGCTGGGGGAGCGGCTGCGGCTGCGGCTGCGGCTGCGGCGGCTGCTGGTGCTGGTGCTGGTGCTGCTCTGGTCGTGGGTGGGGCTGGTGGTGGCCTGGGTCCTGCTGCCGCGTCTGTTGGGGCGGCGCTGCCACCTGCCGCGCCAGGGTCTGCTCGGGGACCGGCGCTGCCGGCGCCGCGGGTGCGGGGCGCGCGGGCGCTGGCCGCTGCTGCTGCCCCTCTCTGGCCGCAGCGGCGGCGGCGGTTGCGGGAGGCTGCTTTTCACCCATGCTGGCCTGAGGCCCTGCGTCAGCAGTTGCGCCGCCGTGCTGCGACCGCGCTGCAGCTCCCGGCTCTGGCTGGTGCGCCACCACGAATCTGTAGTGCTGGCCTGCAAAGTGCCAGCACACCTCAGCGTACCGCTGCGCAGCGGCCCTGTCCACAGACCCGCCCTCGGCGGCCGCCGCCTGGGCCGCGCCCTCGGCGGACACCGCCGCCGGTGCGGCGCCCGCGGGGCCTGCCGCTGAGCTGTCGCTGTATTCGATGAGCGCACCAAAAGGCGCGAGGGGAAAGGCGGGGTGCAGCAGCTGCCTCGGCGCGGCCAGCAAACAGTCCGCCGCGCCAAGCGCAGCGCCGACGGCCGCGCGCCACGCGGCGCCGCCGTCGTTCGGCGTCGCGGACAGCGCGCCGGAGGGGTCGAGCTGGCAGGGCTGCAGGCCGGCGGACGATATTGGGCGCAGGAGCGAGAACGCCGCCTTTCCCTCGACGACCACCAAGAAACTCGTTCCCTGCGGGAGGTTGTTGAGTTTGGCATGCGAGAGGCTTTGAAGAGCCAGGCGCTGGGCTGTGATGGCCGCAGGGGTGCCAGGCACCCGGCATCACACCCCGTGTTTCCCAAAATGTCAATAAAAGAAGGCTGAGGGCGACTCACCGGCGGCAGCTCGCCCCGCAGGCGCGCCAGCAGCTCCCCAAGCGCCCGCTGCTTGGGATGGTCCTCCCCGCCCCGCCGCTCCGCGCGCGCGTGCGCGGCGGCGAGGGCTGCTGCGCCGCGCGGGACCAGGGGCGCGACCGAGGGCAGCTGCCCCATCATGTGACGGACAAAAAGGTGCGCGGCGCGCGGCCCGCCGTCGAGCGCGGCCGAGGCGGCCCGCGCGACGAGGACCAACGCCACCAGCTGCTGCATGAGGCGCTTGTCGGCCCCGCTCGCCGCGGCGACGCCGCGCGCGTCGACACGGGCGCAGAGCTGGGAGAGCAGCTGCTCGGCGGGCGCCGCGTCCCACAATGCGCCGGCTGCGAGGCGCGCTGCCGCTGGTGTGCCAATGGGGTCTGTCGCCGCCTGGGCGAGGCCGGCCAGGATTGCGTCGCGGTCGGCCTGCAGCTGCGACAGCAGGTGGGCGGCGCAGTCTGGCGGCGGAACCGTGATGCAGCGGCAGCTGCACGGCGGGAGCGCCGCCGCACAGGCCAGCTGTTGTGCTGCCGCGGCTGCTGCTGCTGCTGGCGCTTTCGCCTCTTGCTGCGCTTGCGTCTCGTGACACTGCTCCGACGGCTGCACCGCCAACTCGGCGTTGGCTGTGTGGGACGGCGGCGGCTGCTCGGCCGTGGGCACGGATGACGGTGCCCGGCTGGATTGCACGCGCATGAAAAACGCCACGTCGTTGGCCGGCGCCGCGGCGCTCGCACGCTTGGCGCCGCGCCCGCCGGCGCTCGCTGCTTCCGTGCCGCGCTGCGGCGGCGCCAGCCGGGATGGCAGGGCGACGGCGGCCTCTGGCGGCCTCAGCGCGGCAGTCTTGCCCTGGCTTGGCGCCCCGCTGAGCGCAGCTGCCACGCAGCCGCGCAGCCAGGCGCCCGCCTGCCGCCTTGCACGTCGGCGCGCGCCGCCCGCCGCCGCGCCCAGGCTCGCGGCGACCGCGCGCGGGGCAAGGCACAGCCATGCGGCCGCGTCAGCCGCGCCGCCATGCTGCTGCGGCGGCGGCGGCGCCTGCAGCAAGGACCAGTCCAAATACAGCTCCAAGTGGCCCAGCGGCTCGCGCCGCAGCCAGCCGCAGGCCGCCAGGAGCTCCTTCCATTCTGCGCCCGCCGACTGCGCTCCGCCGCCTCTGCAGCCGCCGTCAAACGGCTCCAGATCCTCCACGCACAGATCTCGGAGGCCCGGGGGCTGGGGCTGGCCCTGTTCCTGAACCTTTTGCCCCGTCGGCGCGGAGGGGTCGGTTGCCGCGAGGAGGCGGTCGAGCATGGAGCCGCCATTGCAGTGTGCTGCCGAGCCTGCGTGCGCGCCCTCGATCGCCGCCCACGCGGCCGCGACGTGCAGGGGCCGGCGCTGCTGCCGGGGTGAAACAGGCGAGCCGCATGCGCTCCCGGCGCCGCTGCCACCGCCCGAGGCGGCGAGGCAGGCCGGCAGCGGCGGCAGCTGCCGCGCCGCGGTGCGCGCCATCAACTGCTGCAAAATGTGATCCTGCAGGCTGGGGCCACTGTAGCTGAGAAGGGGGACTGGCTCCTCCAGAGGCTCCTCGGGCGGCACCACCTCACGGGCTTTGGGGAGGGGCTGCGGCGCCTGTGTCAGCTGCGCCTGGGGCTGCGATGGCTGCTCGTCTGCCGACCCTCCTGTTGCGGGCGCTGCCGGGCTCTGCACTTGTTGTGGCGCTGCCACGGTTGCCGCCGCCTCGGGGCCTGGCTCTGCGATTGCTGTCTGTGCCCTGGCCGATGACAGCAGCAGAGCTGCTGCCGCAGCGCGCCGTACAATAGCCGCGAGGCCGGCTGGTCCCGCTGCCTCCTGCTTGCTGCGGCCTGCACGGCCGCCGCTAGTCGCGCCGCCGCAGCTGCGGGCCGCAGCGCACAGGCTGTCTTGCGCATAAAACTCCGACGCCAGCCGGCAGCGCAACGCCACGTGCAGCTCAGCAGCTGCGCCGGCATGCGGCTTGGCGTAGGCGCCCCGGCCTGCACGCCCGCCGCGTCGCCGGCAGTCGGGTGCACCCGCTGCCGCCGCGGCTGTCTCTGCCTGCGCGGCCACCTCTGTGAAGCCGAGCAGCCAGGGGGCGGCTTCCTGCGTCGCTCTGAGCTCCGGAAGGTCCCACAACCTCGGCAGCACAGGGGGCTCAAGCTGCGGTGCCGCCGCTGCCCTTGCATCCGCTTTCGGCGCCGCTGTGAGTGCGCGCCGCACAGCGGCGCGGCCCAGCGCCGGAAGCGGTGGTGGCGGTGGTAGTGGCGGAGTCGCCGGCAGGGCCTGTTTTTGGTGCATTATGTTCCGAGGACAGTTGGGCCAAAAGCGGTGCACGTGTGAACACGGATGGCTGCCCTTGCGCGCTTGTCAGGCGCTTGAGTGCGCCGCCATGCGATCCGGCTACTCACCAGCAGTGCCCGAACCGCAGCTGCCGCGGCCTGCGCCTCCGCCTTGAGCCCCATGGGCTGCCGCAGCCGGCGCGCCAGGCCTCGGTCGATCAGGGCGCCGTCCACAACCTGAATGGGAGTTGTGCATGGCAGAGTTTGGCAGGCGCGGGCGGCAGGCGTACCCGCTTGCAATTGCAGGCATGTGCATGGCGCACGAACAGCATGCCAACACCAACGCGTGAAGCGGCGCGGGGGAGCGCCGCACCTCTGGCGTGGAACATGGCGCAGCCAACAACGGCTCATCTAGCATCGCGAGGCAGCCCAGCGCGCGCAGCGGCGTGGCACCTCGAGAGGCACCGTCGCCCGCCATGCCGCGCCCAAGGAATGCCGCCGTCTGGCGGCGAGTTGCCGCGTGCAGCGACGGCCTCGCCGTGGCTGGGGCCGCCGCCGCATGCGCCGCCGCTGCAGCGAGCGGGTCCAGGCGCGTCGCCACGCGCTGCGCGGCGCGCCGCGCAATGAGCGCATGCTTGCTTTTTGGAGGACGACGCGCCGAGCCATGGGCCTGGCGCGCAAGCGAGGGGTCCAGCCAAGCTGCCGCCTCGGCGGCCGTGCGCAGCGGCAGCGTGCCACCCTCAAATACCAGCACGGGGCCGGCCAGCGGCGCCGCATCGGGCTCGAGCTGCTGGCTGGCTGCAGCGGGAGCCCCGGCGGACTCGGGGACGGCATCGATTGCCGGCAGGCGCGCCGCGCGCAGCTGGGCCTGCGCCGCATCCAGCGGCGCGGTGCCCGGCTGCAGCCCCCCAAAAGAGGGACAGGCGAATCCGCACGCCAACATACGGGGCGAGCGGCGATCGCAGGTCCCGGGGGAGCTTCCCGCGCGTTTCCGGCACTGAGATCGACCTCTCGGGATTGTCGCCTGACTTCGAACGCGCGCATGGGCTTGCTACAAAATCCATGAAGCGAGCGCTCTGGGTCTCGGGGTCCTGGAACGCCCGTGGCGACGGTGCCTGCATGGCTGCCGCCGCCGGCCCGTCAACCGCCCTCCGCCATTGCGCTTCATAGTCCCCTTGCCAATTCCCTTGCCCAACTCAACCCCATGCACCGTTCGATCATGAACATCCGCTGAGATTTACATCCGCAAGGGGCAGGGGAGCACACGGCCCATGCGGAGGGCACGCCGGCGCAGCAGAGAAACGCCGCCGCGCCCGCCGCGCCTCCAAGAGCCCCTTCAGTTCAGCTGCTGCATGGCGCGGGCGAGGCGCTTACTGCTGGGAGCGCGCAAACGAGCCCCTCAGGCAGATCTTGGCCTGCGGGCGTTTTGCAGGAGGGGGGGGAGGCGCGGCGTCAGTCACTGCTTGAGGGCACGGCCACGAGGCCGGTGCAGTGAATGGCTGGGTGTTGCCCGGCGTGTTATTGCCGTTATGCTTGGCAAGCCAGCTCCCAGCAGGCGGAACGAAAGATCAAGGCCGGCGGCCCGCACTGACCGTGGGGTTGGCGGCGCACACAGCGGGGCGCACGGTGTCGTCGTTGACCTCAGCGGCGATCACGGGCGCGGCCAGGAGGGCCTGGGGGCGGCATTGGGGTCGGGACGTGAGGCGGTTGCGGGCGCGTGCGGGGCGGGGGCCGTGCTGCGCCGTTTGGCGCGTTGCACCGTTTGTCGCGCTGCACCCGCTGCGCGCGTGGCCCCCGGCGCCGACCGAACGCTCACCACGGAGGTCACCACGGCGGCAACGGCGCGGGCCACGCTGGCCTTGGCGGGCTTGGCCTGCGGCAGAGGGGGAGGCGGCGCGCAGCAGCAGTGGGCGGCGGGCCGCGGCGTGGGGGCGCCGCCGCTGTCGGTAACGGGGCCGTCCTGCCCGTCGTCCCTCCTACTCCAAAAGCTTCTGGATCCGATGCCGGGGTGAGGTAGGGCCTTTGGGGGCCGCTCCCAGCCCTTTGGCAAGGGGATCTCGCCCGTCGTCCCGGCTTCTAGCAGCCTCCCACCCCCGGCCGGCGCCGCTCCAGGAGAATCGGCAAGACCGCAGCGCTGTCCCCACGCCCGCTGTCGACCAATGAGAGGCCCCTCGAGGCTCTACGCGACCATCTCGAGGCGCGACCCCTTGCATCCGCGCGATCGCTGCAGGGATCTCCTCCAGGCAGACCCGCAGGGCGTTCCTCTCACCTGCTGCTTGGCCTGGGCCTTGACGGAGACGGTGCGGGCGCGGGAGGCAAGCATGATGCCGGTTTGGGGGTTTTGCGAGCTGCGACCTGCAGAGCTGCTGTGGAATGAACCGTGTGTGCGTTCTTCTCAATCCATAACTCCCATCGTTTGAGCAGGACCTCCCGGGTGACCGCCTGCAGCACTCCCGGTCGGGCGGCGCGCTGCACGTGGCCGGGTCCGCCGGGCGCGGCTGCCTCCCCGCCTCTCGCACAGAGACCAGGGGGCTCAGCGTTTGATCGCAGAACACACATGCGGTCCACAATCGCAGCATGTGCCGCTTCTGGACAGCCCCTCTGCGTGCCGCTCGATCGGAGCCTCCCTCCTGCCTCGGCAGCGCCGCCACCTCGGGACGCTGGCTTTACACCGGGATGGAAGCCCCCCATGCAGGGGGCACTGCTCTTCGTTGGCAACGGAGAATGCAGAGAATGCGAGAATCGGGTCAAAGTGGAAATCGGGGGCAAAGGGGAACGTAAGCCTGGTTCTGCGCCGCCGTCGAGGAGCGCAACCTATGATCTGGGGCCAGCCGGCGGGCCGGCGGCCCTGTCCCCGTGCGACGGCACGCGGCGCAAAGCTGTACGGCGCGCAAGCAGAACAACTCTGAAAGTGGGACCTACGAGGGAAGAGGAAGCACAGTGCCTGGGCCCCCGCAGGGGGCGGCAAGAAGCCGAGGGGAAATGAATAGAATGACGTGCGGGCACGCACCCGCCCGGGGCCTGCCGTGTTCGGCAGCCCGTGTGCAGGCCTGTTCGGCCTCGTCGCCGCCCGCTCTGCGGCCGCCAAAACAAAGCGCGGGCCCGCCGCGGCGCGGCACGACTGTCCTAGTGCGCATGCCAGGCGCGCAGGTGCAACCTAAAGGTGCGCGGTGCTTTCTAGTGGCGCGGGGTGTCAAATGCGGCCTCCAAAATCCAGTCAGTCTGCCGTGTCTGGTGCTTGGGGGAGGCTGTGTGTAGGGGGGGTTCTTCTTCAAAGGGGGGGCCGGCCGGCTCAGCACGCGCCGAAGCGGCGCCGGCGGCCAATACTGTTTGTGTGGGCGGGAAGGAGATGCATCATTTGTGCATTGAAAAAAGAGATGCACTTATCGAAGGAGAGCCGCTGTTGTGCGGCTCAAAGCGGCTGCTCAGCAGCTAAGCCCGCAGGGCAGGGGGGATGGAGGCGGCAGGGGGGAAGCGGCACGAAAGAGGCGGCACGGGCGGCACGCTGCGGCAGCTGCTGTGAAGGCAGCCGCCGTGCGCGGCCACGAGCGAGGCCGTCGCAGCCCGGTGCGGCGCGGCTACCTAACAGGGTGCGCCAGGGGTCGCACCGCCGCCGCTGCTGGTGCCAGCACCTGCTCCGGCGGGCTCCCGCTGGTCCCGCAGTCCGGTGCCCTGGCCCGGCAGCAGGCCCATTTGAGCCATGCCGGCCGGGCCAAACGCGCCGCCCATCGCGCCGCCGCCGCCGGCGCCGGCGCCCGAGTGCAGCTGGTACTGCGCGGCCGCCGCAGCGGCCATTTCCGCGGCGCTCTGCATGTTGCCGCCGCCGCCGCCGCCCCCGCCGCCGACGCCCAGTTGGCCAAACAGCTGCAGCAGCGAGTGGGGATCGTGCACAGCAGCGGCGGCGGCCGCCGCGTGCTGCTCAAGCAGCCCCTGGTGGCCTGGGTAGTAACCGCCGCCGCCGCCCAGCTGCAGCAGCGGGCCGCCGCCGACCCCCATGCCCATGCCGCCCGCGCCCGCGCCGACGCCGGCGCCTGCGAGCTGCATCGCGTGCAGCTGGTGCGCGTGCAGCATGGCCGCGTCGTGGCCCAGGCCGTACGCCAGGCCAGCGGGCATCTGCGATTGCAGCTGCAGCCGCAGCTGCTGCGCTTGCTGCGCCGCCTGGGGGTCCTGCTGCTGCAGCAGATCCGTGGCGTAAGCAAAGCGCTGCTGCAGCGCCGCTGCCGCCGCCGCTGCTGCCTGCTGCTCGTGGTATTGCTGCTGCTGCTGCTGCTGCTGGTGCTGGTGATGCTGCTGCTGGTGCTGCTGCTGCGGCTGGTGCTCCTGCTGCTGCTGTTGCTGCTGCGGCTGGTATGGGCCCTGCTGCTGCTGCTGGCCCCGCTGCTGCCGTGCGCCGCCGCGCTGGTGCCGCGGCGGGCGGCCCTGCTGCGCTCCACCGGCGCCGCCCTGCCGCGGGCCCGCGCCGCCGGCCGCCTCGGCCTGCATTGCGGCGAGCACCTGCTGCGGGTTTTGGCTGTGCAGCGCCATGATCCGCTGCAGATTGGTCAGGGGCGAGTCCTTGGGGTTGAGCCCGTAGCGCCGCAGGAACGCATTGGACATGCGGGGAACGGTCATGCCGGCCGCGTCGGCCGGCCCAGGGCTGACGCCGGCGGGGCTCGGCGTGTCGGGGCCCCACGCGCCGCTGGCCGCGTCGGCGGGCAGCTCGATGCGCAGGCCCCCTGCCTGGTGCTGCTGCTGCTGCTGCTGCTGCTGCTGCTGTTGCTGCTGCTGCTGCTGCGGCTGCGGCTGCGAGCCGGCCGGCTGCGGCGGCGGCACGGCGGCCAGCCCCTGATCTGGCCCGCCCGCTCCCACGTCGCCGCTGCCCGCGTGCTGCAGCAGCGACGACGCGCGCAGCAGCACGGACAGGTCGCCCCCGGCCGCTGCCGCGGCCGCGGCTGCCGCGCCCTGCTCGAGCAGCGCCTTGGCGTCGCCGCCGCCCGCCGCGCCCGCGCCGCTGTGGGCCTGCACGTACGCCGCGGCGGCGGCCGCGGCCGCCGCGGCCGCGGCGGCGGCGGCGCTGCTGCCCGCGTCCTGGTCCGAGCGCGCCGCAGACGTCGAGGCCGCGTCCGCTGGGTCGCCGCCGCCCCGCGCCGCGGCGGCCAGCTGCAGCTCGAGCGCCTGCGGCACGCGCATGCGCTCCTCCGGGCCGGGCACGAACGCGTGCGTCGGCGAGCGCAGTCGTTCGAGGCTGTGGGCAAAGAAACAGACCGGGCGCCGGCACCTGGCGCCGTCCTTGCACATGGAGGTGCGGTACCTGGGAGGGGGCGGGCGGGGGCCAAGCGGGTCCGTCAGCGGCAGCTTGATCAGTGGCGGGCGGGGTTGCGAGAGCGTGCGCTGCGGTGCGCGCGCCGAGGTGCCATGCAGAAGCTTTTGGCCGCTTTTGCGGGCCGCCCCGTGCGCAAATGGCCCTGCCCGCCGCCCGTCTAACGCCTGCCAAGCCCCCGCCGCGCCTCTCAGAGACCCGTGCAAGCCCAACCGCAAAACCCGCGCCCCGGAAAAAAGCAGCAAGCCCCCACCTGGAGGGGTGCAGGTACTGCTCAAACACGCCGTGCGCATACTGGCAGGTGTCGCCCCGCAGGCACATGCCCTGCTTGTAGTCGGGGCAGGCGATGCTGCTGTACCGCTGCTCCCGAGGGTCGCGGCGGCGCGCGTTCTCGGTGGGGTGCGAGAAGGGGCACGCGCGCCACTCGTGCGCGTAGCGCTTGCTGCAGCGGAGCACCTTGAAGCCTGTTTGGGCGTGTGCAGGAGGAGAGGGGAATCAATCAATGAGTCGCTGCCGGCGGGGCGCGGGTGGTGCCCTCTGGCTTCGAGGCACTGTGGCAGCGGCTGCACGGGCAGCCGCAGCCTACAACCCGGCTGCGCGCTGGGCATCCCCCCTCCCGCCCCGCCCTGGCTGGCCAGCGGGCGCTCACAATACATGCGGAACGTGTCCGTGGAATATTCCGGCCGCGTCAGCTCTGCGGTGCTGTAGGCCGCCTCCCCGTATTCCCCCTCGCCGCCGGCCACGTCCTGCGGGCGGTTTGGGAGTCGATGGGCTTGTCAGGGGCCCGAGGGGTGCCATTGGCCGGGCTGCGGCTTGCAGCGAGGCCCGGGCCGCGCCACGCGCGCAAAGCAGCAGGCCAGAACACCACCGCATTTGTGTGTGTGCGCACGCGCGCGGCTCACCGCGCCCGACTCTCCAGCCGCCGCGAGGCCGCCGCCGCCGCCGCGGTGCGCGCCGGCGGCCGGGCTCCTGCTGCGGCCGTCGGCCAAAAAGTTCCCCGCCGCGTCGTCCAGCATGGCGCGCAGCGTGGGCGCGTTTGGGCTGCCGCTTGCGGCGGCAAACTGGGAGGGGAGTGGGGCGTGGATTGCGGAGCGGTGGCTTGGGTGGGTGGTGGTTGAGGCGGCGGTTAGGGAGTGGCGAGCCGTGGCCGGCGGGGCGGCGAGCTGCCTGCAATGCCACGTGCACGGCTCGCGCTCGGCGCGCGCCTAGAAACAGCAGCCGCGGTTGCATGCACCGAGGCCAGGCGTTGGCAGCCGAGCGCGCAGCGCCCCAGTCTGCGCGCGCGCGCCCCCCCTGAGCGAGCCGCCTCGGCGGCCGGGCTCCGAGCAGCGCCCGGCGCCGAGCGCCCACCTCGTAGGCCGTCGTCCCCTCGCTCGACACGTGCTTCGGGTTGGCGCCGCGCGTGAGCAGGAAGCTGGT
The DNA here is from genome assembly GCA_003203535.1 of Raphidocelis subcapitata. Taxonomy (NCBI): domain Eukaryota; kingdom Viridiplantae; phylum Chlorophyta; class Chlorophyceae; order Sphaeropleales; family Selenastraceae; genus Raphidocelis; species Raphidocelis subcapitata. The sequence goes on from BDRX01000012.1 coordinate 231,693, forward strand.
GCAGCGGATCGCGCCAAAGGCGGCTGCGATCTCGAGGAGGGTGCGGCGCTGCACCTGCACCTGCGGCGTGGTCGGAGCAGCCGCCTGGCCCTGGTCCTTGGCCCCCACATCCTGCTGCAGCGCGGCCGGCTGGCCCGTCCAGGACAACAGGAGGTACTCCGCGTCTGAACGCGGGCGTCAGGGAGGCGGGAGGCGACGGCGGAGGGGTGGGTTGGACACCGGCCGGAAAGGCAGGGGCAAACGCTCGCAGGCCCTCGCCACGGCCGCTTGCCCAGGCGCAATCCGCCAGGCCTTGGGTTTCAAGGCCCCTCGCACCTGGAGCTGCGGCGGCGGCGTCCCCCGGAGGAAGCAGCGCTTCGAGAGCCCGCAGGTCGTCGCTGATCACGGCCCTGAACAGCGGGCCGCTCCAGTTCGTGACCGGCTTCCCAAGCTCTCCGACGCGCCCGGCGGCCGGCGCCAAGACGTGGCCTATCACGGCGCTGTTGGACGCAGCCTCCATCGTGCCGGGCTGATCTGCGGCCTAGCGCGCCATCCGGGGGCTGCGGGTCGCCTTCCCTGCTGTCGGTGCGTGATTTCGCCCGTCTGGAACGCCGCAGCTGGGCGTGGGGCGCGAGTTTAGGGTCGGTTGGCGCGAGGTCACCCGGCGGCGAGGCCGGTGAGAAGTCCCTCCTCCGTCGCCGCTGGCGGGGATCGGGGGGAGGGTGGGCCCAGCTCCTCCACGGCCAGCGCAAAGCGGCGTCCCGCCAGCGCCGCCGCAGCACCACATTCAGCCAGCCGTGGGCGGGCGTGACCGTGCGCGGCTCGGCCGGGGGTGGAGGCTTGCCGGGCTCGAGGCGCAGCGGCGGCGGGCGGGCCCCCGACCACCCCATTGTGTGTGGAGAAGATCCAGCTCGGTTGATGAGGGTGGCCGGCGGCTATGATTCCGCGCGCGTTGCCGCAGCCGCCCAAGAGCCCAGGAGCCCAGGCAAGCGCTCTCCAAGCAGCCGGTGAGGAGCGCGCGTCAGGCGATCTGCGGGAGTTTTGTATAAAAGAGCTGGATTGGGGGCAGCACACTGCGGTCGAGACACCCGATGTCGGGCCTGGGCGGTCAACAGCACCTCCGGGGTTTGACTGCGTCGCAGGCGGAGTCTTGACCCTCGGCTGCAAGGTGCTGGGCGGCGGTCACACACAAACGCGGGCCGCCTCTTCTCACCAGCATGCGCACAGCGGCTCACGCGCACGGGCGGCGGCACCAGGACGGCCAGCGCGCGCCCCGCGGGATCGGGTCAGCACACCGCGTCGGTGCCAGGCCCGCAATGCCCCGGTGAACAGAAGCGTCGGGAACGCTTGTTTGCAACCCATCGTTGCTCACTAGCTTTGGCGCAGCCTGCAATTCGCTCGGCGCACTCTCCCTCGGCCCGCAGTGCCTCCCGCTCGCGGTCAAACATGTTCTACAAAATCCCACGAGCATAATCCGGACCCAGTCGCGGCGTCGCCGCGGAGCGGCAGCCCGGGCGCTCGCCGCCCGCCGCCGCTGCGCGCCGTCCCCGTTGTAGGCGCGGCCAGCACCGCGCCCGGGCGGGGCGCCAGCCGCGGCGGCCATGGGCGACATCGCCGAGACGCCGGGGTGGCGCACGGGGCTGCTGTTCCTTGTGTTTGCCGTGATCAGCGTGAGCGGGGGCCGAGGGCGCGCGCCGCGGCGATGCGCGCCGGCCGCGACGGCGGGCGGCGGCGGCGCGTGCAGCCTGCCGCCCACGTTGCGAGTGGTATGGCAAGCTGCACCTGCACTCCCCATAGCGCTGCTGCATGATATGAAAGCGCGCCACCTCCAAACACACCTGAAACCGGCAGGTGATCCTCCACCACACCACGGACTGGCTGGAGCACCGCCTGCAGCGCCTCCACCGCGGCCAGGCGCGCTCCAACGGCCTGCTGACAATGTTAACGTTCATAAAGCACGAGCTCTTCATGCTCGGCCTCATCAGCCTGGTGCTCACTGCGCTGGAGGGGCCGCTGAGCAAGATCTGCATCCCCAACGCCGTGGCAGTCCACGGGCTGCACTGGAGCCCCGAGCTCAAGCCTCCCGGCACAGGGAACGACGGCAGCGGCTACCGGCGCCGGCTCCTGGTTCCGCTCAAGAGGTCGGCCCGCTGCCCGGAGGGCCAGGTACCCCTGTTTACCGGCTACCAGATGTACCAGGTGCATCTGCTGCTGTTTCTTATAGCGGTGACGCTGGTGGTGTACGTGGCGGGCACGCTGGTGCTGTGCCTGGTGCAGGTGCGGGGGGCGGTGCAGGGGAGGGGTGTGTGTGCAGGGGGGCGTGTGTGCGCGCTTGCCTTCTCTCGCATGCGCAGCGGTGTGCACTTGCAGGGGTGCCCAAACCGGCCGGCCACTGAAGGTCCTCGCCATTTTGCCAACTCCAACTCCAAACCCAGCATATCCCCGCTCGAGCCCCCACCCCCACCCCCAAAACCTCGCCCGCCCCAGGTCCGCCGCTGGCGCCGCTGGGAGCGCGAGTTTGGCGGCTGGCTCTCCACCCACGGCGGCGCCGCCGCGCTGCGCCCGCCCGAGGGGCTCGAGCGCGGCGCCGACGGCATCCGGCGGCGCGTCGGCAGCTCGAAGCTGAGCCACGTGCTGCGGTCCGCTGTGTCTGTGGTCAACATCTTCCAGCCCCCCGTCTGCCGGGCCACTTACTACAATATCCGCCTCGTGTTTCTGGACCGGCTCGGCCTCGACCCCTCGTTTGACTTCACGAGCTTTGTGGAGCGGTGGGCGAGAAGGGGGGGCGGCGGGGCGCGCGGAGCGGCGGCACCCGGGCAACGGCGTTGCAATCACGCACGTGTGCGGCAACACTCATGCACCCTGCCAAACGCCTTACTCAATACAGAAACGAACCCAAACGGAGCCCACACCCCACGCCCCACACCCCAAACCCCCCAAACCCCCTAAACCCCCCAGGTCCATCGAGGAGGCGGTCCCCTTCCTGATGAAGCTCGACGCCTCGCAGCTCCTCATCGCCGCCGGGCTGCTGTCCTTCCCGTTCCCGGCCTACCTTCCCTATTGGCTGTTCGGCCTGAGCGTGCTGGTGGAGCTGGTGCTCGCCGGCAAGCTGGCCAGCGTAACCACCCTCCTGGCGGGGCAGGTGGGCCGCGCCGCGGCCGCGTTGACCGCGATTTGCGCGACGGCACTCGGCCGCGTTTTGGACTGGTGATCAGTGGGGCCGGCGGCTTTGGCGACACATGGTGCTGTATGCATGCGCACATCGCATTTCCTCAACTTGCGTAATGACCTCACAATCACGGCGCTCCATACTCCCAAACTTTTGAAGGCCCTGGTCAAGTTTTCGGAGGACGGCGCCTTCCGGCAGCAGGCCCCGTCCTCGACCGGCGGCCGCACGCCGCGCTCTGTGGACGCGCCCACGCCGCCACCGCCGGCCCGGGCGCCGCCGCAGCCGCTTGCCGCAGGCCGCGCTGGCCCCGGGGCCGGCCCGCAGCAGCAACACCGCGAGCAGCAGCAGAAGCAGGATCAGCCCAGCGCCGCGCCGCCCCCCCGCGTGTCGGGCCCGCCGCCGGGCCTCCCGCCGCTGCGGGTGCCCGAGCTGCAGCTCGGGCCGCCACTGCCGCCGCCGCTTTTCGACGCGCGCGGCGTCGCGCGCGCCATCGAGCGGTGCGAGAGGCTGGAGGAGCTCGAGGAGCTGGTGGCCTCCCACGGCGGCGCGTTCACGCAGGTGCACGTGTCCCTCGCGCTGCTGCGGCTGCACCGCCTCGCGGCGCGGCAGGGCGGCGAGGGCGAGGGGGAGGGCGAGGGGGAGGGCGAGGGCGCGGGGGAGGCGTCGGAGCGGGACGAGGGCGAGTGGGAGCCACAGCGGACGCAGCACGACTCTCCTCGGCACCAGCAGCAGCAGCAGTACGGGCAGCAGGATGGGGAGCAGTACAGCCCACAGCGGTACGAGGATGTGAGCCCCGAGCCCTATTACCCGGCGCCGCGGTACAGCTTCCAAACGGACCGCCACGTGCCACTGCTGGCGCCCGTGGCGCCGCCACCGCCCGTTTTCAGCGTCGCCGCGGCCGCCCTTGCGGCCATGTCGCGGCCGTCGCCACCGCCTTCGCCGCCCCCTGCGGTCCCGCAGCCGCAGCAGCAGCCCCAGCTGCAGCCACAGCCGCGGGATCAGCGCGGCGCGCTGCTGGCGCGCATCAGCGCGCCGCTCTCGCGGCGCAGCGCGCGGTCGCCGTTTGCGCGGTCCTCGCCGCGCGCGGCGAGGCTCGAGTTCCTCCAGACCGATGCCCGGAAGCTCTTTTGGTTCGGGGAGCCCCGCCTGCTGCTCGTGGTGCGTTGGGGTTTTGCTGCTGCGACCTCTGTTTGGGGGAAATGGGGCTCGGGGAGTGCGCCGCCGTCCGCGCTGTGTTGCGTACTGCGCACCATGCGGGGCGCGCCGTGTTGACTGCCAGCCCACCGCCTCGCCGGCCCATGCCGCCCCTGACCACAGCCCTTGTCACCCGCACCCCGACAGCTGTTCAAATTCGGCTACTGGGCCAACAGCTTCCTCTTCGCCGCCGCCTGCTTCGCCTTTTGGCAAAAGCACGCCAGCAGCGTGAGTTTTGCGGCGCCGGCCTCGCTCGCTTGCCAGGAGATCTCGGATTGCATGCCTCTGTTTGTGAATCTTTGTGCCCTTGGCAGTCCGCAGCCCCGCCCCGCACACTGCGCATCCCAGCCCCCACCCTCCCACCTGGGACGCGCCGCTGGGGCGCTACTCGACTTGCCAACCTCCCGCAACCTCCCCCCTCAAACCGCTGCAGTGGATGTTCCAGGGCGTGGGCCTGCTGCCCACCCTGCTGATTATGGGCGGCAGCGTGCTGCTCGCGATCCACTCTGCGCTGCGCGTGCTGCCGCAGTTTGCGCTGATTGAGCCCATCGGCCGCCACTGCCCTGAGGACGTGCTGCGTCGGGCCCTGAAGGAGGGCGGACTGGACCCAGAGGCCGCCGCCAAGCTCGCCCACGAGCTAGGGGTGGAGCTGCACACGGCAGACAAGAAGAAGAGCCGGCGGCGGCTGCGGCGGGGCCACCACGGCGGCGCCGAGGGCGCGGAGCGCAGTGCGCGGGCCCACAACACGCTCCACCAACTGCTCGCGCTCGACGGCGCCGCTCGCGCGCGCGGCGGCGGGGCGGCGGAGGCGCCGCCCACCCCGCCGCGCGGCCCGGGCGCGCCGCCGCACGGCGCGGCGGCCGAGGCGGCGGCGGCGGCGGGCGACGGCGGGCGGCGCGCGCCCATGCGGCGCTCGTCGTTTGACCACCTCAAGCGCGCCAGCCTGCCAGAGCTGCTTCATTACCTCGCAGAAGCCCACCCCGACCTCCAGCCACACGAGCAGCAGCAGCATCCCCAGCAGCAGCTTCCCCAGCACCACCACCAGCGGCAGTATCTGCGGCCAAGCACTGGCGACTCGGCCAGGAACGGCAGCAGCGACATCGGCGGCGGCGGCGGCGGTGGCGGCGGCGGCGGCGACGGCGCAGGTTCGCGTCAGCACAGCCGGTCGCTGCAGCTCCCGACGCCGCTCTCGACCGGAGCCGGCGCCGCCGCCGCCGCGGCGCCCGGCGAGGTTGTTGGGGGCAGCAGCAGCGTGGAGCTCGCAGCGGAGATGCTGCGGGGCGTATTGCTCAAAAAGGCCCGCAGCTACGGCGCCCTCGACAGCCTGGCCGGGGGCGGCGGCGGCGGCGGCGCGCCGTGACGGCCCCACGCCCAGCGGGGCGCCGCAGCTGTGCGGCCGCGCGACCCAAGGGCAACGGCCCTCGAATACTCACGCGCCCGTTCGGCGAAAGCGCCGGGGCGCGCGCATGCATAATCCTTCCTGGCCGCGCGACGGCCCGGGGCTGCCCCGCCCCTTTGCTGCGGCAGGGGCGCGGCCTGGGCGGACGCGCAGCGGGCCTGGCGCCTTGAGCGCACGCCTGTGCCCGGCCGGAAAACCGGCGTTTGTGGGCCCTATGCATCTGTCTAAAGTTGAGCGGTTTCAAGCTTTGAGCGCATGCGCGGCGGCCTGCTGCAGCAGGCTGCACCAACCGGGGGATTCTTCAACGCCGCCACCACGCCCATGCGGCCTTTCACGCGTGCCCTTTGCAACCGCCCTTGCCTCCAAACCCCAAGTGTTGCTCGGGGCTTGGGGCTTGGGGCTGATCCCACCGCCTCATCCGTTCCCGCTTCCCATGGTTGGGTCCTCATGCCGCTCCTCTCGTTTGACTCAGTGAATTGCTATTGGCCCGCGTCTGGAGCCGGGGCCAGCACGCAGGCGATATCAAAGGTGTTTGCGATACCACACACCTTCAAACTGGTGCAAGGGGCTTGCAGCTCAGTTGCACCAGACGGCCGCTTCTTTTTTGGCCTGGCTCCCACTGTTCCCCACTGCACGCGTGCTTGATGGTGTGCCTGTAGTGTGGAACGCACGCGCACGGCATGCGATGCCCCCCACGACGCGAGCGCTTTACACAGATTTTGACCACCCCAAAATACAGTAGCGCACACTTGGTGCCGCTGCCCTTCAGGATTGTGCAGATCCTGGAAATCTAAGCCCTTGTAACTCGAGTTGAAGGCGAGCTTGGCTGAGGCGGCGCGCAGCGCGACGGGCTTGCCACGTCGTGCGGCGGCGGCGCGCGCGCTGCGCGCGGGCATCGCGCGGGCGGCAGCTGGGCGGCACGATACCGGGTGCCCGGAAAGGACTCCCGCCACAATCTACGTACGATTCTCCCGGCTGTGTTCCGCCCGAACCGCGGTTCCCGCAAAGCTTCCGTGACCAGCGGCCGCGATTGACCCGGTGATATCGCCCCATTGAGCGAGCCAAAAGCGCGGATCCATGTCGCTGATATCGGCCGTCGCACGCGCCACGGCCAGCGGTGGGTGCCGCGGCGGCGCCGGCCCACGCCGTGTTCACTGTCGCGACAGCGTGCGTCCGCTGATGCACCGCCCCGCGTTGCCCGCGCGCTGCCTGCACGCACCGCCTGCGCGCGCATGGCTGCGCGCTGACCCCATGCAACCGCGCGCCGCCTCTCCCGCGCTACTCCGCAGCCTTTGGCGCCGGCGGCGCGGCCGCCGCCCTCGCTGGCGCGGCCCGCCACTACGCAGCTGTCCACCCGCCGCTGCGGTAGGCCCCCCCCCCCCCACGGGTGCAGGCGCTTTGCTTTGCCGCGCCTCTTCCTGCATTTGCGTTGTTGTGCGCTCACGTGCGTATGTCGGCACGTGTGTGCATATTTGCGTGTGCCGCTGACTTGTGTTGGGCAGTACAGCGGACCGCGCAGAGCCTGCTGCCCAGCCGTGAGCCGCTCAAAAGGGGAGCAAGCTCCGCTCCTCCCCCGATCTCTTGTGCGCGACAAGGCCAGCCCAACAAGAACAGCTCGCTCAAAAACCCCGCACCGCAGCGGCAGCCACGAGGAGGTTTTGGAGCACCTGGGCGGCCTCTTCACCTTTGAAAACAAGGTGGCCTGCATCACGGGCGCCGCCGGCGGCGTGGGCCGCGCCGCGGCGCTGGGGTTTGCCAAGTGAGCGGCCATGAGCGCCGTGGATTGGGTGTCTCGGCAGGATGAACATTGTGGGATCACGGAACCTTCCAGGGACTGCCCCCACCGTTTCGGTCCACACACCATCAAACGTAACTTACGGTAGCCAACCCCGCCGCCCCGGGTAGCGGCGCCCGGGGGGCACCGACACGCGCGCGGCGTCCGGCGCCCCAAGCCCAGCCCGAAACAAACCGCCGAAACCCCCAGGGCCGGCGCCGACGTAGTCCTCGCCGACCTGCCGGAGAGGAGCGGCGACCTGGCCGCGCTGGCCGGCCAGGTGGGCGCGCTGGGCCGGAGGGCGCTGGCGGTGTCGATGGATGTCAGGGACCGCGCCAGCGTGGACGCCGCGTTTGCAGAGGTGGCGCGGTGAGGGGCTCGCGCCGTGTTTAGCTCCGCTGGCAGCGCCCGTGCCTTTTGTTGTTCTGCTGACGGCGCCCGTGCCTCTTGTTGTTCCACTGCCGCTGCCGGCGCCTGCTGCAGGCAGCGGGCGTGCGGCCTGGTAGCTGATAGCGGCGTGCGCACGCCGCGCGGCTTGTGCGGCAGCGCACAGCCACATGCACGGCTTTGCCGCCGATCCGCGCGCGCCCGCACACCTCGTCACCACTGGCACCCTTTCCCACAAAAAACAAATGCCGCGCCTGCGCAGGTCCCACGGCCACCTGGACGTGCTGGTGGCCAACGCGGGCATTCTCGGGAAGATGCAGCCGCCAGAGGCGGTGGAGGTGAGGGGGCGCGCGGCCTCCCCTTTGCGTTTGCGTTCCAACCTGCAGCGTGAGGCGCGCGCTCTCAGGCGTGCAGGGATGGATGCAACCTGACAGTTGTACTGTTCCCTCGCAGAGCCTTTGACGCTGTCCGTAAGATGGACCCCAGCCAGTTTCATGCCTCAACCAACTCAAACTGCGCTCCTTTGATTCCCGCTTTCAATCGCAGGAGGACAACTGGCAGAACGTTTTCGCGGTCAACGTGGTGAGCCCCCGCGCTGCACATGCAGCGCCGAGGCCTCAAACGCGCGCGGCCGGTTGCGCTCGCCCCGTTGGTTGCCTGTCGGCGTGCTTGGAAGGAGCTCGACCCGCCAGCGCGCCGCCGGCTGCCGCGCGCAGCCCTGCCCACAAAACCAGAGCCGCCCTCCCACGGCATTGACCACCGTGCGGTGCCGGGCCGCCCAGAAACAAACCCAACCGCCCCTGACACAATCCATCAGCAGTAGTATACCGTAACCGATCGGCAAAACCGCCAATAACCGCCAATAACTGCCACGCGTGCAACAGGACGGCGTCTTCCACTGCGTCCGCGCGGCATACCCCCTGCTGAAGAAGAGCGGCCGCGCCAAGGTCGTAGTCACATCGAGCGTGGCGGGTGCGCAGAAAAGGGGGCGGCAGTCCGCGCGCGGCGGCGGCGGCAGTCCGCCGGCCGAGCGGGGGCGCGGCTTGCCTTGGCAGCCGGGCAGCGGGGCCCCGGCCTGCGCATGCGGTTGCGTATCTGCTTTCAACGGCTGCACCTTCATCAACAAGGCAACTGCCTCGAAACACCCGCCCCCCAAATGCTCCCCCGCCCCTCCACCCCCGCCAACGGCGCCAGCCCTCCACGGCTACGGCCCGCAAGCGCCCTACTGCGCCAGCAAGGGGGCGCTCATCCCGTTGACCAAGTCCCTGGCGCTGGCGTGGTGCGCGGCCAGTCGCTTTTTTCCAGCCGGGCATCGCACGGGGCACCTGACTTGCGCTCCAGCAGGGTTTGCCTCCCGCCTGCAGCTTCACCGCATGCCGACTGCGCACATCCTGCAGGGCAGACTGCTGCCTGTTGCGGCATGGCTGTGATGCCCGACCCTCCCTCCCCCTCCCCCTCAAGCCTCAAACCCCCCTCCCCATCCCGGAACAGGGCGAAAGACCAGATCAACTGCAATTTGGTGCTGCCAGGCGCCACCAACACCCCCTTCACGACCCGGATCCTGGTGGGCGGGCGCGCATACAGTGGGACTGCGCAGGCTGGGCAGCTGCACGGCACAGCCAAACAGATGAAGCCCTCCGACTGAACGCCTTCAGTCATTACTAACAACCCAGCGGCCCCAAGCCAAAACTCCCAAAAACCCAGCGCCCTCCAACAACTTAACGCCCTTCAAAACCGACGCTCGACGCCCGAGGCCCTCACAAACACCCCTCCCCCTCCCCAAAACAAACACCCCCCCTGCGCAGGACAACCCCCAGAAGCTGCAGTACATTCTGGACCGCATCCCCCTGGGCCGCCTGGCGGAGCCGGAGGACATCGTCGGCCCGATCCTCTTTTTGGCCAGCCGCGCGGCGGATTACGTAACCGGGGCGGCGCTGGTGGTGGACGGCGGCGGCACCAGCCGCGCGATGGCGCAGTGAGGGGGGGGGGGACGCTCAGCGCCTCCGCGCGGTGGCGTGGCTTTGCAGCGCCGACCGCGGGGTGGCGCAGTGAGCGGGGGGGGCTTTGCTCTTTGGCGTGCGGGCTCGGGGCGCTGTGGCAATTTGCTCTGAGAAGATTACAACTTGTTCCATTGAATGAAGCGAGCACCAGTGTCGGGATCTGTAACGCAAGCAAGCATCAACACAACGGCAGCAAACCAGTTGGCAGCGCCGCTTTCGGCTGCGGGCGAACAGCGGGCAGCGCGGGCAAGCCCGCCAGCGGGAGCCGCCGCCGACCAGAGGCGCACGCCTCAGGGCGTGGGGTTTGGCAGGCGCGCGTGCACCGCGTCCACCGCCGCCGCCGCCTCGGACGGCAGCGCGCCCGCCTCGGACGCGCGCAGCAGCTCCGACAGCTGCGCCTCGGAGGTCGCGCCGATTACGGCGCTGGCGACGAGCGGCCGGCTCAGCACAAACCTGGGGGTGGGATTGCAATTCGATGCCCACGGCCGTTGGCTTTAGAATTTGGTTTCCCACGGGGGCTGGCCTCAGAACCCGGAAGCACGCCCGCCAGCCCGCACGCACGGGCGCCCGCACTATCCCAATCCCCAACTTGCGGGCCGCCAAGAAGAGCGGAGAAAAGGGCGCCCACCGCAGCGCCAGCTCGGCGGGCGCCATCCCGTGATCTGCCGCGATTGAGCAGTAGGCGCGCACCGCCTCGCGAACGTTGGGGCGGGGGCCGTACCTGGAAGGGGGGGGAGAACCCGCGGGCGGTGGGGCGAGGCGGGCGGGGCACCGGGTTGAGGGGATCTGGATGTAAACCGGATTGCAGCCCGCATTGGGCAGGGCTCCTGCGTGGATGCAAACCCTGCCAAGCCGGCAAAAAGGGGGTTCGAGCCTGCCCTGATTTGCAGTAACAATCAGCCGAAAAAGGCGGGCCAGCTTGGGCCCACGCCCCCTTCCTTTTCCAGGAGGGTCTTCAAAAACCCCACCTCGACTCCGCCTCGGCGTAGCGGCCGCGGTACCGGTTGAGCCGCGCCTCATCGGGCCCCCCGCCCGCCGCCTCGTACTTGCCCTGGAGGTCCGAGGCGCGCGCGCGCGCGTTCAGGCTTGTGACGAGAGTCAGGATGCACGAGGCGCGGCTTTGGGCGGCTCGTTGGGATCGGCCGTTGCTGGTGGGAGTGGCGCCCCGGGGGGCCATGGGCCTCTGCGCCCAGGCATCGCGGCCGCAGCAGCGTGCAAACCCACAGCCAGGCAGCGGAAAGCCAGCGCAACCCGGCAGTGCACAGCAAGCGGCGGCGAGTAAAAAACCCCCATCACCGTCAGCAGGCCCATGGCGAGTGGGGAGTAGGCCAGCAGGCCAACACCCTCCAAATGGCAGACCTCCGCCAGTGACGAGTCGAATGTGCGGCACAGCAGGCTGCGGGGGCGGCGGTTGGGGGCGGTTGGGGGCGTGCAGAGGAGTGGGCGGAGCCAGCGAAACGTGGCAGGTGTTTGCTGGCCGCTCGCTGGGAATTGAATGCAGCACGGCTGGATCTGGCAGGCAGCTTCTACATAATCAGACGCACGCACCTGTAGGCATTCTGCAGGGACGCAACCCTCGGCAGCGCCGGGTTGGCCTCCGCTGCGGCGGCAGAGGGGAGCAGGGGCAGCGGCAGCGGTTCAAGCTGCGCGGTTGTGCACGCGTTTTTGGAAATGAAGGGGCGTGCAGGAGCGACCAGTGGGGCAGGGCACTGCAAACCTTGGACTTGTTGCACCGGCAAATGTTTTGGCCATTCAAACAGGCACTTTGGGCACTCACCCAGCTGAAGGAATTTCAGGAGGCCCCACGGCGTCTCATTGCTGAGACCGATGTGCCGGACCTGGGTTGGTTTGTGAACGGCATGTTTGTGTTACTTGGTTGTGTTTGCAGCGGTTGTGGGTCCGTCAGCCAGATCCAGGAGCAAGCTGATGTGGCTGCTTTCGCCAACTGGAAAAAACACTCCAGAAAGCATGGGGCACTCCAGAAGCAGACCCCGCACCTTGCCTGCCTCCACGGCGCATCGCAGCGCCTCGAGTTGCTCCTCAATCGGGACGGACTGGGGTATTGGAGGCGTTGGCGCTTGCGTTTGCGTGTGCGTTGGGTTGGCATCGGCGTCGGCATTGGCGTGGGCGTTGGAGCCGGAGGCACTGCCAACAACGGGTGAGTCATGTTGAGCTGCTCGAGTCACTCAAAGCAGCTACACGGCGGACTGTGCCAACCCCGACCCACCGGGTAGGTGCATGAGGGGTCGTAGTCAACATCTCCAAACATGGGCACGTATCTGTCGGTTGCGTTGGGGCGGTGGTGTTGGGGCGGTGGTGTTGTGGCGGTGGTGTTGGGGCGGTGGTGTTGGGGCGGTGGCAGTTTCAAGCCTGCGCACGATGTGCTGCAGCACACAGGCACGCGCAACGCGCAACGCGCAAACGCACAACGCAACAAAACGCAAGGCAACGCGGCACAACACAAAGTGCCCGCACCTGTCTGGCCAGTGCAGCTGGTACAAGTCTATGTAATCCGTCCCCAGCCGCGACAGGCTGCCGTCCAGAGCCGCCGTTATGTTTGCCGCGTCGAGTGAATGAGGCCCGCCCCTGATCCAGGTCATTTGGCCGGAGGGGCCGGCGGCCTTGGTGGCAACGAGGACGGAGTCCCTGCGGTGCCCAGTTGACCGGTGTGCCGAGGTTTGACCGCGCATCGGCGCGCCCGTCTGCCCAGAGCACCGCTGCGCTCTGGACGGTCGGACAGGCTTCTGCATGCACAAAGCAGGAACAGCCCCCCCCCCCCAAAAAAGCAGCTCGCCTGCGCTGCCCCCGCAGCCACGCGCCGAGCGCCGCCTCTGACCGCCCGTAGGTTTCGGCCCTTTGCGGCACCGGGTACATTTCCGCGCAGTCGAAAAAGTTGACCCCTGAATCTAGGCAGGCGCCCAGCAGGCGCTCCGCCGTCGCCGCGTCTGTGGACTCGCCAAACAGCATTGTGCCTGTTGGGGCCGCGGCGGGGGCGCGGCGGCGGCGGCGGCGGCGGCGGCGTGCGCATGGGGTGGAAGGGTTTACGCGTTGGCGTCGGCCAGGCGAAAAAAGCGCGCATGGCGCGCGACGCCCTCATGCGCTGGCAGCAGCGCATGAACAGGGCGGCCGCGCCGCCTGCGCTGCGCACCAAAGCAGATGCGGGGGACCGTCAGGCCGGTGCGGCCGAGCTGCGCCGTGGGAACCGCTGCAGGCGGTGCACCGCAGCCGCGGTGCCGGCTGGGCGCCGGCGCGCGGTTCGGCTGCAGCAGCGGCCAGCAGCGGCGCGGCGGCGGCCGGCTCGCCGGCGCACGCATGCCGCGGAGCGCGCTGCTCCTGCCGCTGCGGGCCGCATCCCGGGCTGAAGCTCCCGTTGCCCTCATCTACTGCAGCGCTGATGCGGGCTCCCCTCGCCACCTGGCATCGGCGAGGACCGCGCTGTGTCTCGTGTTTGGCCTTGCCGGCCGGCCCCTGCTGGGATGAAGCTTCCCTTGGCTCGATCGAGAGAATGCAAAGGCGCGCGTCCCCAAAGTCTGCAATGAAGCAGTGTGGCACTCCTCAGCGGCGGCGCCGCGCGAGGGCCCCACACAGGTTACGCCGCTTGTCTGCTCTGCTTGCCGAACGCCCCTTTCCAGGTGCCCCCTGGCTTTGAATCGCCTCCCATATCACCGGGATTTACAGAGGTTGGATCCATGCGGGAAGTGATCAAAGCGAGCTCAAGGAAAGCATCAATGGATGGGGAGGGAGCGCCTGCCCCGCCCCTGCCGCTTTTCGCGTAGCGCCTACACCGCGCCCGCCTCGCCCCGCTGCCGCTCCCTCCACCGCTGCAGCTGCAGCGCGGCGTCAATGACCGCCTCTGCCGCGCCGTCGTCCACCCACGGCCGCAGGTCCCACAGCCGTGCATACGTCTCCACCTCGCCAGCGGGCGCGGTCAACGACACGGTGCTCGCGCATTTGACCTGCCGTTTCGGGGGCGGGGAAGGCGAGGCGCCCCAAAGCTTTCTCCGCCAGCCCTGGAAAAGCGGAGGCCAGGCCACGGGCGCAGGGGCTAGCTAGGAAAAGCAACTGTGATTTCCCCGGCGGTCGGTCGGTGCCTGATTGGCCTGTGCGAATTCCAACTGACCCCAACCCACCCAAAGCTCACCATCCACTCTGTACTCGTGGCCACGCCCGCTGCCACTGCCGCCATGGCGAGCCCCCAGTCCGCCGCGTCCCACCGGCCGCCCCCGTCGGGCGCGTCGCCGCCGCTGCCGCCTCTGCCGCTGCCGCCGCCGCTGCTGCCGACACCTGCTCCCTCACCACCGCCCGTCCCTTCGGCGGGCTCCCCGCTTGCGGCGTCCCCGCCCAACGCCCCCCCTCCGCGGCAGTCGGCCGCAGCAGCTGGGGGCTGCGGCGACGCCGCCAGCGCCGCCGCCGCGTGCCGCTGGCAGGCCGCCTGCAGGTCGCGGTTCGCCGCCTCGAGCGCGCGCGAGCTCTCCTCCAGCTGCGCGTGCCGCGCCGCCAACTCCTCCAGGCCTGGCCCGCCGCCGCCGCCGCTGCTTGCGCCCTGCTTCCAGGCCTCGAGGTAGCGTTGCAGCGCGAACGACGGCACCAGCTGCGCGAGCGCTTCCAGCGCCTCGGGCAGCTGCGCCCCCGACGGGGCGCCGCCGCGGGTCCCGTCGCTGCCGCCGCCGCCGGCGGCCCCGCCGCTGCTCGCCGGCGCCTGCAGCTCGTCCAGCGCGGCGGCGAGGGCCGCAAGGGCCTCGTGGCCGTCGTCCGCGGCCTCCCACCACTCCTGCGGGTGGGCGGTGCGTGGGCAGGGCGCGGTGCGTCGGCGGCAGCGGCGCCGCGCGCGGCGCGTGCGCGGCCTGCTGCGCTGCCGCGGTGCGAAGCCGGCCGCAGCGGTGAGGAAAGACGCGATTGGTGGGTCGCGCAATGGCTTTGGCGTGCTCCCCACCTGCAGGCACGCCGCGAACGCGGTGGCTTCCGGTCCAAAGCCGTCTTCGACACCGCTGGGGCCGGCCATGGCGGGTTTCCTGGCGTGCTGAGAGCGTCGGTCAAATTCGGTGCAGTAGTAGGATCATCTCACACCACCACTGCTGGCGCCTACTTGTTCGGTAGACTTCGGCACGGCGGCGGCACCAGGTCGGCACCGTCTGTCGCCGAGGACCGCCTGCCGCCGTCGTGCTTTGCAGTGCAGCAAGACTGGGCACGGCATGGATCAGTCAATGGCCCCAGGCTTGCCAGGCGGGAAAGGGGCTGCGGCCGTACTGTACTGCAGGCTGCCCGTGGGCCGTAGGCTGGCCCGAGGGGATGCCACGACCTGCAGCAGTTTTGCGCTGGCTGCAGCAGCTTTGAGTCGCGGGCTCGCAACCATTTCGCCCTGCCACTGCCCAATTGAATGACGGGTCCCGGCACAAGCTGGTAAACATTACGCGCTGCGTTGAGTGGACGGTGTTGCGCAGGAGGGGGATTGGATGGGTGAGGGGTTCCTCAGACTGCCGCAGTCCGGGCGGGGTGCGAGGGGGGGCAGTGCAAGCCCGAATGACTGGCACAAAGGTTTGGCACTTGGCAGGTGCCGCTGGCACGCCTGCTTCATTGCAACGTGTGCATGATGCCGCGGTCGATCAATACCGCGGTGCATGCACGCGCTGGCCCACGATGCCTGCAGGCACTCTGCTGGAAGCGTCACTGCTGCCGCGGCAGCTTCAGACCGGTCGGCGTCGCGGCTCCCGTGCCGGGCAAAAGCCGGTGAATGCCGGGCCGATTGCATTCCCGCTGTCTGCAGGTCATAGACGCCATTGCACAAGCCGCGCTGACGGCTACTTCGCGCCCACCGTCATCAGCTGCTCGCCCCCCCTCCCCGCAAAGGCATCGAGCCAACCGAGCGGCTTTCAAGGAGGCGGAAACAGGTGAGCGTGAGGAAACGATGCGCCCGGTTGCTCGCATTGCAGCGAACGCGGGAGCAGGGCCGTGCTCGGGGGTGGCACCGCCCGCGCGGTCCCTGGCTGGCAGCGCGCCCGCAGCGGCAGGTCGCGTTGCGATGGGGGGACCGCAACCACTTCCGTTTGATGGGCTTGGCGCCTGGCAAGGCCCCCGTCAGGGCAGGGCTCGTCCCGCCCAGGCCGCTCCCCACGATCTTGGCGCCCTGAACCACCTTTCCAGGCTTCCAATTGGACAGATGGCATCTCCCAAGCTGCTCCTGGCGCTTACGGTCGCCGCGCTGGCGGGTGGGTGCGGCGGCAAGGGGGCGCGGGCGGGGCAGCGCGATGCCCCCGTTTGGCGCTCGGCCGTTGGCGGCGCCGTTGGGCCCCCCGCTGCCTTCCATTGGGAACCGCCCCAGCCCAGCGGCAGCCCTTGAACCCCCTCCGCCCCACCCCACCCCCAAAACTCCGCAGTGACCTCGGCCTCTGCCGGCCGCAGCCTCCAGGGCATCGGCAAGGGCCTGCCCGGCGGCGGCGCGCCCATCGGCCCGACCCCCACCTACACCGCCCCCGCGATGGTCGCCCCCACCTACACCGCGCCCATGATGGCGCAGGGCGTGGTCGTCAGCCAGCCCGCGGCGGTGATGTACCAGCAGCCCGTGATGATGGCGCAGCCCGCTTACCAGCCCGTCTACCAGCAGGCCGTCTATCAGCAGCCCGCTTACCAGCCGGTTTACCAGCAGCCTGTCTACCAGCAGCCTATGTACCAGCAGCCGATGTACCAGCAGCCCCAGACCCAGCCCGTCGTCGTCCCGGCGCCCACCCCCGCGCCCGCGCAGCTGCAGCCCGCGCCCACGCCCGTCAGCGGCCCGCTGCCCGGCCCGGCGCCCGCCAGCGGGCCCGAGCCGACGCCCGCGCCCGCGCCCGCGGCGCCTATCCCCGTCCCCGCACCCGCGCCGGCCGCCGCCGCCGCCGGCAAGAGCGTCACCTTCCCTCTGCCCGGCAAGGACGTCACTGTGGCGGTCAACAACAAGAACTGAGCATTTGACCGCGCGTTTGACCGTGGTTTGAATGCGCGGCCCGCCGGCGGCGGGCCCGTGGGCGGCGGCGGCTCTGTGGCCACAGCCGCCTCAGCGCCACAGGCGGTGCCATGTGCGTGCCTGCCCCCCCCTGAAACAACAAAACGCACCACACACCTTTGGGTGTTCCCCGGGTCTCGCCGGGCTGTCCGCATCTGTTGGGGCAGCCGCGTGATCTGGCCCCTGTGTTTTGATCTGCAACTGCAACTGCACACCCACTGATCTGCCAGCCGGGCCCACCCCCGGCAACCCCTCAACGCTGCCGCCTTTGTCTTCGCATTTCCTTTTGCTGGCGGCGACGCCGCGGGGCGCCCCAAGCGGCGCGTGCGCCCGCCGACGGGCTTCTCCCGCCCCCAGATCGCTTCTGATCTGGCGGTTACTCGCCTGCATGCTTTTGACAGTGCCGCCCGGCGACTCGCCGCCGCAGCAGCAGCACACCGGCCCCCAGAGGCTAGATCGCAAAAGGGTAACACGGTTTTTCGTCTCTTGACAAACTCGAGTTTGCTTCTGCGGGAAGGGCTGCGGCGGGCACGAGGCGCGAGCGAGGCAGGCAGCAGGTGGGTATTTGTGAGGGCGGGTGAGTAATGGCACGAGCTGGATCGGGAGGATTGGATGTGGATTGGGAGGAGCCGGGCATAGCAAGCAAAACCGGACGCGGCCGTTATTATATGGGTGAGGCGCGCGGCGCGCGGCAGCGACGTTTTTGGGTTCGAAAGTGTCGGTTTGGGGGGCGCTCCGCAAACCCAGGGCGGTTCGAAGCGGCGCCACTGGGCGCCGCGCTAGGCGCGCCGGCGGGCGCCAGCCGCGCCTGCGCGCCGCCGCGGCGGCGGCCGCGTCAGCAGCCCGCGGCTGCTGCTGCACCCCCCTCGGCGGCGGGCGCCCCCGCAGCGTGGATCGCCTCCGAAAGCGCCGCGACAACTCCCTCAAACGTCGAAAAGTTTCTCGAAACGACCGGCACCGGCAGGCCCAGCACCTCCCCCGCGCCAGCGGCGGTGTAGGGCCCGTGCGCCGCGAGCGCGACGCGGTTGCGGCGCACCGCCGCGGCGAGCGCGTCGCGGCCGCCCATCAGCCGGCAGAGGCCCTGGGCCTGAGCGGGCGCGTTTGGGTGTGTGTGGGGGTGGGGGTTGGAGTGGACGGCGCCGCGTTTACGAGGAATGTGTGTCTGTTAAGTGCTGAAACACAACCTGCGGTGCGACAAAAAACCCCGGCACTGCAGCGCACGCGTCACAGGCACAAGCAGCATCCACAGCACTGCACAGCAAGTACACAATGCAGCAGATGCAGCGCACGCAGCATGCCGAGCAGCGCCCGCCGCACAAAACGTGCGCTTGCATGCCTTGTGCACACGGCGTGCACACCCCCCCACCTCTGCAGTGCTTGAAAATATGATAGCGGCGATGTGGCCCCCCTCCAGCGCCGCCCGCTCGTGCGCGCACGCCTCGAGCCCCGATGGCCCCGGCAGTCCGGGGGTTGTTAGGTAGGCGGGCACGCGCGTGGGGACGGCGCCGATCCGCTCCAGCCCGGCGATGAAGCGCGGCACGACGGGGGGCTCGACCAGGCCGCCTTTTTTCGGCGGTTTTGAGGGGTTTGAGGGGGTTTTTAGGGGGGTTAAAGGGTTTTTTGAGGGTGCATGTCAAAATGCAGTCGCACGGCCGCCACGCTGCTGCTCAAGCGCCAGGGGTGCCGCGCGGACGGGCCAGGAAAAAGCCTCGGCGCGCGGGCGCGGCCTCCATCCCCTCAGCAGACCCCGCGCCCGCCGCCCGCCCGCCGCGCCCCCCCAGTCCGCACCCGTGACGAGCGGCACGGGCGCGAGCACGCGCGCCCCCCTCGCGCCGCCTCGGACCTCGAGCTCCGCCACCAGTCCGCTGGTCGACGCCTCGGGGGGCGACACGTCCACCCTCAGCCCGTAATCGCCGAGGACTGCGCCGTCGGCGCCGAGGGCGCAGAGGCGCGCGCCGCTGCCTCGGACGTGCCTCACGGCGGCGTCGCGGCCTGCGGGCGGGTCCGGGGTTTCGCCGGTGGTTTGGTCTCTGGTGATGTCGCCACCATGCAGAGTCGCAGACCTCCACCACTCGCATACCTTCACCGCTTTGACAAACAAACAAGCCTCGCGCGCCGCCGTACAGCAACCCAAGGGCGGCCCCCTCACTCACCCCCTTTGGTCTTTTCCAGCCGCCCCATGACCGCGTGTATTCCGTTTTTGGACGTGAAGGCGAGGTAGTCAAACTCGTGGAGCCGCTCCAAGGCGGAGTCCAGCTGCGGGCGCGCACGGTCAGCGCGGCAGTGTTGACCGTGGTGCTCCATGCCAAGTTGGTTGCGTGCGCGGCGGGGTGCGCGTGCGTGTGCGTGCATGTGCGTTGCTGTCTGCATGCGCACGTCTCAGATCGCTGCCGGGTGTTGCTGCTGCGCAGACGAGCCGCCCGCCTGCCCTGGCAGCCCGAGCCCCGTCCCCCCCCCCCCCCCCCCGGCGCACCCCCCCACCTCCCCGCACTGATCTGAGGGCAGCCGCGTGATCTCAATGCCCGGCAGCCACACCGGCTGGGCCCCCGCGGCGATGAGGAGGCCGGCAAGGCGGCCGGCGTACTGACGGGGCGCTTAGGGGGGGGGGGGGGGGCGGCCGCGGCGGCGGCCGGCCGGGTTGGCGCGTCGGCGCGGCGGTGTGGGGCAAGCGCTCGCATTGAGGGCGGCACGAGCCCGCCGCCGCCGCCGCTTCAAACCCCCACCTGTGAGCATCACGCGCTTGCCCCGGAGGGGAAGCGCCGCAGCCAATGGGTGGGGCCCCTCGGTCGGCAGGGCACGGCCGACGCGCTGTTGGCGCCCTCGCCCCGCGACAGGCGCAGCGCGGGCTGGCTGCGGCGCAGCGACCCATCCGCTGATGGGGCCGTGCGCGCCCGGTTCCTGAAGGCCTGCCGTCTCCCGAAATCTGCTGCGCCCCCCCGCTGCCTGGAGTCCTCCCGCGAACAGGCCCATCACGACAGATCTGCCCGCCCGGCGTCGAGCGAATGGGGCTGTCTTCGATTGGAATGGTGGTTCGATGGCAGCTATTTTAAATTGAAGCGGCCTTGGTGCCGCTGGGCGTTGTGGCGCGGCGACCTGCGCGCCACAGCCCGCCACCGGGCAGGCACCGGGCGTCCGCTGCTGACTGGTCAGGCTCAGGGGGGCTCTCTCCCCTGCCTGACCACTTGGCAAGCTGTCAGATTCCGCAAAAGCGGGGCACCGGCAGCCCAGCCGCCCAGGCCTCTGCAGGACGGGTCCTGAATTTTACCATCAGTGCGGGCAGGCGGCCGACTGCCGTTGTGGAGTTGGCTCCCCAAGGGACGGCCGGCTCTGCGCAATTTTAGTCGATGATGCAAGCGCGCGCGCTCGATGTTCGCAAGGAGCGGAGGGGGGGTCAAGAGCGGAAGTTGAGGCACAGCCCATTGTGGATGGGGGCGGCGGGTGCCCGCGGGGCGGGCGGGGCGGCGGCGCGCCGCGGCCGCCAGGCCGCGCGCTCGCGCGCGCCCCGCCGACGCCCCGCGCGCTGCTCATGCGCGCGCATGCGCATGAAATGGGATCCGTTTCAAAAAGTTGGGGGCGCGGCGGGCGCGGGCAATCGGCGGCCGGCGCGCAGCGGCGGGGCGCGCGCGCGGCGGCCGGTCGGGAGGGCCGGGCCGTTCAGCGGCCGAAGAGGCCACCCTTGCCGCCGCCGGCGTAGCCGCCGTACACGGGCTGGGCGTAGCCGCCGTAGGCGATGCCGCTGGAGTATACGGGGGCAGACTGGTAGTACACGGGCTGGGTGTACATGGGCTGCGCGTAGTAAGTGGGCTGGGCGTAGTAAGCGGGCTGGGCGTAGGTGGCGGCGTAGGTGGGCTGGTAGTAGGCCGCGCCGGCCGCGGGGAAGCCCTTGCCGATGCCGCGCAGCATGCGGCCGCTGGCGGAGGCGGAGCTCACTGCGGGGGCGGGCGGTTTTGGGGGCGTCGGGGAGGGGTGTCGGGGGTGGCACCGTGGGAGAGCCGTTTTGAGGGGGCTACCGTAAGCCGATGTGGGTTTGAGGCCCTGGCGGAAAGGTGTCCACTGGGGTCGCAATGCCGCTCTGCTGCACAGGTGCCGGGCGCATCCCCGCGCCGCAGCGCGGCTCGGCATTTGGCAGGGCAGCCGTGCGGCTGGCGGTGCGCTGAATCAATGCGCGGCGCGGGCATGCGCCACGCACCTGCCAGCAGGACCAGCAGGAGCGACAGGAGGAAGCTGCGGTTCGCCATTGCTGCGGCACGGCTGCGGGGGCGCCAGGGTGGGGGGGGGGGGACGAGGCTGGTCGGCGAATGAATGGGCGGCGGGCTCGGCACGCCTGCGATCGCGCCGCTGGCGGCGGCGGGGCGGCGCAGCAGCATGCGGGCCGCTCGCGCGCCACCGCCGGGTGATACGGGCGATTTACTTCCCAGCCCGCTTGCTGGACCGCAGTTTCCCCGTCCCGGGCAAGGCCACCCGAGGGGGGCTCCCCCCTGGGCCCTTGCTCCCCCCACGGCCTCTCGCCGAGCGGCCCGGCCAGTTGGGAGCGACTTATCGCTCCGCTCGCAGCCAGGCGCGCTGTCAAGGGGGCTCTCAAAACCTGCCCGTTGCCCGCTGCCCACCTGGCGTCAAGGCGGGTCTGGCGCGGCGGCACTCCTGTCGACCGGTGGAAGATGGCGAGCAAAGCTGCTGGAATGCAATGGGCCGCGGTCGGGGCGCGGGCCGCCTCCTGCAAGCGCGTGAGCGTCGGTCTCACCCGCCAGTCACCCGGCACCGCCGTCGGTGGGCGGCCAAGCCCTGGCGCGCCGTTCCGCTGCCTTCAGGCCCCCCATGGACGGCTAAAACTCGCCATCGTTGCAAATTACTGGGGCACGACACAGCAGGCACTGCGCAACCGCGGATCCGCGGCCCGCACTGCGCCGAAGGGCACGGCGGGCCGGCGGCCGCGCCGCGGCGCATGCCAATGCCGTGCGCGCCGGCGCCGGCCCGGCGCCGCCTACCACGCGAAAAAGTAGAGCCGCAGCGCGAGCCCCAGCCCCACGTGGAACCCCAGAATGATGCCCAGCAGCATGACAGCGCGCGCCGGGGCCGCCTCGTAGATGCTCTGCTTCAGGTTGGCCACCACAAACGTGCCAGACACGGCGGTTGCGAGCATCACGGCCAGCCAGCGCAGCCAGCCGAGGGGCGGGATGCAGATGAAGGCCATGGGAATGAAGATGGTGAGGGAGTAGCCGTAGATGCACCACACGTTGGCCAGCCGGATCTCGCTCCTGCAGGGTGGTGTTTGATTGGTGGGTTTGGGTTGTTTGACCCGACTCAGCAAAGCAAAGGGGGCGCGGGCCCAGCTCCAAACGGCCCCGCAGCAGCACCGCACCCCTTTCAAGACGCACACACGCAATGAGTGTGCACACGCACACGCACCCCGAAAACACGACCCCGGCGCGCCCAGCGCGCCCCAGCGCGCGCACCTGAACCAGCGCAGCGCAAAATACAGGATCATCCCCAGCACAAACACGTAGCCGTAGAACAGGACCGCCGAGTAGCTCATCTTCGCGTAGTCCGTGTACCACTGCAGCTCGGCCAGGCTGCTGCCGCTGGTGCTGCCGTCGGGCGCCGGGATCGGCGCCGTCCCGTTCCCCGCCGCGCCCGGCACGTCACCCCCCGGCGCGCCGCTCGCGCCGGCGTCGGTGCCGGCCCCCCGCTCCCAGGCAATGAACTCGGCGTAGTTGCCGGCCACCGCTGTGACGAATATGAGGGTGGTGGCCACCCAAAAGGGGCCGTACAGGTCGGGGCTCGTCATTGTGACCTCCATGAAATCGGGCTTGAAGGGGCCCAGGAAGCTGCTGCCCACGCGCCACACCACGTCCTGCGGCGGCGGCGGTGGCAAGAGGGCGGCGGTGTTGGGCAGGAGGGGCGTGCGTGGCTGCGGCCCGTCAACCTGGCCCCGCCCCGTTCCGCCGCGGTTCGGGGTGGGTCCCGTCAGCGCCCGCCCCGCAAGCGTCCGCAGCAGCTTCCCAGGAGGGGGAAGCTGCCCCCAGCGGCACCTTGGTGTCTACGTCGAAGAAGGCGCGGTAGCGCCGCACGTTCCACAGCGCGTAGCGCGAGGGGTCGTCGTCGACGGGCAGCACCGGCGCGCTGGTCGACGGCGCGCCCGACGTGCCCGGCCGGCTGCCTGCGGGGCGCGGGGTGCGTGGGGCCGGGGAGAGGTGGATGGGACGGCTGCCGGGGGGCAAGGGGCTGGCTGAGGCTTTGCAAGCTGCTGTTGGGTGCGCCTGTTGGGTGCGCCTCTGGCTTCGCTGCCGCCTGCGCACGCCACAGCGTGCGGCTGCTGCCTGCTGGTTCCCCGCACATGCAAGCCCGGCCGCGCACCCGATCCCATGTTGCCCGTCACATGTGTGCTGCTGAGCTGGGAGTCTGCGCGGCGGAGGGGACGAGGCGGGGGAATGGAGGATTTTGGATCTGTCGGCGCCGGGGCCATTGCATTGCCAAACACTGCCGGGACTGCTGCGCGCCGCCATCGCGGCAGCCGTGGGCACTCGCGTGAACTGCAGGGGCGCACCTGTGAACTGCAGGGGCGCCGCCGCTGCTGGGGCCGCCGCCGCGGGCGCCACGGGCAGGGCCGCTGCCGCGCGCCCCGACGCTGCTGCTGCGGGCGCGCCGCCGACGGGCACGGCCGGCACGACTGCGTCGGGCGTCTGCTCGTGAACGATCAGGTCCGGTGGCACGTAGGTGGTGTTGAGGTCGTATAGCGAGCTGTCCCCGAAGGGATTGGCCTGCGGCAAGGGGCAAGGGAGGTGGCGGTCACCTCCAGACCCGTGGCGTGGCCCCGGGGCAGCAGCACGGCGACGCAGCGCTCCTGCCGACACTCGCCTGCGGTCTGAAGGGATCCGCCATGCCGACGGGGGCGCAGGGGTCGCGCTTGGGCCGAGCTCGGTCGCTGCTGCTGGGGGTGCTCAGCGCTGGGGTTCCAGGTTCCGGCTTTATGGGGCTGCAAACGGGCAATTGACGGCCCTGGGGCCCTCCATCACCGCTGAAGAGCGGCGGTCACCGCGGTCAGTCGGCGCACCCACCAGCGGCACTGCCGCCGCCGCTGCCGCTGCTGCGCAATCCCCTCGTTCGGCTGCCAGCCAGCCGCCCGGCCCCCGAGGAGACCCGCCGTCCAGAGCAATTTTACCACGCGCGCAGGCGGGTACGACGATTGACGGGATGGGTGAGTAAAGGCGATGCCCGTAGTCAAAACGCGCGGGCGGGTGGGTGCGCGCGCATGCAGCCTCCGCATCTGTTTCGATTGCGAAAAGCAAGTTTGTCGACGAACGCTCGTGCAGCCAGCAAGGAACAAGTCCCAACCCGTCAAAGAAAAAAAGGCTGCCACGGCGCGCTTGGCAGCGCGCCGGGGGCGCCCCCCTCGCGCCACCGCAGCGGGCGCACGGGCTGCAAGCAGCAGCCGCTCACACCGTCACGGCGGCTATCGTGGTGGTGGGGCTGTCCCCGTCCGAGGCGACGCTGGTGGTTATCACCGCCGCCGCGCCGCCGCCGCCGCCGCTGCCGAGCTTGCCGCCCACGGCCGCCGGCGCTGCCGCCGCCGCTGCGGCGCGCACCACCTGCTGCTGCGGCTGCTGCTGCGGCTGCTGCTGCGGTTGCTGCTGCGGCTGCTGCTGCTTGTACTGCTGCTGCTGCTGCTGGGGCTGCACCTCGTCGAGGGAATCCGTCACCTCAAATTGAGACGCCTCCCCATTGGATTCGCCGTACAGCTCGGCCGCGGCCGCCGCCGCCGCGGCCGCCGCCGACGCCGGGCTCAGCGGCTGGCGCAGGGCAGAGTCCCCGCCGCCGCGCGCCGCGCCCACAGCCTGCAGCCGCGCCGCCGCGCTGCCGGCGCTGCCGCCGCCGCCGGACGTCGTGACGGGGCTGCCGAAGGCCGCCGGCGCCGCCGTCGCCGCCGCGCCGCCGGCCGCGGGCGCGCCGCCGCCGGCCGCGGCGCCGCCGCCGACGCCGACGCCGCGCGCGCCGTCGGCAAACACGCGGCGCGTGACGAATTCGAGGAAGCGGCGGGCGTACCACTTCGGCGGCGCGACGCTGATGGCGGCGCGCTCGTGGGCGATGCTCTTCACCTGGCGCTCCAGCACCTTGCGAACAGAGTAGTCCTGGGGGGGGGAGGGAGGGGCAGGGCGGGCAGACGGCCGTGAGGCGTCACCCCGCTGCAGCGGCGGGAGGCGCGCAGGGCAGGGGTGCACCCGCGCGCCGCCGAGGGGCCCTGAGAAGACGCCCGGGCGGGCCTGCGCACAGCCGCCCGTGGGACTGGGCAGTGATGGCAACAAAGCAGCGCGCGCGCGGCGCGTGCACCCGCACCCAACCGCAACTGCAGCCGCGCGACAACACAACAGACTAAAAAAAGCTGCGCCCAGCATCAAATCCGACCTGCAGGATGTCGATGATGCCAAAGCACACCACCACCTCCTCGGGCCGCTGCCCCTCGCCGTCCGGCAGCGTCACAGCCGCCATGTTGATGCCCAGCTGGCCGCAGGCCGCCGCGCTGGCGCCGGCGCTGGCGCCGGCGGCGCTGCGCAGCGTCGCGTCGGGCGCGGCGCCGGGGGCGCTCGCCTGTTGGGGAGGGGGCGAGCGAGGGCGCGCTGGTCGGTGTTTGCCGCATGCTGGGGCTTCTGCCGGCCGGCACATTTGCTTCGGCGCGCAGTTGGGGGTGGCGGCTGTGACTCCCCCGACAGGCGGCGCCGCCACGAGCGGTGCCCGCGCCTGCATGCCTTGCGGCCCTGTCGCGGTGGCTGCGCGCAAGCCCCCCCCTTCAACTTGACCCACAGCACTCACCATCGGCGTGTCCCCGCCCTCCTCCTCATCCTCCCCGTATGCCAGCCCTGTGAACGCGCCCCGCAGGCTGCTCAGGTGCGCCAGCGCCGCGCCGCCGCCGCCGCCGGCGAGCATCGCGCCCGCGTGCCGCACCGGCGTCGGCGGCAGCGGGCCGTTGCCCCAGCCGCCCGCGGCCGCGCCGCCGCCGCCGCCGCCCGCCGTGCTGCCGCCCCAGAGGGAGGCGGCGCCGCCGCTGGCCGGCGAAGCCCCCTCGGCGCCGGCCACCGAGGCCGCGCCCGCATCGGCCGACGAGACCCCGCCGCCGCCGTCCGCGCTCGAGCCCGCGAGCAGGGCCGCCGCCGCGGCCGCCGCGGCCGCGCCGTCGCCGCTGCCGGCGCCCATCCCCTCCTGCCGCGCCTGCTGCATCGCGGCGAGCACCGCCGCGGGCGGCTCCTTGCGCGCGGTGCTGCGCTTCTTCAGCTTGCCGCCCAGGATCTTCAGGCGCGCCAGCTCAGCGATGTCCCGCTGCCGCTGCTCGCTGAACCCCAGCGCCCGCATCCGCTCGATGATCTTGGAGAGCCTGTCCTCCACCTCTGCCGCGTTGCTGTGCACGTCAAAGTTGCGCGCGCGGTCCCCGCCGCCCGACACGCCCGCGCCGGCGCCGGCGCCGGCCGGCGCGCTGCTGCTGGCGCCGGCCACCAGGAACGGCGGCGGCTGGGGGCCGACGTCGTCGCCCGCCGCGCTGCGCGCGAAAACACCACCGGCGCTGGCCCAGGGGTCACCGCCGCTGTAGCCGCGGGACAGCGTGAGCGGCCGCGGCTGCGGGGCAGCGGGCGGGGAGCGGGTGACCTCGCCCTCGTGGATGGCTGCGAGTGCTGGTGGGGTGCCCGGCTGCTGCTGCTGCTGCTGAGACTGCTGTTGCTGGAACTGCTGCTGCTGCTGAGATTGCTGCTGCTGCTGCTGAAACTGCTGCTGCTGCTGCTGCTGCTGCTGCTGCTGCTGCTGCTGAAACTGCTGCTGTTGAAACTGCTGCTGCGGCTGCCAGCTGACCGCGCCGCCGCCCCGCCCCGCCGCCCCGCCGTCGAGCGACAGCGGCGTCGCGTCGCCCGCCGCGCCCGGCTCGCCGCCCTGCTCCGTCTCCGACTCCGAAGTCGGCCGCAGCGAGGCCGCCTCTGTGGTGTAGTTGGTGTAGTTGGCCGAGGGGCCCTCCCCCGACAGCGCGGCGTCCAGGCTGGCGCGGGGCGCGAGGCGGTTGGGGTAGTGGATGCCCAGCAGCAGGGAGTAGTCCATCACCCCGCAGTCCCTGCGGCAGCGGGGACAGGGGTTTGGGGGCGGCGCGGCGCGGGTCGGCGGGGTTTGGGGGCGGGTGGGAGCGGCGCATTCTGGGAGGGGAGAAGGAAGGGGCGCAAAGCAAGGCGCGGCGACGGGAGGCGCAGCGAGGCCTCGCTGCGCAGCTACGGCTCTGCGCCGGCAGGGGAACGCCCCCGGGAACGCCCCCAGCGGCGCACACAGCAAGGCTGAGGCGCTCGTGCCAGGGCAGAGGCGCCCAGCGCCGGCGCGGGGCGGGAGCGCACCGCAGCAGGTCGGCGTCAGCCCGCAGCTGGCGCGTCAGGAGGTCCTGGGCTGAGGGTTCCAGCTGCAGGCGGAAGTCCACATCCAGGTCCTATGGGCATGTTTTGGATTTGAGATCGCGGCTTAGGTAATGGGTTTTGGCGCTTGACCAAGGGGTCGGCGCAGAGGCTGGACCGCTGCGGCGTGCACCCCCAGCCGCCGCCCGCGATGCAAGCCGCTTTCGCCCCGCAAGCCGCTTCCGCCCCGCAAGCCGGCCCCCCCCCAGCAGCCGCCCCCACCTTGAAGACAACCGAGGGGTCGCCCTCTGCCTTGCGCTTTGCGGCCTCCCCCGCGGTGCGGCCCTCTGTCGAGCCCTTGATGTCAAAGCGGCGGTGGATCTGGAGGTCTGTCACGAAGATGTTGGCCATGACCACAAAGCGCACCTTTGGGGGGTTTGGTTTGGTGGGGTTGTGGGTGTTGGCTTGGGTTGGGGTTGCTGGGGAGTGCAAGCAGCACCTGTGCAGCCAGCCCCGCAAGCCGCATGAGTTGGCACGGGGGTAGGCCCCGCCCCGCCGCCGCTGCCAGGGCCCGACCGCCGCCCCCACCCGCCACCGGGCCCCGCGTGGCGCTCACCGCGCGCCCGTGCGCCGGCGTGATCCGGTGCACCCCGAAAAACCGCGTCAGCAGCGTGTGCGGGTGGGCCTCGACGTGCGCGTAGTAAGCGGGCAGCATGCCCAGCAGCACCTGCGCCTCGGACTTGCGCATCGTCTTCACCAGGAAGCGCTCGTCGTCTGCGGGGCCGGGGAAAGGGGGGGAAGGGAGGGGAGGGGCTCAGCGCCGGATCGTGCTTGCGAGGAGGGCGGCAGGCGCGGCTGTGTTGGGAGGGGCAGCTGCAGAGGGCGGGCGCGCGCGCATCAAGGCACGGCAGTGGCGGCAGCTGTGGTCGCCACCCTCCCAACAGAAACCGCTGCCAACCGCGGCCCAACGCCGGCCTGCGCGGGAAGCAGCCGCCACCCACCCGACAGGAAGAACACGCTGCCGCTCTTGCCGGGGCTGTTGAGCTGCCGCAGCGCCGTGGAGCCGCCGAGGCTGAGCATGTAGTCCGCCTCGTCGATGCCCGCCGCCGCGCGCAGCCGCCGGAACACGCGGGGCGCGTAGTCCTTCCATTTAAAGTCAACGCAGGGGTGCGCCGGTGTGGTGCTGCTGCCGCAGCTGGGGAAGGACACCTTGAGCTTGCCGCGGAAGTCGGGGCCCGCGGGCGGGCCGTCGCCGGCCTGCTGCTCGGCGGAGCCGCCGCCGCCGCCGCCGCCGGGGCGGCGCGCTGAGGTGTGGCCCACGCTGTACCGGATGCCCAGCTGCAGCTGACTCATCAGCTCGTACGAGTAGTGCCCCTTGTACACCACCTCCCCCATCTTTAGCTGCAGCCGCGGGCCCTTGCGCCCCAGCGCGCGCCGCATGCGCTGGCGGACCTTTTTCTGGCGCTTGGGCCAGAGGAAGCCGAAGATCATTCTGATCTCGTCTGCGGAAAGGGCGTCCTCCCGCAGCAGCTGCCCGGCGTCGTACTCGCGAATGAGGAGCCGCATCGCCGCCGCGAGCGGCGCGGCGAAGCCGGCCGCGCCGCCGCCGCTGGAGGCCGCGAGCAGCGGCGCGAGCGCGTCGGCGAACGGCGGCAGCGGCGGCGCCAGCGGCGGGGGGAGGGCCGCCGCGGCGGGGCCGCGCGGCGGCGACGCGGGGCCGGGGCTGTTGCGCGGCGCGCCGTCGCTGGTGGTGCGCACCGGCGCGAGCCGCGGCAGCGGCAGCGCGGCCGCGGCCGCGGGGCCCAGCTGCATGATGTTGCTGCTGCTGGGAATGTGGTTCAGGCCCTCTGCCGCGAGCAGCTTCACGGCCGCCGCGGTGCCCAGCGCGCCCGCCTCAAAGTCTGTTGAGGACACGGTGAGCTCCTGCGGCGCCGCCAGGGTCGGCGCGCTCGACAGCACGCTGCCGCCGCCGCTGCCGCCGCCGCTGCCGACCGCCGCCGCGCCGGCGCCGTCGCCGTCGCCGTCGCCGGCGGCCGCCGCGCCCGCGGCGCCGCCGGGCGCGGGCTGCTGCCAGCCGCCGAAGCTCTGCCGCCGGGAGGCGTCGTCCGGCGGCGGGCGGTACACGCCCAGGCCGTGTTTGCGGCCGTCTGCCCAGAAGCCGTCGTACATGGAGCCGTCCTCGTAGGTCTTGATGCCGATGCCGTCGCGGCGGCCGTCCTGGGGGCGTTCGCATCGGGGGCGGCGCGGGAAGCGGGGCATGCAAGTCGGCGTGAGGCAAGGCCGCCACCCGGCTTCCTGCATGCCATCCGCGACGGCAGCAGCGCTTGCAACCGCGCCGGCAGCAGCAGTCCATCAGCGCGCGAGGCGGCACCACTGCTGCTCTGGTCTGGGCTCCTTCCCCGACCCCCCCACAACCACGCGCAGCTGCGCCTCACCCACCTTCCACTCCCCGTCGTACCGCTGCCCCGTCGGCCACACGTACGTGCCAAAGCCGTGCATGAGGCCGTTGCGCCACTCGCCGTCGTACGCGCTGCCGTTTGGCCACACGCACGTGCCCAGGCCGTTCGGCAGGCCATTTTTCAGCGTGCCCGTGTAGCGCGAGCCGTCGGGCGCGCGGTAGTTGTCCACCACGTAATCCATCCGTCAAACGCCGCGCCGGCGCGCCTGCCGGTGCAACGCCGGTTTAGGCAGCGGCAGCGGCGGGGGCCCCAGCAGCGCGCTGCGGCGCCGCGGCGCGCCAGGGCAGCAGCAGCGGCGGCCTGCTCGCGCCCAGACGAGGTTTGATGACGTTTCTTTCACTCCGTTCGATCGCCACCGGGCGTGCGCCGCTTTTCAAGCTGGCGTGCAAGCCTGCAGCACCAAACCCGCAAGTTGGAGACTCTCGGCCGGTTGGGGGCCTCCGCAGCGTACAGGCTATCTGAAGGTCGGCGCAGTAGGCGCTTCGCTGCGAGAGAACCTGGCCGCGGACCTCTGGTGGACTGGGGGGGGCCCGCGAGGCCGTGGGCGAGCGGCCCGCCGGGTGTTGGCCCTGCCAAAGTCTTCTGGGCTAAGCTACCGACTGGATGGTGCGGGGCCGAGCTTGGGTCGTTGCTGACTGCCGGCCTGCGGCCGAGCAGCTTCGCGCGCCGCCGCCCTGACGCATTGCCCGTCAACAAGCCGCGGCGGCGCTGCCAGGCCGTCGCTGGTGGGATGGTGGTGTGGCTCGTGCCGGCATCGGCGGGGGGCAGGAGGGACGTTGGCCCCATCACCGGGCCCATGTTGACCGCGGCTGTGCGGCAATGCCCACCGCCGACGGACCCGCGCACCAGCAGCCTGACTGGCAGCATGGCCGCCGTGCATGCGGTACCGTAGACACGGCAGCTTGCGCCGCCCTCCCCATAGCAACGCCACCATGCCCTGCAGCGCCTGCCAGAGTTGCCCGTGCCCCTCAAGCCCGGAGGCCCCGGTCAAACTTGAAACGTGGCGCATGCAGGCGCCCTCCACTGGGCGAGCTTTGATGGCTGCCGCACACACCCGCGCCGAGGCAGGCTGCAGCGGTTACGGAAGCTACGGTATTGTATCGAGGTGTGCAACGCGCCACGGCGGTGCCAGGCCTGGGCGGGGGCGATTTTGCGCCCCGGCCGCGCGCGGGATCGGCTCCCCCGGCAGCGCGGTGGGCCAGCGGCCTCCCACGCGCACGGATCCGCCCCACAGGCCCGCTGCCTGGCCCGGGCGCGGCGGCGCTTGGGCAATCGGCACCCAGCGCACCAGCCGCCGCGCCGCCGGCGGCTCAATCCCGCGGCGCCGCCCCAGGTCCGCCCACTTTCCGCAATCGTCCCAACCCGACATTGCAACATATACGCGCCGAAGCAGCCGAACGCGGCTCCTCAGCGCAATGCAGGCTCTTGCGCGGGCGCAGCACGCCCCCTCCGCCGCCCTCGCGGGCGCGAGGGGCGTCGTTAGCGTGCGCATTGGGCGCGCGCGGGTGGCGCTGGCCCCAGCCCACTCGTCCGTGCTGCTCTCGGCAAAAGGCGCCCGCAGTCGCGGACCTTCGAGGTCCGCGCAGCGGTCGTTCCGCCCACGCGCCGCGCTGGTGGGTGAACGGAAAGCCCTGTGTTAGGGTGGACCCCGCGGGAGGGCGCCGCGGCGCCGCTGGGGCCCGCAAATCAGTGGCACCGGGGCGCCCTCCACTCGCCGGCCTCCCTGCAGGCCCCCCCGCCGCTCCGGGGCCTCTCGCGATTGGGCAATCGCCAATGGCGCGCGTTCCACGTTCGCGCCCCGCCCCTGACGCCCCCACCCGCGCACGCCGCCGTCCGCCGCCCCCGGCCGCCGCTGTCTGTGGCCGCCGCCGCCCGCAGGCCGAGGAGCGCCCCGTCGACGCGACCGCCACGTTCAGCAGCCTGCTGGATGACGAGGACGAGTTTGAGGAGTGGGAGGAGGAAGCCGAGACGGACGTCGACGAGACCCTGCTGGTGCGCGCGCGCTCTGGGGCGCGGGGCCGGCGCGGCTTTCATGCATGTGCATGCGCGCGCCCCGCCTGCCGCACTGGCGCGGCGCCGGGCTGCCCGAGGCGCCTGCCGCATGCGGTCGCATGCCACCCCCGCGGGCCATTGCGCATGCCCCTCAAAGCCCACGCCCCCCCTCCCGCACGCACGCGGCGCGCGCCAGTCCGCCCCCCCCCCCCCCCCCCCCCCCCCCCCCCCCCCCCCACCCCCCCCCCCCCCCCCCCCCCCCCCCGCCCGGGCCCTCACGCAAACGCACCCGCCCCGCCCGCCTCCCCCCCCCAGGTGACCAACCTGGGCCTGTCGGAGGAGACCGTGCGCGCCCTCCACACGCGCGGCATCCAGGCGGTGTTCCCAATCCAGCGCGTCGTGCTGCAGCCCGCCATGGAGGGCCGGGACCTCATCGGCCGCGCCAAGACCGGCTCGGGCAAGACCCTGGCCTTTGCGCTGCCCGTGATCGAGGGCATCCTGGCGGAGAACAGGGCCAATGGCGAGGTCGACGGCGGGCGCGGGCGGCGGCGCGGCGTGGCGGGGCGCGCGCCGAGGTGCCTCGTGCTGGCTCCCACAAGGGAGCTGGCAAACCAGGCAAGCAGGGGCGGCGTTGGGGGATGGGGGGATGATCTGGCCATCTGATCTTGGCGGCTGCAGCGGCGGCAGCTGCCGTCGGTTTGCTCGGCCCCAGCCACCACAGGCGCCGCGCCCCTGGCTTTGGCTGCACACGCAAACAAAGCACCCGCGCAGAGCCGCAAACCAACCCCCAACAATCCCTAAAACAAAACACCCCCCCCCCTCACAGGTCGCCAAGGAGTTCGAGTCTGCCTGCCCCGGCCTGACGGTGCGCTCCGTCTACGGCGGCGTGTCGATCACCAACCAGATCCGCGATCTGAGGGACGGCGTGGATGTGGTGGTGGGCACGCCGGGGCGCGTGATCGATCTGATCGACCGCGGCTGCCTCAAGCTCGACAAGGTGAGGCGGCGGTTGGGGCGGTTGGGGCGGTTGGAGCTGTTGGGGTGACGCCACCAATGCGCCTTGGGTGTCCTGAAACTCTGCTTTCGCAGCGCGCCACCCAGTTGGTGCCGAAGGCGCACACACAGAGCGTGCGCATGCGCACACGTGCACGCATTCTAAACCGCCCAAAACCGCCCAAAACCCCCCAGATCCGCTGGGCCGTGCTGGATGAGGCCGACCAGATGCTCGACATGGGTTTCCAGGAGGACATGGAGGCCATCCTGGGCCAGGTGCCCCCCACCCGCCAGACGATGCTCTTCTCCGCCACCCTGCCGTCGTGGGTGCACAAGGTGAGGGGGTTTGTGCAGCGCGCGGCGCGCGGCGGGGTGGGTTGGGGGTGCTGCATGGGCTGCTGCGGGGACGGGCGCGGCCCGCGCGCGCGCGCTCGGGCCCACGTCAGGGGCTGGACTGGCCTGGTTGGGGTGGCGGGCCCGAGGCCTGGACACCCCCGCCCCGGCGCCGCCGCCCTCGCCCTCACCCTCGAGACGCCAACAACCCCCCTCCCCCAGACCGCCAAGCGCTTCCTGAAGGACCCCCAGCTGATGGACCTGGTGGGCGCAGAGAACACCGGCAAGCTGGCAGACACCATCACCCTCATGACCATGACGGTGCGGCGGGGCTGGCTGTTTGTTTTTGGGGGAGGGGGCTTGTTGGGCGCGCTTTCGCGCTGTTGTTGCTGCCTGTTGTTCTGCAGCCCGCGGCTTGCGTGGCTTCACTGGTTGCGTGGCTTGCGGCGTGCGGCTGCTAACCACCCCCGCCTAAACCAGCCCTGCCTCCCCAAAAAGAACACGCCCCCCAACCCCCCAACCGCATCCAAAACCAAAACCAAACCCCCAGGTCGCCGAGGGCCGCAAGCCCCAGTCTCTGGCGGACGTGCTGTCCGTCCAGGGCGCCGGCGGCAAGGCCATCGTGTTCACGCGCACCAAGGCCGGCGCCGACGAGATCGCCGCCGTGATCTCGCAGCAGCAGGTCTGCGAGGCGCTGCACGGCGACATCCCGCAGGCGCAGCGCGAGAAGACGCTGGCGAGGTTCAGGGACGGCACGTTTTCGGTGCTGGTCGCGACCGACGTGGCGGCGCGCGGGCTGGACATCCCCAGTGTCGACCTGGTGGTGCACTACGACGTGCCCCAGGTGGGCGGCGGGCACCTTTTGCTTGGCACCTCGTGTTGGGCTTTTCCTTGGCTCCTTTTGTCGGGCTTTTGTTGGGCTTTTGTTGGGTTTCTGGGCTTTGGGTTATCGTTGGAGCCTTGAAACCATGGGGGCGTGCGTCTTGCTCTGTCCGACCCTCCCTGCCTGCTGCTTTGGGGTTTGCTGCCCTTGAATGATGGTGCAGCCCCACCCCCAGCCCCGCGCCCGCCCGCCTTCCAACCCGGCACCCCCCCAACCCCAAACCCCCCCAAAAAACCGCAGGACTCTGAGAGCTTCCTGCACCGCAGCGGCCGCACGGGCCGCGCGGGCAACAAGGGCGCGACCGTGGTGATGCACACCGAC
The DNA here is from genome assembly GCA_003203535.1 of Raphidocelis subcapitata. Taxonomy (NCBI): domain Eukaryota; kingdom Viridiplantae; phylum Chlorophyta; class Chlorophyceae; order Sphaeropleales; family Selenastraceae; genus Raphidocelis; species Raphidocelis subcapitata. Next base: position 265,907 of record BDRX01000012.1, read on the forward strand.
CGCGAGGCCCCCTCGCTGGGCATGCTGCTGAAGCAGGTCAAGGCCTCGACGGGCTCGGTCATCGGCGTGCCCGAGCCGCCGGAGGTTATGACGGCCGCCTCGAGGAGCGTGCTGACTCGCCTCGACAAGGTGGAGGCGGGCGTCATAGAGTTCTTCGTGCCCGCCGCCGAGAAGCTGCTCGCCACCGGCCAGCCGACCCGCGTGCTCGCCGCGGCGCTCGCGGCGATGTCCGGCTTCAAGTCGGTCCCCAAGCCGCGCAGCCTGCTCACCGGCGAGATCGGGCGCAGCACGCTGCGCATGCTGTCGACGCCCGGCCGCGTGGACGGGTTCAACACGCTGGCCAAGGCGCTCCAAAAGGTGGCCGAGCGCGTCACCCTCGACGGGTTCGACCCCTTCTCCTCGCTCGGCCGCATGCGCCTGGTGTCCGACGCCGAGCGCGGCCTCGAGGGCGCCGCGTTCGACGTGCCGGCCGAGATTGCGGCCAAGCTCATGGATCCGTCGGCCATTGAGGCCGCCCAGGCCGCGGGCATCTTCCTGGACCGCCCCTCCAGCCTGCCCCTCGACCTGGCAGAGATGACCCTCGGCCGCCGCGGCGGCCGCCCCCCGAGCTCGGACCGCCGCGGCGGTTACGGCGGCGGGAGGCGCGGCGGTTACGGCGGCGGCTACGGCGGCGGCAGCCGCGGCGGCGGCAGCTACGGCGGCGGCGGCGGCTACCGCGGCGGCGAGCGCGGTGGCGAGCGCGGCGGGGAGCGCGGCGGTTGGGGCAGCCGCAGCGGCGGCGGCGGCGGCGGCAGCTACGGCGGCGGCGGTGGTGGCGGCAGCTACGGTGGCGGTGGCGGCGGTGGCAGCGGCTACGGCAACCGCAACAGCCGCAGCAGCGGCGGCGGCGGCGGCAGCGGGAGCTGGGGCAGCGGCAGCGGCAGCGCCTCGCGCAGCAGCGGCAGCCGCGGTGGCGGCGCCGCCGGCGGCGGCGGCAGCTGGCAGGGCCCGCCGTCCAACGGGTGGAGCGACGGCTTTGACTGGACCTCGACTGACAGCGGCCGCGCGCGCGCGCCCCGCCCCGGGCGCTGAGCGCCGAGCGCGCCTCGGGCGCCGGCCGGCCGGGGGGCTGCGGGCCCCAATTCGCGCCCGCCCCTCCCCCCCGCGCCCGGCCTGTTTGGTTCCATGGTGTGTTTGGGTGCTGACCTGCCTTCCAAGAGGCCCCCACCTGGGCACGTCTGCCTGCCTGCCTGCCTGCCGCGTCTCCCAGCGTTCCCCGCGTTTGCTTCTGTGGCGACAAGTGACTGGCGCCCCCCTCTGCCCATGCGCGCCTCAGCGCGCGCGTTCCGAAGCGAGTAAGCCTGCTTGAAAAACCACACTGCTCCTGTCAGACGTCCGTTGGGTTTTTACAGGGCTGGCCACAGGCCCGTAATGCGGGAGTCAGCGTGATGCCTGCAGCCGCGGTCCGCAGACGCCGCGCCGCGAGGCATGTGCGACGCGCGGCGGGCGCCGGCGCTTTGGCGATGCGAGATCTGTGCCGTCACAACGGGTCAAATGGGGGTGGGTGAGTCTGTCAGGCAGGTGCGCGTGGGTGGGTCGACTCTGGGGAACGCGGCCCGGGGCGCCAGCCGCCGGCCGGCGGGCACGAGCGGCCCCGCGCAAGCGCTCATGCTGCGGCTGCCACTGCCGCTGCCGCTGCTACTGCTGCTGCCGCTGCTACTGCTGCTCCCGCCGCCGCTGCGCCGCGAGCGTCTCCTGTGCGCGCGTGAAGTAAATGGTGAGCAGCTTGAGCTGGCTGGTGCTCAGGGAGGACAGGTACGGCGTCAGGCTGCGGGGACGGGGCGGGGCAAAGAAGGGGAAAGGGGGGGATGAGCAGGAGCAACGGGCAGCCAGGGCCGCTTGGGTTTGGGCCGCCAGCACGCATGGCTGGGCGCGCGGTTTCTCCAGGCCCCATCGCGCCAGCGGCCGCCATGGTGAGCGCGCGCGCGCGCGCCCGCCTCGGGCCCCGCGCCGCACCTGTCGCCGACGTGCATCCAGACGTCCACCAGGCAGAACACCACCACCTTGCGCACGTCCGGCCGCGGGTGCTGGAACGCCGCAAACAGCCCCGGCAGCAGCGCGGCGGGCGCGAGCGCGGAGAGCTCGGCCGGCGGGAGGCGCGCGGCGGCGCGCTGCACGCAGCGGATGGCGGCGCAAAGGACGTCGCCGTCGACGGCGGTGCCGCTTTTGGGGGGTTGGGGGTTGGGGGTGGCGGCCGAGGGGGGAGAGGGGGTCAGGCAGGGGCTTTGGGGTGGGTTTGTGTGTGCTGTGGGGTGGTCGCACCACCACACACCATGGTGTGTGGGTGTGGGTGCCTCGATACATGCGGGGAGCTCAAGCGCACACTTGTTCCAACCGTGCCGGGCACCTGCCCAACCCCTTCAAACAAGGGCAGTCCCCCACCTGTGCACCGCGTCTCCGCTGGGCAGCTTGAGGCGCAGCACCTCGAGGGTCGCTGCGGGCGGGGTGGCGTCGATGAGCGCCTCCAGCGCCTGGTGCGCCGCCATAAGCACCTGGGAGGGGCGGTGTGCCAGGCCTCACACAGGGTTTGCTCGCGGCCACAACAACAGAACGAATGAATCCAGTGTTTTGGGTGTGTACGGCTGCGTGCTTGCATGTGTCACGCTGCTTCATGCGCGTATGAAACGTTCAAAGCAGTTTTGGCCCATTTTATCAGCCGGGCTCCGCAGCGACTGCAAGGGCCAGGCGTGCAGACGGCAGCCAGAGGATGCAAGGACTGAAGCGCAAAAGAAAACGGCGCCTGGCAGCGGCGGCCGCGGAAGCGCGCACCTCCCGCGACGGGTCCGCGCAGCCCAGCAGCAGCGGCTGCATCACCACGTCGAGCACCGGCCCAAACTGGCCGGCCTGGTGGGCGGCGAGCTGGCGCAGCAGGCCGAACGCGGCCTCGCGGACGCGCTCAGAGGCGTGCTTGGTGGCTGCCAGCGCGGCAAGGAGCACCTGGGAGGGGCGGGGGTGGGGCGGGTTGGTGGGTGGAGCACGCGTTGCGGCGTGCACGCGTTGAGTGCATGTTGCATGCATGCGGCCGCGCAGGCCTCCAGCGCACACCAGCAAGCGCGCAGCCCCCAGAAACACCGGTTTCCACCCCTCCGGCCCGCCGCGCACCTTGCTGAAGCTCGCATCCCAGGCCTCCTGCCCCATCGCCTCGGCGCACGCCGCCAGCTCAGCAAGCACGTCCTCCCCCGGCCGCGACTGGAGGCGCGCCACGAGCAGCGAAAGGTGGCGCGACTGGGCGGCGGGGTCGGAGGGCAGCTGCGGGGCGGGGCGGGGTTGGCGGCGGCGGGTTTTAAGCGGTTTGGGAGGTGAAGTGTGAGCGCCGTTTGGCGCGGGGCAGCTGGCCGGTGAGAGGGTTGAGGTGCGGGGGCAGGCGCGACTGAGGAGGGGGAAAAAGGGCCGCCGATGCAAACCAGGCCAGGGCCCGACGCTCACGTCGACGCGAATGGGCTGCGCCGGCCCCGGCGGCGGCGCCAGGAATGTCCGGCCCAGGACGTCCTGCTGCACCGCGCCAGCACCACCGCCGCCGACGACGCCGCCGCCGCCGTCGCGGGGCGTGAGCGCCGCCGCCGCCGCTGACGACGGCGCGGCTGGAGGCAGGGCGGCCGCCGAGCGCGGCAGGGCGTAGCTGCTGCTGCCGCTGTACACCGCGGGGACAGCGCCCGCAGGCCCTGGCCGGGGCGCTTGCCACGCCTGCTGCTGCTGCTGTTGCTGCTGGTGGTGGTGCTGCTGGCCCGCGGAGGCGAAGCCGAGGCCGCCGCCGCCCCCGGCGCCGTTGGCGCCTGCAGCCGGCGCCGTCGCCGCCGCCTCGCCGTCTGAGCAAACAGACTCTGGCCGTGATGCGTCGCCGGTGGGAGAGCCCCCCCGGCTGTGCGGCTCCAGCAGTCCCGGCGTCGCCATCGCCCGCTCAAACGCCACCACCTCCTGCCCGCTCGCGTGCTGCAGGCAGGACGCCACAAAGGGCGCGTCCGTCGCGTGCAGCGCCGCCAGCGCGCGCGCGGCCATGCGGCGCACGCCCGCGTTCTTGTCGAGCAGCAGCGGCAGCGTGCGCGCCACCCATTGCCTGGGGGAACACGGTCGCGGGGCGGCGGGGCGTTGTAGTTGGATTCGCACGGCCGCTGCTTCATAGTGCAAGCACGGACTGCGTCACACCAGGCTCCCTATGACTGTTTAGCCCGCCGGCAGGCCAGCGGCCATGCCGTCTTGCACGTTCACGCCGGCCCTGCAGCGGTCCCCCCCTCGACCCGAAGCAGCCCCCCACCTGAGGTGCATGTTGGCCGCGGGCACGCCCGCGACCTTGCCCTCCCCCACAAACAGCACGCTGAACTCCATGACTGACACGCGCGCGGCGGGCTGCTTCACGGCGTCGAGGGAGCGGTTCAGCGCGGGCAGCAGCTCGTCGGCGGTGAACTGCAGCGCGCAGGCTGCGGGCGGTTTTTTGGGGGGGGGGGTAGAAGGCGGTTGGCGGGCAACGGCGAGCGAGGGGGCTTGTAACCTTGGGGTGAAAAACGGCCACGACGGCCTGGACTGCATATGCTGCAGTCCCCCAGGCAAAGGCACTGCGCCCTGGCGCCGGAGCAAGCACGGCGCCCCCCCCCCCCGCGCACCCTGCAGCGCCGCCTCCGCCGCGCCCCGCATCGTCTCCTTTGGCGCGCAGAGCTTAAGGAACAGCAGCGGCATCAGCTTGTCGAGGCAGGGCTCCGCGGCGCGCGGCGCGGCGCGGATGGCGGCCTGGACGGTGCCCAGCGCGGCGAGGGAGATCTGGCGGGGGGGTGGCGGGTGCGGCAGGCGCGTATGGGGGGTTTGGGGGCTGGGGGATGCAAGGCGCGAGGGGCCGAGCAGTGCACAGATGCACCACGCCGCCGGGCGGTTGGCGGGACGTTTTCCCTAAAACGTACAGAGCCAGTGCAGGCCCACAAAACCCAAACCAGAAGCCGGCAATCCAGAAACCCCGCTCACCTTGAAGTGCCCGTCGTCCAGCGCGTCCATGAGCTTGGGCAGCGCCCGCTCGACTTCCGAAACCTCGGCAGCCCCGTACCCCGCCTCGGCCTGCGCGATCAGCGCGTCGCCCAGCGCGTCTAGCCGCGCCACGCGGTCCTGCCAGTCTTTGGCGGGCCCGATCGCCGCGCCGACGGCGCGCGCGAGCGCGGCGCGGCCGGCGGACGAGGCGGCGCCGCGCGGCGTGAGGTGGCCGCCCGCGGCGGCGGGCTGCGCGGCGGTGGCGCCGGGCGGCGCGTACGGCGCCGCGTGGCCCGGGAGGCCCGCGCCGATGTGATTGAGCTGATCCAGCCTCAGATCATCCGAGGCAACAGAGCTCGCCCGCGAGATCGCCGCCGCGCCGCCGCCGCCGCCGCCGTTTGCGGCGTGCTGCCGCGCCACGGGCGCGCCCAGCGCAGAGCGGTGCGGCGCGCCGGCGGCAGCCGGCGCCGGCGCCTCGCGCTGCGGCGGGTGCTCCGCCGGCGCGCCGCCGCCGGCAACGCGCAGCGGCGGGCCCGACGGCGCGGCGGGCTTGCGGCTGGACGGCTCGCCGGCCGGCGCGCGCGGCGGCGGCATGAGCGCGGCCGTGTCGTCGCCATTTGCGGCGCCGGCCGCCTCGCGCCCGCGCGCGCCGGCGCCCGCACGGCCGCCCGCCGACGCCGGCCGCGAGCCCGCGCCGCTGCCGCCGCCGCCGCTGCCGCCGTCGGCCCGGGGCGTCGCGGCTCCCCTTGAGTACTCAGCGGCCGCCGCAATCAGCTTGGACTGCGTCTGCCCGTCCAGCCGCCTCAGCAGCGCGGCGGCGCGGTCGGGCGCGTTTGCGTGGTACGCGCAGAACGCGGCGCGCGCGGTGGCGCGGGTCGAGGTCAGGTTGTCCCCCAGCGCGCGCGTGAGCGCGGCCTCCACCTTGTCCACGTGGTGGGCGTACTCATGGGGGGACCAGTCCTCCAGGATCTGGGGGGTTGGGGAGTTGAGAGGGGCGTGGGTTTGTGGATGTGGGCGCGTTTGTGTGTGCACGGCAATCCAGCTGCTGTGGGAGGTCGTGCCGGCACCAGCCCAGGGGCCAGGAAAGTCAGCAGGGGCCAGGCCTGCCCAAACACAGCGTCGGCAAGGCCACAGGATGGATGCAAACGCTGCGGGGCGCGCCAAACCCCCACCTCGGAAAGGTACGTGGCGCAGTACTGCCGCAGCTTCGGGTTTTTGTCCCCCGCCAGCGCGTCCGCCACGACCGCCACCACCTTGGCGGTGTGGTGGTTGCACACCAGCTCACGCGCGCACGCGTCGGCGGCATCGGCCACGACCTGCACGGTGATGACCAGCACCTTGAACAGGTGCGGCACCATCGCGCCCGCAAACGCGTCGAACCGCGGCCCCATCGCGCGCGACAGCACGCCCAGCAGGTGGCACGCCTGCCGCGACACCGCGGAGCGGCGGTCCAGCAGCTGCTCGCCCACCGCCTCGCGCAGCGGGCGGACGCACTCGTCGAATGACTCGTCAAACCCCGCAGCGCCGCCGTTGACCAGGCCCTCCAGCCGCAGCATCGCGCCGATGCGCTTCTGCCAGTCCGCGGCCGTGCCGCCCGCCAGGGTGGACGTGATGCGGTCAATCTCGCTCCGCAGCTCCCGCTCGCACGCCACCGCGAGCGCCGGCGCGGGGGGCAGCTCGCCGCCGACGCCGACGCCGCCGGCGTCTTTGTACCCGCCGCGCCGCGGCGCGGGGCCGGCGCGGGGCGCCGCGGCGCGCGGCGGGGCCGCGGCCGCCGCCGGCGAGCGCGGCGGGGTGGGGGAGCGCGGGGCGCGCGCCGGCGGCGGGGTCTGCGAGCGCGCGCGGGGCGGGGGCGTGGTGGCCCGCGCCGCGTGCGCGCGCGGCGGCGTCGGGGACCTCCCGCCGCCCCTCGACGGCGGCGGCGTGGACGAGCGCGCCGCCGCCGCCGGGCTGCTGGCCTTGCCGGTGGCCTTGGCCGCCGCTGCGCCAAGCTGCTGGTCCGCGCGCTGCCCGCCCGCATCGCGCCCGCCGCCGCCGCCCGGCGTGGCCGCGGCCGCCGTCGGCGACGCCGGCACCTCGCAGCCCGCCTGGCCGAGGCGCGCGTAGATCTCGCGCAGCTGCGCCGGCCGCAGACCGTGGTTGGACACGACGTCGATGAGGGGCTCGCCCATTACGTGATACACCTCCTCCAGGCACTCGATCGCGGCGTCGCGGACGGCGCTGCGAGGGGCGGACGCGTGTGGCGGGGCGGGGCGGGGCGCGGCTCGGTCGGCGGGCACAAGATGGCCGCACCCTGCATGCTGCAGCAGCAACGGCAGGCCGCGCGCCCAGATAAAGCAAGCGAGGCTTTGCATACCGCGGGCTCACGACCTCGACGCCTTTGCCCTGCCCACCTTTCCGAGTCCTCCACCAGCTTGATGATCTGGGAGATCACGGCGTGCGGGTCCGCCGCGTCCCTCGACGCCAGCGCCGCCTCGCCCAGCATGCAAACCGCCTCGGCCACAAACTGCAGCAGGCCGTGGCGCACCTTCCAATGCTTGTGGGCCCAGAAGCGGGCGAGGCGGTCATTCATGACCTCAGGCCTCAGAACCTGGCACTGCAAGGGGGATTGAGGCGGGGTTGTTTGCGTGCGCGCATGCGCGTCCAAGGGCGGGGTCAGCGTCAGCAGCTGAACGAGTCCCCGCAGCCGCCAGCCGCGGCTGGCGGGCCGCCTGCTGCTTTGCAACCGCACTGACGGGTTTTGCCGCTGGCCGCGCGCACCTGCAGCACCTCCAGCAGCAGGTTGCAGGCCGCCTGCCGCACGTCCTGGCGGTTGTCGCTGAGGCGCTCCACCTGCCGGGTTGCATGGGGGGCGCATGGGGCGCGTCGTGGGGCGGCGCGTGCGGGCGGGCATGCCCCAACACAGCGGGCTCGCTGCGTCTGCATGCGCCGCACCTTCCGGTCCCATGCCCACGCCCATGCCCATGCCCACGCCCATGCCGAAATGCAGCACCCCCCCCAGCCCGCGCCGCACCACAAAAGGCAGGAGGTTGGTGAAGAACGGCTTCACGCCGTCGCCCTCGTTCTGCACGATGGCCTCCCAAACCTGCAGCGTCCTCAGCGCGACCTGGCAGACGGCGGGTGCGGCGGCGCGGCGCGGCGCGGCGCACGGATCCGTTTCCAGCGTTTCAAGCCACGCGGGGCTGCAGCCGGCGCACGGCCGCTCGGAGCATGGCCCTGTTTGCAGCTGCGCACCGCTGCAAGCGACGCAGGCTGCAGCTGCGGTCTCACACGCAGCGCATCCAAAACCCAAGCACGCCTGCACACACCTTGTAGTTGTTGTCGCCCAGCAGCTGGCCCGACATATCGAGCAGCGAGCTGAGCTGCTCCCTGGCCATGGGGTTGTTCTGAGCATGCTCCTGCGTGCGTACAAGCGGGCGGCGGCGGCGGCGGGCAGCGGGGGGCGCTGTGAGAGCGGCAATGCCCCCGTGCGGAGGCGCGCCGCGCGCTCGCGCGGCGCCGCACGCCGCTGCAGCAGCAACGCCGCCCGCCACGCCCGTGTGCCCCCGCGCCCCCACCTGGAGCTGATCCAGCCCCTGAAGCCGCTGCTTTGTGGGCTGCTGCAGCAGCGCATACATGCGCTGCCACGCCTCCGCGGCCATGCTGCCGCAATCTAGTGTTGTTGAGGAGCGCCGCGTCCGGACCTGGTCCTCAGCGAGCCATGAATTCAATGCAAACGCGTTTTAATTGCATGTGGAGGTCCGCACGGAGCCTGTGGTGGTGGAAGCGCGCCGCAGCTGGCGTCGACCCGTTTGAGCGCGCAGCTCGTGCGGGGAGGGGGATCGGGTGGATGTGAACTGCGGTACTTGTAACGCACCACCAGCTGACTGGCTGCCCAGCAGCTTCGCCCTGGCTTGACAGCCGCCGCCGCCGCCCGCCGCCCGGCGGTGCCACCGCGAAGCCAGGCCTCGCAGGTCGCCGGCTCGCCCCCGCCGGAAACGTGAATGCCGAAGTGGAACCTGGAGCAGGCTGCAGGCGTGCTCGCGCGGTTCGCGCGCACTTGCCTCGGCCCGGAGCACCCCTTTTTTGCCCAGCTGAATCCCCCCCCCAGACCCCCAGACCCGAGGCCCCGGCCTAACGGAATGTTCAATAACATTGCGGAGAGAGAATGGTCGCATGCGCGGCCGCATGCAAGCGTGCCGCCGGCCGACGCCGGCACGCCGGCGCCGCTTGACGCGCCCCCGCTCGCTGCGGCCAAAGCCCCCGCCGAACAAGTGCAGGTATGCGCGCTCGCGGCCGCCGCGGAGCAGCGTGCAGTGCGGCGCGCGTGTGTGCGCGGCGCCCGCGGGCTCGCGGCTCTGCGCGCCTGGAAAGGCGCTTCATCATCGAATGCGGGAGGGGTCGGATGGTATGCGGGGGGTCACGCATGTGTGAGCTGCAACAAAATGAACCCTGGGGGAGGGGGGTGGCCTCCCCCCGCGCGGCAGAGGCGCTTAGAAGAGGCGCAGGCGGCGGCCGCCGGGGGCGGCGGCGGGCGCCTCCTCGACGGGCGCCTCCTCGGCAGGCATCTCCTCGGCGGGCATCTCCTCGACGGGCGCCTCCTCGCCCTTGGCGCCCTCGCCGCCCGCCGCGGGCGCCGCGCCCTCGGCCGGGCGCAGCGAGTCCTTGGCCTGCGTGGTGCTCAGGATGCCCGAGCCGCTGCTGGGCACGTAGTCCTTGCAGCCGAGCTCGGCCTGCTTGTCGCCGTAGCGGCCCACCTCGTCGGCGGTGATGCCGAGGCCCTTGTACGAGGCGGCCAGCGCGCGCGCCGCCTTGAGGTCGACGTCCTCGGTCACGTTCATGCCGGGGAACAGCCAGAAGTCCAGCGCCTCGGACGCGTTCTTGTTGGCCTGGTTGATCAGGGGCGCGATCACGCGGAAGAAGGAGTAGGCCTCGGACTGGTGCTCGTCCGCGGGGACGCCGGCGGCCTTGTCGAGGTACATCTCGTGGGAGTAGGTGATGATGGCCTGGGTGAACAGGATGGTCAGCTGGCGCTGCACCTCGGAGCGGGCCTTCTCGAGGGCCTTGACGTCGCCGGACTGGGCGGCCTTCTGGGCGGCCAGGAAGCTCTTGCGCACGGCGTCGGACACGCGGCTGGGGGGGAGGGGAGGGGAGGGGGCGCGAGCGGGGGGGAGGCGTTGGTGGGGCGCGAGGCGGCGGCGGTGCGTTGTGAGCGCTCAGGCAAAGCTGTCCGGCCATCACCACGGTTCTGCGCATAGGAAAGGAAGCCGCGCGCCGCAAACGAGGCGCACCTGATGTCGCAGTTGAGCTTGGTGCCGTACTCGTTGGCGCGCTTGGCGGCCACGGTCCAGAGGCTCTCGTTGATGTCGCCGCCGACAAAGATGGCCCAGCCCTGGTCGACGTTGTCGCTGGCCTCCTGCTTCTTGCCGGCCCTGCGGGTGGGGGTTGGAAGAGGGGGGTTGCGTCGTGTGAGGTGCGAGGTCGGCATTGCGGGGCTGCAGCAAGCAGGGATGCAGCAACGCAGGGCTGCGGTGAAGCCCCAAACCAAACCAAATCAAAGCAGACCAAACCAGGCCAGACCAGACCAAGCCAAACCAAGCCAAACCAAAACCCAACGCAAACCAAACAAAACCAAACGGGGGGCGCTCACTTGAGCTTCTCCACGGCCTCGTCCAGCTCGTGCATGACGTAAGCGGTGGTCAGCGCGGACTGCAGGGACTTGACGATCACCTGGGCGCGGGTGACGTTGGTGACGTAAGGGGGGATGCCGCCAAAGGCGCGCATCATGTTGTCGTCCAGCCAGTAGGGGGTCTCTGCGGGTGGTTTTGGGGTGGGGTGGGGGGGTTCAGGGGGATTGTTAGTTTCTGTGCCTCGAGGGTGGCGCGGGAGGGGGGTGACAATGGAGGATTTGAAGGAGTGCCCAAAAGAGGAGACATGCAGGCAAGCGAGAAGGCGCGAGCAAGCAACTGCAGACTCACTGTAGAACTGGGTGTAGAGCTTCCAGAAGGGCGTGTCAACGCTCTTGGGCTCGGTGGCTGCGCGGGTGGCAAAGGGGGGGGTTGGTGGCCCTCGTCAGACACGGCAGCGGGGGAGGCAGGAGGCTGCGCAGAGGCGGGCCAGCGCAGGCTGCAGGCAAGGCGGGGCGCAGGCCGCAGGCGAGGCGCGGGGCAGGCGGGTTGGGTTGACGCGCACCCATGGTGCGGAGCGAGAACAGGGAGCCGTCGGGCCTGCGGGCGTTCATGCCGTCCATGTAGATGGACTGCGTTTCGGGGGGAGGGGCGGCGGCGGCCGGGTTGAGCGGAGCTCCTCGTGAGGCACGGCCGGGGCGGGGTGGCTGTCGCGGTGCCCCTCGGCGGGGGCGGCGCAAGCGGGCCGCAGCGCCGGCTGGTGGGAGGCTGCACGCTCCCCATGCCCCAGCCAAAGCTTGCCGGCCCCGGCCGCAACGGGCAAGCCCCCCCGGGTCACCTGGGCGAGCTTGAAGTTGGGCTCGGGGGAGTTGAGGGCGTCCTTGATGGCCTTGACATCCATGGACACGTTCAGCCAGGCTGTTTGGGGGGGTGGACAGGCGGGTTGGGGGAGGGGGGGGGGGTGTAAGCAAGGGCCGCAGCTTGAGTGGGCGCGGCCTCCAGTCCGCGGCGCATGCACATGTCCCCGTGCAAGTGCCCTGGTGAACTGTCGGCCGGCGCGCAACACGCCGGCCCCCCGCCGCGCCGCCACTCACGGCCGACATCGGAGCCGAACGTGTAGCCCTTCAGCTCCTTGCCCTTCATGGACTGCGCCGAGGCGCCGGCCACGAGGGCCAGCGCCGCAACGAGGAAGATGGCTGCGGAAGGGGGGGCGCCGGGCGGAAGCGAGTGAGTGGGGTGCATGGTGCCGCCCGGCGTCGGCGCGGCCGCAGGGCGTCCTGGCCGCACGGAGCCGGCCGCAGACGACTCAGAAAGCCCTTCTCCCTCCCTCCCGGCGGCGCGGGCGTGTCCACGCGGCCTAGGTCCGCGCGCGGCAGCCATGCGCGACTCTCACCGCGCATCTCGAAGTCTTCAGGCAGGCACCCCACCGGGGTTGCGCGGTCCTAGAGCGCTGAGAGCTACTCCTCAATGCGGCCGCGCGCGCTGGCGGGCGGTGCGGGAGCGGCAGCGAGCTGCACACCCCGGGGAAACAGCGGGGGTCACTGCGCGAGGTCTTGCGGCCTCGAGGGGAAGCGCACGGGTGAACTCAGGTCCGGTGGGCGTGCAGAAATGATTGCGGAGGGCCCGGGTCGGGGGGCCCACCGCCAGTGGGCACACCGCCGCGGACCGCCAACTGCTGGTGCTGCCAGTGACGAGCGCCAGCGGTCGCCTGCGGCGGCCAGGGGCCCGTGCGCGCTGCCATATGGGGGTCTAAGGGTCCAATTGAGCGCGCCCTTGCCGCAGGGGCCGCCCTTCGCTGGCCGGCGTGGGGGTTGGGCGGGGGCCGTCGCAGCCTGCCCGGGTGGCGCTCAGGTAACAGCCCCAGTCACAAGCCGGCCGCCAAACACAAACACGCGAGCAGCCAGGCACAGGGGTTTTAGGCATAAGGTGTCCTATTCGAGCGATGCGGGCGAGCGACCAGCTTGCCGAGGCAGGCTTTGGCCCGCCGCCTCGGATCTTTTTTACCGTGTGCGCTGATGAGGGACGGCCACGCCACACGGCAAGAGCGCTCGCCAACGGGCTGATTGCGGGCCTGTGGGGGCCACCTATTTTGCGCTGCGGGCAGGCCTGGGGGAGGGCAGGCAGCGGCTCGCGACAACGCGACACCTGGCCGACACCTGCCCGAGCGGCGGCTGGCGGAGCGGCGGAGGCGGGCGCCCAAACGCGTCCGCAGGCGTCCCCACCTCCCAAAACCCCAGCATGTCGGAAGCGCATCTCGCTTCTGCTGCCATGCAGCGCTTTACGACCGCGGCAGAGGCGGGCTATGCGCGGGCCGGGACTCTGCTCACGCGGCAGGGCGCCCTCCGCACGCCCACGGCGCTTCTGTACACGCGTAGGGGCGGCTGCTTGTACCTGACTCCCGACATGATGGAGAAGCTGCGCCCCCAGGCGCAGGGGGTCCAGATCAACGCGATGCAGTTGTGCGTGCGCGCGGGACGCGGCTCCGGGGGCCGCTCGCGGTAGCGCGTTGCGTGAAGACAGGGGCGTTCGTCTCTCACGCGGCCGCCCCCGCCCTGACTCGCTCCGCGCCGCCGCCGCCGCAGCCTCGAGCAGCCCAGCGCTGCGGTGCTCGCAAAGACCGGCGGCAGCCTGCACGCCTTTGTCGGCATGCCGCGCTGGCCGATGCTCGCCACCAACCGGGACCCCACCCTCCAAGAATACGGGGTTGGCAAGCCCGCCAACAACAGCGGCTGCTACGTAATCACCCAGAGCGGCGGCCAGATGGTGGGCCCTGCAAGCGCTGCGCGCTGCTCACACCGCCTCGGCCCGCGCTTGCGCCGAAACGCGCTCGGCGAACCGCTCGCGCTGCTGCCGTGGCGTCGAGGCGGGCAGGCGGGCGGCGCCGCTCAAGCTGCGTGAACCCGCTTGACGGCGCCCGCAGGTCACCCCGGAGCGCTATATGGGGGTGATAAAAGCGCTGCGGCCGGAGCTGTTTGTGGCGATGGCAGACGAGGTGCGATGACGCATGACATGCTGCAAAACTTGCAGCGGGCGTGGTCGCAGCCTTGCGTGCGTAATGCGCTTGCCGCTGGCCAGCCGCTCGCAGTCCAGCCTGTGGCCTGGCTTGGGGGTGAGCGCTCTGCTTTTCCGTTTCGGTGCGCCGCAGGTGCTGGCCGACGCTACGCGCAAGCGGGTGGCGCAGTCTGTAGACCGCACCGCCAAATGGCTGGACGAATGCATCGAGCGGCTGCAGGCCATGCAGCAGCAGCAGCAGCAGCAGCAGCAGCAGCAGCAGCAGCAGACGGCAGCTGCAGAAGGCAGCAGCCAGCAGCAGCCGGAGCCGCAGCAGCAAGCGGCCAGCGCGTCCGGCCGCGACGCAGAAGCAGCAGCGCAGCCAGCAAAGCGCCAGCGGCGCGAAGGCGGCGGCGGCGGCGGCGGCGATGCAGCGGAGGGCCCTCCGCGCGAGGCGCCGCTGCTGCTGGCGCCTGTCGTGGGCGGCGCGTCTGTCGAGGAGCGGGCGCGCGCGGCCAAGGGCGTGGCGGACAAGCCCGTCGCAGGTGCGGCGCGCCGGCAGGTGTTTCGGTTGCGACCCGGCCGCATCCCAGTGCCTTGGGCCTGCTCGCAAGGGCTGCATGCTTGTTAGGGCTGCATGCTCGCTAGGGCTGCCTGACCGGGGGCCGCTCGCAGCCGCAGGCCTTTGATGCTCTTCACGCGCTGACAGCGCCACCCTTTCCGCCCCGACCAGGTTTTGCGCTGAGCGGCTTTGGCATGGGTGAGGACGCGGCCCTCCTCCCCCAGCTGCTGGCGGCGGCGGTGGAGCACCTCCCCAAAAACAAGCCCCGGCTGCTGCTGGGAATGGTGCGTCCGCGAGGCGCCCAGCCGCCCCCTCTTCCCCCGGTTGAAACGCGAGCGCTGTGCCAGACGCGATTGGACGGCCCCGCGCCGCCCGGGGCGCAGTTGTGGGGCGCCCACGCCCGTGCCCGCGGCCACCTCCTAAATACGGTAGCACCCCGCGCCCCCCCCCCCCCAACTGCCCGCGGACCGCAGGCGAGCCCCGAGGAGGCCCTGGAGGGCGTGCTGCACGGCGCAGACCTGCTGGACTGCTCCTACCCCACCCACGCGACCGCCAACGGCTACGCGCTGTGCTTCCCGCTGCGCATGCCCGCCGGCGGCGGCGCCGGCGGCGGCGACGGCGGAGCCGAGGCGGGGCCGGCGGACGGCGCCGACGACAGCAAGCTCAACCTTTGGGCCCAGCAGTACCGGCTGGACCGCCGCCCGCTGGTGGAGGGCTGCAGCTGCTTCGCGTGCGCGTCGCACACGCGCGCGTACATCCACCACCTGCTCCACGCGCACGAGATGCTCGCGTCGGTGCTGCTCGAGGCGCACAACACGCACTGGTGGCTCGCTTTCTTCGGGGAGATGCGGGGCGCGATCGAGGCGGGGCGGCTGCGGGAGTACGCAGAGTGGTTCAAGGCGCGGCGGCGCGCGGCGCGGGGGCTGGCCGAGGCGGCGGCGGAGGGCGGCGCGGCGGCGCCTGCTGGTGCTTGATCTGCTGGGTTCCCCCCTGTTGCTGCGAATCCCGCAATCGCCATGTAACCAAAACGTGCTGCGTGGGGGGGGGGGGGTGCTGTGTGCAAGTTGGCGGCTTGCGGGGCTGAAGAGTCACGCCGCAGCCGCTGCGCAAGTAGCGGAGCGCGGCGACGCAAACCCCCACTCCCACGGCCTCCGCCGGCCATTACTTGCAGAAACGGGCCTCCCACACGCATTTGGGCCTGCTGCCATGGAGGGAGAGCACCCCCTCGTGCTGGGGGCCTCGCTAGCGGGCGGGGAGGGCCCCACGCTCGTCGCGCTGAGCCGGAACTTTGTGCCTGCATCCGTCCAAAAGGCGCAAACCGGAACCCTCTACACGCTGGATGCGGACGGAGCTGACACGCAGACGGTGGGGGCTTGGGCGGGCGCGCAACGCGAGGGGCGCGCTGCACCTTGGCGCAGCCCGCGGCGCCGAGCGATGTGCCCCCGCGCTCGCAGGCGCCGATCCGCCCTGCCAAACCCCGCGCGCAGTTCCACCTCCTCCCGAGGCTGCCGCCCGGGGAACAGGAGGCCATCTACTTCAGCGGCCAGCTGGAGGACGCCAACGCGGGCACAAACGGCGGCGGCGGCGGCGGCGGCGGCGGCGGCGGCGGCGACGTCGAGTGCGTCGCGCTGTTCGACGAGGCGCGGGGCGAGTGGACGCTGGAGGCGGTGACGTTCAAGCTGGCCACCAAGTGAGCGAGGGGCGCGGTGGGGCGACGCACTGTTGTTGGCCAGCTGTGCTGTGGGCTGCTCGCGGCCGGCTTTCAGCTGGGGTGGGGGGCACTGGCTGGCGCGGCCCGCCGGGCTTGGCTGCTGCATGCGGGCGCGCATGCGCTCGTGCTGGAAACACCTTTGCGCGCATCCGCACCGCAGGCTGCAGCGGGGCGAGGCGCCGGGCGCGCACATGCTGAGCGGAGCAATGGCGCAGCCGGAGGGCGCGGCGGCGGGCCCGAGCGGCGCGGCCGAGGCGGGCGGGCAGCCCACGCTGCAGGCGCTGCCGTCGAGCGCTTTTCACGACGAACTCGACAGCGCGCTGTTTATGGAGGAGGAGGGGGAGGAGGGGGAGGACGACGGCGGCGGCAACGAGGCGCAGGCGGCAGTACCGGCCCCGCAAGGGCAGCAGCAGCAGCACCAGCAGCAGCAGCACCACCAGCCCCAGCAGCAGCCAACAGCAAGCCCGGACCGGCGCAGCGAGGACGACGCGCTTTGGGACGACGCCCTGCCGACGCTCGCGGCGCCCAAACCCGCCGCCGCGCCCGCTCCGGGGCGGCGCGGGCTGCTGGTCGAGGCCGACGACGGCGACGGCGGCGACGGCGGCGGCGCGCACTGCAGCGACGACGACAGCGACGGCGTCGGGGTCGAGGTTTTGTAACGCACGCGCCCGCTCCCAAACGATTGCGTATCCATGCCCCCCAACCGCCGAGCGGTCTGCAGCGCGGGTTTCGGCCTTTACATGTGTTCGTCGGGAAAGAAAGAGAAATGGAGGAAAGAGGGGGTGGATGGTTGGGCAGGGGCCAAGAGGGGAGGGTCAGCAGCCGCCCTGGCTTCAAGCGCGGGGGGGGGGGCCTGGTGCGCAGACAGTGGTGCGCGGGCGCCGTGGTGTCGCGCGGCGCTGCCAGCGCGGCCAGCCGGCCCTGGCAGGCGTGCCAGGGGCCTCGGCCGCGGGCCGCCTTGCTCGCCGCGGGCCGGGGCACTTTTTAGAGTTGTCATCCTGCCTAATGCCTCCGCCTAAACCTTCCTAGCTGCTGCTGCTGCTACTGCTACCGCCGGCGGCGCTGAAAGGCGGCCAGAGCGGCGGCACCTCCACGCCGCGCGGGCCCGCGCCGCGTGCGCGGGCCCGCGCCGCATGTGTGCGCGCGCGCCGCCGCCGCCGCCCCGGCCGCCGCCGCTGCTCGCCGCGGCGGCGGCGCTCAGAAATTCGTGTTCTCCGGCGGCTGGGGCAGCTTCTTGTTCGCCGGGGACACCATCTCGCGCCGCAGCTCGGTGAGCACGGTCTCCATCGTGTACTCGCGCCGCCAGTTGCCGAGCGTGGGGAAGCGGCCGACGTCGATGCGGCCGTCGTTGAGCACGCAGTTCATGTTGATGCGCGAATGGAAGCGCACCTGCGGCGGCCGCTCGGGGTAGCTCAGGTCGCAGAACAGCTTGAGCGTGTAGATGCGGCCGTCGTGCACCGAGTTGGCGGGGCCGATGATGGTGCCTGTCCAGTTGCGCATGAGCATGTCGTCCGAGTCGTCCATGCCATAGCTCACGGTGCCGTCGCCGATGCCCTTCTCGCCCTTCTCCAGCTCCTGCACGGCGCGCGGCGCGGGCGGCGCGGGTTGGGGCGAG
The DNA here is from genome assembly GCA_003203535.1 of Raphidocelis subcapitata. Lineage (NCBI taxonomy): Eukaryota > Viridiplantae > Chlorophyta > Chlorophyceae > Sphaeropleales > Selenastraceae > Raphidocelis > Raphidocelis subcapitata. The sequence goes on from BDRX01000012.1 coordinate 283,381, forward strand.
GGGCACCGCTCGCTGCAGGCCGGCCGCAGCGGTCAGCAGAGCGCAGCACGGCGCATGCGCTTGCGCGGCGCGGCGCGGCCCAGCCGCCGGGCGCGCCGCAGCGCCCTCCCACGGCGCGATCGCAGAGGTGCCACCCAATCCTCCGCGCTCGGGGGCGTGCGGAGCCCCGGGAGGCGGGGCAAGCACGGCATGGAGGCACGGCGCGCAGCACCCCAGGGGTGCAGGGGCGCAGGCGAGCCCGGCCGCGGCTGCCACGCGCTTGAAACCGTCGCATCCTCTCACCTCCAGGAGTCTGAAGTTGCGGGGGACCTGGATGCCGGCCATTTGGCCCGAGATCACGGCGCTGGACGGCTGCCCCGCGCTGCTGAGCGAACAGGAAAGCGTCCAGCCGATGCTAGGGCGCAGTCGCTGGGGCCGAGGCGATCACGGCGCGTGGCGGAGGAGAGGCAGGGCGAGGGGACGGGAGGGCTGGGCAAACAGCAGCTAGACAGCGCGCATGCAAGCCGAAAGCACTTTGATTGGGGTGAAGCGAGGGCGGGTTGAGCGGTTGACACGGCCGCGCGCGCGCCCGCAGCTGCAGCCCAGGCGGTGCCCGCCGGCGCCGCCCAGCAGACCGACCCCTCTCCGCCCCCGACCCCATCCCCTGGAGCGCACTGCGAACCGCTGCGGCAACGCTGAGCTGCTCACCCTCCCAAAAGAGCGCCCCAAGTAGGAGGCGAGTCCTCGGAGGCAGATGTACGGCACCTGCGCGCGCGCGCCGCCGCCGCACAGACTGTGCGCCGGGGCCTCGGCCTCTATATCCCCGACGGCGCATCCAGGCTGCTATTCCGCGGCAACGAAAGTCCCGTTTGCGACCGATTCCGCGCTCCCCTGGCGCCTGCTGCGCGATGGACGACGCGGTCTTGAGCCTCCCATGACGGAAGCGGGTTGTGCCCGCTGCCGCTACTCCCGCAGCGGCTGCAGCAGATGCCGAGCGCCGGGCTTCAAGGCTCGGGGTGCGCGCAAGGCCGCGGGGGCAGCCGCAGACCCGGCGGCAGCCGGGGCGCCGCGCGGAGCGCCGCCGCCAGCGCCGGGCGGGAAACGCCGCCCCGCGCCCGTCGACGCAGCAGCAGAGGCGGGAGCAGCAGAGGCGGGCGGAGAGCTCGTTGAAAGCCAGGCCAAGCGGCAGCAGGTGCAGCCTCAGGCTGGCAGCGACGTGTCGCAGCGCGCCTGGCAGCTGGGCGCGCTCGGCCTGCAGCGGGAGCCACGTGCTGGAGGCCTAGGCCAGCAGGCGCTTGGAACGCAGCTGAAGGCAGAGGAGGGGCAACAGCAGGAAGACGTTTGGCAGCAGCAGCGGCAGCAGCTAGCAACGCAGATTGGCGAGGACACAGGGGAGCTGCAACAGCAGCAGGCGCAGCAGCAGGCGCAGCAGCAGCAGCAGCAGCAGCAGCAGCAGCAGCAGCAGCAGCAGCAGCAGCAGCAACAGCAGGAACGGCAGCAGCAACAGGAGCAACAGGAGCCCCCGCCATCTGTGGAGGCCTTCATGCGCCTGCTCGAGCAGCGCATGCAGCAGGCGCACCAGGCGCGCGCGCAGCCGCAGCTGCCGCTGCCGCCGTCGCCGCTGGCAACGCCCGTCCCGCTCGCAAAGCGCGGCCCGGCCTCCGCGGCGGGCGGGCGGGGAAGCGCCCCGCGCGGCCGCAGACGCGGCCGTGGCAGTGAAGGGGCCGCCGGTAGCAGCGAGGACCAAGGCGGCAGCGGCGGCGGGAGCGGGCCCGAAGACTCCCCTTTCACGCGCCAGCTGCTCGCCGCCGCGGCCGCCTCCCCGTCTGCCAGCCCCAGCAGCAGCCCGCCGCCGGGCGGTAGCCTGCCCGGCGCGCCGCCGCGCTCCGGCGGCAAGGGCGCGCGGCGGGGCCCGAAGCCGGGGCCCTATGCGCACCTGTGGCGCGATGGCGACCCCGACCCGCGGCGGTGCATCTGGGAGCCGCCGGTCTCGCCCTATGGACTCATTGAGGAGGAGCTGTTTGGGGACCCCTGGCGGCTGCTGCTGGCGTGCATGCTGCTCAACAAAACTAGCGGCAAGCAGGTGCGGCGCAGCGGGGTGCGGCGCAGGACGGGAGGGGGGGGGGTGCGCGGCCCAGTTAGCATCAGGGCTGGCTGGGGCGTCCGAGGCATCCATTTGTCATACGCTCGGCTCATGCACGCACACAAACGCCCACTGCCGCCCCTCAGGTTCGCCAGGTGATCTGGCGGCTGTTTGACATGTGCCCCACGCCCCAGGCCGCAGCCGCCGCCGACGAGGTCGCTGTGCGCGAGCTGATACGGCCACTGGGGCTGTTCAACAAGCGCGCCGCCGCCGTGCTGCGGTTTTCTGGGGAGTACCTGGAAAAGCAGGTGGGCGGCGGCAGCGGAGCGGCCGGGAAGGCGTTCGTGTCGGATAGCCCCCCGCCCCAGCCCGCGCTGTCCCCTTGTGCCCGCATGCAGCTGGCGCGGCCGAAGCGACCTGACACCCGGCCCGCCAAAACCCCCAAAACCGCCGACGCCCAGTGGACCTGCCCCACGCAGCTGCACGGCATTGGCAAGTACGCCGCCGATGCCTACTACATGTTTTGCCGAGGCCGCTGGCGCGAGGTGGAGCCGGATGATAAGGACCTAAAAAGGTACCGCGACTGGCTGGCCGCGACCGACGGGCTGGGCGCGGGGCTGACGCGCGGCGGCGGCGGCAGCGGCAGCGAGGGCGGCGGCGGCGGCGGCGGCGGCGGCGGCGGCGGCGGCGGCGAGGGCGGCGGCGACGGCGAGGGCGAAGCCCCCTTTGCCCTGGCCGGCGGAGGCGCCGGCAGCGCCGAAGAGGGAGGGCTGGCCGTGACGCCAGCACTCGGCGCAGGCGGAGACAGCAGCGGGGACGGTGGTGGGGCCAGCGGCGGCTCCGGCGACGGCGGCGGGGGCAGCAGCAGCGGGGCAGCAAATGCAGGTTGCCAGTTGCCGGTTACTCCGGGGATGGAGGCGGGCGCAGTTGCAGGCGAGGGCGGCAGCGGCAGGAGCGGGGATGAGGAGTTAGGGCCCATTGTGCCCAGCGGGCACGTGGCGAGCGATTGAGAGGCCGGCGCCGCAGCAACAGGCCCCTCTGGCCTGCGGCTGCTGGTGCGTTTTTAAGTTGATGCCGTTTGAAAGTAAAAGCACGGCTAAAGCACAGCCCCCTGAACTGCCGTCAGACGCGCTTCAAGCAGCCGCATGTGCGCCCACAGCTGCATCTTGCCGGCATGCTCTGCAGCCGCCGCCGCCGCCTCGGCCGCCTCGCGCTGCCGGCTGTGCCGGGGCTGCGTGTCGCGGGGCACCAGCCGCTTCAGCGCTGCGGCGTCCGACGGCGAGAGGACCAGGCGGGGCTGCTGCGCCGCGCATGCGCCGGCAGCGAGGCTCGCGAGGCAGCGGGCAAGCTCCGCAGCGCGCCGCCCCGAATCGTCGTTGTCGCTGCCGCCGCCGCGGTCCCCGCTGCCGCGTTCTGATGCCTGCAGCTGCGCCACAGTTGCAGGCGCGTCTCCCCGGGTGTCGGCTGCTTGCGGCTCCGCGTGGGCACCCGCGAGCGCCGCCGCTGTGGGCGCCTGAGGTGCCCCGCCCGCCGCTGCCGTTGCTGCTGGCGCTGCCTTTGCTGCTGGTGCTGCCGCGCCGGGGGACGGAGGCGCGGCCAGCGGTACTGGCACAAGCGGGGCCGGCGCCGCCGGCGATGGAGCGGCTAGGGCCGAGGGTCCCATCAGCGGCACCTCATACCAGCCGCTGTCAGGGGGCGGCGGCGCAGGAGGCGTCCCTTGCACTGCTGCGTCTGCCGCCGCCGCTGCCTGCTGGGTCTCTGCAGGGAGCTGCGCTGATTGTGATGCTGGTGCCGTCGCTGCTGCTGGCGAGACGGCCGCCGCCGTTAGCTCTGGAGCCATGCTCACCCAGCCGCCGTCCGTGGCAGCGGCGGTGGTGGAGGCGGCACGGGCAGGCGCCGGATGCCCGGGCCCGTGTGGCCGGCTGGCCGGCGGTGGCTCCACCGCTCTTGCCGCCTCGGCAACCAGCGGCACCCCCTGCTGCAGAACAGGCCGCCCTGCAGCCAAACTGCATCCTCCGCGGCAGGCGCAGCAGCAGGAATGCCAGCAACACGGCGCGCTGTGGTGGTGCGCCAGCGCCCCCGCGGCTGCTGCGGGGCCCGGCCGCTGCGCGACTGTGAGCAGCAGCCCCTCCAGCCGCTGCAGGATCAGAGCGCCGCCGCCGCCGCCGCCGCCGCCGCGCGCCTGCTGCAGCGCCGAGGCGAGCGCGTCCGCGTGCGCCGAGGCGGCGCCCAACGGGGCCGCCCCAGCTGGCCAGGCCAGAGGCTGGTCGGGCTCACCCCCTCCGCCGGCTCCAGCAGGGTCGCCCCCCACCCCTGGAAACTTCCAGCGCGCCTGCAGGCGTGCGCGCTCCGCCGCCGCGCGCCCCAGCCTGCCGCCGCGCGGCGACGGGTCCGCGCCTCCCAGGTCCGCCTGCGCCCAGGCGTCCTGTCCGGCCGACACCTGCAGTCGCACAGACCGCCGCGCCGGCGGCGGCGGCCCGCCCCCCGCGCGCTGCCCGCGCCGCCGCCGCGCGGCGCTTTCCGCCGCCGCGGCCGCACGGTTAAGGTCGCACGACGGAACGGGAGAGGGCGGCGAGGGCGGGGCCTCTGCCGCCTCGGGCTCGGGCTCGCGGGCAGAGACAAGTGACGGCTGCAGCCGCAGCTGCTGCGAGTGCCGGCGGGCTCCCGCAGAGGGCGGTCCGGGTTCCGGCGGGTGCGCGGCAGCGGCGGGAGCAGCAGGGCAGGGCCCGGCAAGGCCGGTGCGACTGCTCGCGCCGTCGCTGCTCCCAGCCAAGGTGCAGCCGTCGGTCGCGGCAGCGAGGCTGCTGGCAGCTGGCTCTGGCATCGGCACGGCAGCAGCCCTCTCAGCCGGCAGGCCGCCACACTCGATTGCCACGTGCCGGGCTTCTAAAGCATGGGCGCCCTCGCCCCCGCCTGCGCCGGCGGTGCCCGCTCCCTGGCTGCTGCTGCGGGTGCGACTGCGGGGGCGACCGCTGTTCGCCTCGCTGCCTTTCTCGCTGTCGCTGTCGCTCCCGCCGCCGCTGCTCGGCTGCCGCACTGCAATCAGCATGCTGTGCAGCATCTCTGTCTCGGCCAGAGCCTCGGCCGCCTCGGCCGTGGGGGCCTCGTAACACCCGGCAAGCTCTGCTGAGCCGCCGCCGGCTTCCTCGGGCGGGCGGCCGCCGCCGCCGTCGTCGGCAGCGGGGGCGGCGTCGCTCACCCAAACGTCTGCTGCTGCTTTGCGCTCTGCTGCCGCAGCGGCCGGCGCCACATCCGGTGGCGGAGCACCCGGAGACGACCCCGCAACAAACTGGTTGAGCGGCGGCGTCTGCGGCGCAGCCACCTGCTGCGGCGCGGCAAAGGCCGCCGCGGGCAGCCCGTGCCGGCCGCCGCCGCCGCTGCTGGCGACGCTGCTCGCCAAGGGGCTTGCGCTGCTGCCTGTTGAACTGCCGCCACTGCTGGGTGGGTCGTCTGCGCGGTCGAACGCGAGCACCTCTGTTTCTGGGCCCAGGCTGATGAGCCTCAGAGACACCTGTTTGCCGTGGTGGCGGTGGTGCGCAGCCGCCGCGGCTGCGGGGCCGCTGCCGCCGGCGCCGCCGCCCGGCGGCACGTGTGCTGCTGCGGCCGTCTGGCCCCGTGGCGCCGGCGCGATCGCGGCCCGGGGGTGCGTGCCCTCCTCTTCTGAAAACTCGATCTCATAGCCCTGAAGGCTGTCCACCGACCCGCGGCCGTCGGCCAAGCGCAGGCTGCCGCTGCCGGCGGCGGAAAACACGACGTCCCCGCTGGGCACCTCCGAAACGGTCCACGCGTCTGACAGGCTGCGGCGCGCCTGCTCCGCCGCCGTCGATGCGGCGGCGGGGGCAAATGTGGTGGGCCCCTCGACGGCGCGCGCCGAACGGGCCGCTGGTGCAGCAGGTGCATGTCCGGCGGCGCCGCCGCCCGATGCCGGCGGTGCCTGCTCACGCCCGTAGCGGGTGGCGGGGCGGAGGGGCGGCGCGGCCGGCGGCGGCGCGGCCGGCGGCGGCCCTGAAGCTGCGGCGCCGGCGGTGGCGCCGGCGGTGGCGGAGGACGAGCCGCCGAGCAGCGTCGCCTGCTGCGGCGGGGGGCGGTGCGGGTGCGGGGGCGGCGGCGCGGCAGCAAGCCGCGCGTGCAGCGGCTCCGCTGCGCAGCGGGATTGAGGGCGAGGATTGCTCAGCTTCCGTTCCTGCTACGATCCCGGTTGCAATTAAAGCCGCGCTCGCCCGGCCCGAGCACCTGGAAGGGCGCTGAGCCCCGCGGGGGGGCCTCTCCGCGTGACGGGGCGCGCCATGCCTTGCTCGTTCTGCCGCGATTGACGTCCCGGATCGTCTCCACAAGGCTCGCGTATTAGACTGTCACGCTGAACGCCCTTGCGTTCCGGGGTTTGACTGCGGTCAAACGACAGCGCGCGCAGCTGCTCTGCTGCTGCTGGGTTTGCTGATGAGTGCAAGTCGCTCGAGCCGACGGGCCCCAGTCCAAGTTACAAGTGCGTTGTGAAATGACAGCAAAGGAAGCCTTATTCAAACCTCTCACCCCCACAGCAAGCAAGTACACCCCCCCTGCCCAGTTTGTAAACCGCTCTATTCAAAGTGTGCATCACTCGCGCTTGCCCGCCTTCCTGCGCTCCGCCCCGCCGCTGCCCGCCGCCCCCTGCCGCGCCGCCCCGCCGCCGCGGCCGCGCAACGCCCGCAGCGCCGCGCGCGCCGCGAAAAAGCCTCCGATGGCCGCGGCCGCATAGGCAGCCAGCACGTCCGCCAGTATAACTTGGAACCACCGCATGTCCTGTCCCTGGGTGTGGAGGAAGCTTCCCGCCCGGGGCATGGCCAGGGCGTAGCCAACCAGGTCCGCTGCCCGCTGGCCGGGGCTGCGCGGGTGGGCGCGCAGGCGCTGCGCCGTGATCGCCGCCTGGTGGGGAGCGAAGGAGTTGGGCTCGTTTTTGGCGGGGCGGCGGCTTCAGAAGGCGGCCCGAGCATCCCCACTGCACACCAAGAGAAAACGCCCCACGCAAACAGCCCCTGCCCCCCCCCCCGGGTCTAGGGCCTGCGGCCCCCCACCTGCCGCCGGTACGCCTCTGGCCGCAGCACCACCACCTCCTCCAGCGCCGCGATGAGCGGCGCCGCGTCCCCCGCCGCGAGCGCCTCCTTCCTCACCACCGCGCCGCGGCCGTGGTCGGCGGCGTGCTGCACCAACTCGCCCTGGCCGAGGGTCAGCGGCACGCCGACGATCTGCGCGCCCAGCGGCGGTTTTTTTTTGGGGGGGGGGGGGTGTGGGTTGTGCGGGTTGCGCGGTTTGGGGGTCTGCTTCGTGCGCGTTGCGCCGGGCGGCGCGCGACGAGCGGTTTTTGGGTGGGCGGCGTTGCGACTGTCCCACCCCTTGCACTCTCCCCACTCCACCCTGCACCCCAGCCCCAGGCTCCGCCCCCACCCCGACTCAACGCCGCCCCTCCTCACCGGCACGCCGTGGTATGCGGCCTCCTGAACACTCAGGTAACCCCCCTGAGTCACAAACGCCGCCACAGAGGGGTGGCCCAGCACATCGTTCTGCGGCACCCTCGGCACCACCAGCAGCCCCGCCGCCGCGGGCCGGCCGCCCGGCGAGGCGTCGAGCGCGGCCAGCAGCGCGGCCGCCTCCTGCTCGCGCGCGCGCACGAGGAAGCGCGCGCGGCCGGCGAGCGCGGAGATGGCGGCGGCGAGGGGGCGCATCACACTATCAGGGGCCAGGAAGGAGGCGCCGAAGCTCACGTACACCACGGGCAGCGGCTTGGCCGGCCTTCCTTTCTCGCCTCGCGCCCCCGCCCCGGACGCCGCCTCGGACGCCGCGCCGTCGCCGCCGCCCTCGAGCCAGGCGCGGAGGTCTTCAGGCAGCGGCGCCGCCGGGCGCGGCATCAGCGGCCCCAGGTAGTGCGTGTTTGGCGCGACGGGGCGGGCCGGCTCGAGGGCAAAATCAAAGTTGACCAGCAGCAGCAGGGGGCGGGAGGGGCCGAGGCCCGGGCGCGACAGGTTGTGACGCCGCGCGAGGCTGGCGGGGCGTTATTTTGGGGGGGCGGCGGGGCGCGTCGGGGGCTTGCGGACTTGGTTCGAGTGGTGAGATGCCCCAACAGGGCGAGCCAACAAAGCAAGCAGCGCCCATCGCGCAAATACACAAGCGCCAACAAAGGTGTAAAGTTCAACAGGTAAAACGCTTTGGACTCGCACTCACGCTGCGATCGGCCCCCACTTGCTGTGGGCGTAGTTGAGGACTTTTGCCGCCACCATGGACGCCGTGTTGGCGCAGCGCTGGGGCAGGGTCATGCCGGTGCTGGGGTAGAACGTGCCTTTTTTTTAGGGTGCAGGGTTGGTGCCGCGCCGGCAGCCGGCAGCTGCCGGATTGTCGACGCCCGCAGCAGGCCGCCGGCACCGGCTCTGCGGCGGCGCGGCCTGCATAAAATGCCAGTGCCGCACGCCTGAAGCGCAAGCACGCATCCGCAAAGCGCGCGCACGCGCCGCCGCCGCGCACGCTCGCGCTGCGTGCGTGCGCCAACAAGCCAGCACACCCCCATTTGCGCGCACCTGGGGCCGGCACGTATGCGGGGTTGAGCTGCCCCCCGTACACTCCGGAGTGAAGCATGCCGCTGCTCGTGCCAACGTCGAATTCGACCGCCGGAATGCCGGTGCGGCTGGACAGCGAGTGGCCGTAGGCGCCGACGGCGTCACCCACGATCAGGTCGGGTGACGCCGCGGTGATCTGGGACAGCAGGTCGGCGTTGCCCACCACCGACTCCATCATGGCGGCGAGGATTCGGTAGCCGTAAAACATGGACAGGATGAAATTGGCCTGCAGGTTTGTATGTTGTTTGGACTTTTTGGGACTGCTTTGGAAGGTCGAGGGCGATTGCGTGTGGGGTGATAAAAGCTTGCTGGGGCGGGGTGCCAAAGCAAAAAAGCAGGCCGCCCACAGCACAGCGCCAGCTGCCAAGAAAAGCGAGCGCGCCCTTCCCCGCGAGCCCCACCTTTGCTATCCTGGCCATGTCGTCGGCGAAAAGGTCGAACCGCAGGGGGTAGGTTATGTAAGCGTGGCGGTTGCCGGGGCTGCGCGCGTCGGCGGCCGCGCGGGCGGCGTCCAGCATTTCGTTCGAGACCACCTGGCGGCGGTTGCGGCGGTGGCGGCGGTGGCGGCGGCGGCGGCGGCGGCGGTGGCGGCGGTTGCGGTTGCGGCGGGGTGGCAGTGGCACTGGCCGGGCGCCCGGTCGTGTCGGGGTGGAGGGGCTCGGGGGGTTTAGAGAGGCGCGCGCCGCCGCAGAGGTGTGAGGCGGCGGCGGCGGCCTGAGATGCGGTACGCCCCAACGGCGCGCGCCTCGAGAGCGGCGCCAGCGCGCCGCACCATCACGATTTCGTGGCCGCCGTGCTTTTCAAGCTCCGTGCTGAGCGCCGTGAAAGCGGCGATGTGGGAATCGGACGACAGCGGCACCAGCGCCACGCGCGCCGCGGCGGCGCGCAGGGGGCACGACGCGGCGGCCAACGCGAGGAGCAGCCCCAGCGCCGCCAGGCCTGCCGCGTGCCGCCGGCGCGGCAGAGGGTTCCTGGTCGCAGCCATTGCCCCGGGACGCCCGGTCTCGCGGTGCCTGTCTTCCACGATCTGCGGTCCGAAACGCTGACTCGCTTCCCCACGCCCACGAATCCGCGGTCATTCAGCGGTGATCAACCCCATTCGGGTTTGGCCGCTTGATCAGCCGCGCCGCTGCGGCTGCCGCTGCGCTGCGGGGGGCAGCTGCGCCGGCACGGCGGCAGCTGCGAGCTGCCACACCGACCTCACCCTGGCAGTCCGCTCTGCCACGCGCCCGCCAATCAGGAAGGCTTATCTCTCAGTAGGCATTACTCTCATCAGCTCTTCCCGCCCTTTTTCCAACTGTAGGCCGCCAGCCCCAGCTGCAGCGTGGCCACGCCGCCCCAAAACGCGGGCCCCAGCGCCGCCGGCTGCAGCAGCGGCAGCGGCAGCGTGAACGCCAGCACCGCGAGTGGCACCTGCGCGGCCATGGTCAGACTCGTGGTGATCGCCGAGGTTGACCGGACGAGGGTCAGAGCCGCGATGTTGAACGCCACGTTGACCGCCACGTAGCCGGCGGCGTAGCCCGCGGCGTCGCCGGCCGCCAGCGCGCGCACGCCGTCGGCCAGGAGGTCTGGCAGCGCGGAGAGGGGCAGGCCTCGGAGGGCCGCGAGGAGCGGCATGAGGGCGGTCACAAACACGGCCTGTGCCACCGAACCCAAAAAGTTGACTACCACCACCTCCAGCTCTTTCCCTCCCAGCCGCTTGCGCGCGTCCTCAAAAATCATCTTTTGGGGGGTGGGGGGTGGGGGTGGCAGGCAGAGGGGTGGGCGGCCAGGGAGAAGGCAGGGAGAAGGCCGCGGAGCAGTCCAGGTAACAGGGGCGGGGCACTGCCAACAGCTTTCCGCTTTCCCGAACAGCCGATCCAGAAGGTGAGCCTCACCTGCTTTATGACAACGGCCAGCGTGGGGAAAGCAAAGCTGAGCACGCACAACGCGACGTATTTTCCATCCCCGGGGCCCAGCAGCGCCGCCGCCGGCGCGCCGCCGAGCACGGCGGGCGGCGGGAGGCTCGCGAGCGCGACGCCGGCGGCGACGAGGAGCACGCCCAGCAGCTGCCCCACCGTCGGCCTGCGGGTGTGGTGGTGTGGCGGCGGCCGCGGCGGCGGCGGCGGCACCGTTAGGTGAGGGTGCGGGTGGTGCGGGGATGGAGATCTCAGATCAGATGGTGGGGTCCCGAGCAGCTGAGCTTTGGTGCCGGGGTGACGGGAGGCCAGGCGAGGGGCAGGCTGGCGCGCTGTTCATCGCATGCAGAGCCCCCCTCCCAACCGCCCCGAAGTGCCAAAGCCCCACCGCATTCCGAGCAGCAGCGTCGAGAAGGCCAAATTCCACAGCAGAGCCGTCTGCATCAGCAGCGGCAGCAGCGCGCCCGGCAGCCGGGTGGCGCCCGCGGCCATTAGCAGCTGCGCCGCCGCCTCCAGGGCGCCGGTGGCGACAAACGGCAGCTTGGGGAGGGCCAGCATCTCCCCGGTTACCTTTTTCTGGCTGAGAATTCGGGGGTGGGGCGAGCGGGGCAGCCGGGGTTGGGGTGGGGGTAGGGGCAGAGGAGGGCCGCTCTCGAACAAACTGCCCGCCGCCGGGAAGGGGGGGCGGTGCCCACGCCGGCCCTTTTTGGTCAAAGGCGCCCAATTGATAGTGCAGCGACTCACGAGTAGCGCAGGGCCACTATGGCGCCGTAGATGAAGATGTACCCAAAGTTGACCAGCTGGGCGAGCACCCAAAACTGGGGACCCAGCGGGGCGAGCGCGATCTGACGAGGCGCGGCGGCGGCGGAGGCGGAGGCGGCGGCTGTTTTGGTGGGGTGCCGCGTTGGGGGCGTCTTGTGAGTTGACCGCAGCAAACTCCCGCCCGCTCACTCTGTACGTCACCCGGTTGAGCACCCCCAGCACCAGCACAGCGCCGACCAGGCCGGCAAGTGCGGGGGAGAAGCGCGGGCCGGCGCCGCCGTCGGCGGCGGCACCCGCCGCGCCCGCGGCGGCGGCTGCCGCGACGCCCCGCCGGCGCTGCTGCTGCTGCTGCTGCTGCTGCTGCTGCTGTTGGTGCTGCTGCTGCAGATGCAGATGCTGCTTGTGATGCGTGTGCCAGCGTGCTGGCTGCGGCTCGCGGCGGCAAGGCTGGACGGCGACGGCGGCGGCGGTGGCCGCGCCGCGCGCCGCGGCCGCCCTCAGCCCCGCTTGCTGCCCCCGCCCTGTCTGCTGCCGCGTGTGGTTCGAGCGCTGTCGTCTGAGCAGCGCGCTGCCTGCTGAGGACTGCATCCCGTCGCGTTCCGTTCAATTTCAACGCACTTTCTGGCCGATCCGCGCGGTCTATGCCGCTAGCGTGAAACAAAGCCGTCAAAACTGCGAGTGAGACCTAGCCCGCACCGTGGACCGTGCGGAAAGGCCAAGGCAGCGGCACCCCACCTTGCGGCAGCACTCTTGCTCGAGCGCGTTGCGGCAGGGCAGGGGGCGCATTGCCCCCAACGACGGAGCCCATTGGCCATTTCCACTCCACCCCCCCCCCATTCCCCTAAACCCCCACCTGCAACCCCCCCACCCCCACCCCAAACCCGCCCACCCCCCAGCTGAACAAGGTCAACGCCATCGTCGCCAGCCGCGTGGTCAGCGCGTTCACGACGTACCGCCAGTACGACGCCCCCCGCCAGGCGCTGATGCGCGCGCAGCTGCAGCGCATCGCGGGGGCGGAGGGGCTGA
>BDRX01000012.1:295929-341282 GCA_003203535.1 Raphidocelis subcapitata
CGTCGCCAGCCGCGTGGTCAGCGCGTTCACGACGTACCGCCAGTACGACGCCCCCCGCCAGGCGCTGATGCGCGCGCAGCTGCAGCGCATCGCGGGGGCGGAGGGGCTGAGCGAAAACGTCTACGAGATCGTGTCCAAGAGCCTGGGGCAGTGATCGGCCCGGGGCGGGTTTTGGCATGACAAATCCCTGCGCGGGCCGGGCGCCTGGCGAGGGGCGCGGTTGCGGGCTGCCCCGTGGTATTGCACGCCGGCCGCTAGCCACCAAGGTGTACGACATGGACGATGGCCACTCCACGGTCGCCGCCGAACGTCGCAGCTGAACGCCGCCACAAGCAGAGCCCGGAAGGGCCTGAGCCAGTTGGGGCCGTGGTTGTCGGTGCTCTCAAAGGGAGCTTCGTTTGTAGCGCTGCGCCGCTCGCCGCCGCGGCGCCGCCGCCGCCCGCCGCCCGCCGCCCGCCGCCGCCGCCTTGCCCGACTGCCGCCCTTCAATGGGGGCTATCAACCAGCGGCACTGCGCGTCGATTTCACCTCCTTGTGAAGCCTGGTATTCCGGCCGGCGCGGGCCGGTCTCGCAGGTCAACGTGGCACACCCCAGCTCCCGGTTCACGGGCTCCGTCGGCACTCGAAAGAGAGGGTCAATCGCGAATTCGGTTCGACCCCCCAGCCGGCCCGCTCTCGCAACGGGACACGCAGGTGCCGGGGCTGTTGCCATCTCGGGCTATTTTCTCCAAGAGCCAGGCCGCCCGTCAAATCCAATTTCGTTTCAAAACTCCGACTCTGCAATCCCGCGTTGCCATATCCTACGACGCAAGCTCGAAACGCAACAGCGCGACCTGCGCCCACCAGACTCGCCTCCCCGCCGTCCGTCCCGCGGCTCCAACAGCGCCCGCGTGGCCAGAACGGCAGGAAAGATCGAGAGCGGCAACATAAGCATGGCGGGCCTGCTGGGAGAGCTGCCCGGGCGGGCGCCGCGCCGGCGGTGCGGCGCCCGCCACGGCTGCGGCCACGGCCGCGGGGGCATCGCAGCGGTGCTGGCGCTCGCAGCCGCCGCCGCGCTCGCGGCCGCCGCCGCGCCCCGCGCCATCGCCGCGCGCCCCGTCGCCGCCGTCCTCGCCGCGCCCAGCGCGGGCCGCGCGCGCCGCGCGCTGCTGCGCGCCGAGCGGCTGGCCGTCGCCGGCGCCGGCGGCGGCGCGGCGGCGCGGCGCCTCCAGGACTTTCGAATGACAGTCGGACCCGCAACCTTCCCCGACCCGGCCGCAAACCTCGACTCCACGCTTGGCTTCGGGATCTTTGCCCCAGAGGCCGCGCCGCGCCCCGGGGCGCCGTCCGCGCAGCGCGCGCCGGCGCCGCCGCCGGCGGGCGGCCTGCGGGGCTCGAACAGCGGCGACCTGCCGCGCTGCTACTATTCCCGGGAGATGCGGCGGTGCTTCCTCAACCCCTACTTTCCCCTGACCTATGCGCCGCCCGGCAGCGACCCCGCAGCCAGGTGCGGGAGGGGGCTTTGTTGCTGCGAGGGAGGGGCGAGCAGTGCCCACTGCTGGCCGCGCCCAAGGGAGTGGGGGCGCCGGCGCGCCTGCGCGGCTGCAGTTGAGTGCAGCAATAGCAGGGGCAGCTCGTTCGCCCCAGGCTTGTACGCACGTGCGCAACCACCCACACACACGCCCGTGTCGCGGAGTGCGAGGCATGGTCCCACCCGTTCCCCCACATCAGCATGCACCCGCAACAACGCGCAGGTTTGAGATCAAGTTGGTAGTCCGCGGCTTCGCCTGCTGGCGCCACACCACCGCCGACGCCTGCGCCTCCGAGGCGGGCGGCCAGTGCCGCTGGCTGGCGGGGAGCGATTCCCCCTCGGTCGCGCTTTGGAGCGGGCTGGGGCGGCCGTGCGTCCTGGATGAGGTCGTGCAAACACAGGCAGTCGAGGACTTTTACGTGAGCCTTTGGGCCTTTGAGTTTCAATTCGGCCTAGGGCTTTTCCAGGCTAGCAGTTGGTCACTGCCGCAAGTGGTGCCCGGTCCAATCCACCCTTGGTCTGCCCAACCCCCAATTCACTCCCGGACTGCCGCCGCCGCCTCACCGGACTGCCCCAAACCCCGCCCACCGGACTGCCTCCCCCCCGCAGCTCTGCCCTGGCAGCAAGGTTCAGCGCTATGTCACCTGCGCCGGACTGGGCACCCCCGACACATGCAGGGCGGCAAAGGGCTGCTCCTGGTCTGACTCTACGGCCTATGACAACTCGACGCTGTCTTACATAATGGGTGGGTGGACGCCGCGCGGTTTCCGCGCTTGCGGGGCCCCTGCAAGGCCAATGCTTTGCGCGTCACGCATGCGCACGCACAAAACCGACACACGCATACACGCAACGCAGAGGGGGCGACGCAGATGCGTTTTCCTCTGCAGAGCACAAGCGAAAGAGCATCGCGTGAATCCTCCCCCTCCCCCCCAGGCGCCCTCAACGACACGCTGAGCTGGACCACCATCCGGCCCCTGGGCATCCTCCCCCTCGACACCCGCTGCCGCCCCTCCGATGTGGCATTTGAGGACGGCGAGGCCGCCAGCGGGCCGCCGCTCAGCCCGGCAATGTGGGGGGCCTGCAACACGGTCAAGCGGCTGAATGGGCAGGACGCCTGCAGCCCCGAGAAGACGCCGGACTCGTGCCCGCCGCTGGAGGGCCCCATCTACGGTGCGCGCCGCTTTTGCTGCACCGCGCGCGACGGGGCGGTCTGTCTGGCCGTCAGTTGAGGGGTCGAGAGGCCGGCAGGGCACCCTTGAGGCGTGTCATGCTCGTGTGGTGGGTGGCTTTCAGAAAGAAAAGGGCAGCAAGCTAGGCGCGAAACACTCACAGCAACGCCCGCGATGCGGCCGAAAAACCACCCTGCGCAGAGAACTGGCTGTACGGCGCAATGCTTCACCGCACCCACAACCTGCTGGGCGGCGGCCCCTGGAGCCGCCAGTACGTCGCGGATTGGTGGGCATGCGACTCGCAAGCAGAGGACGAGGCCGGCTGCGCCGCGGCCAACGCCACGGCGCCGGCCTTCTCAAAGCGGAACGCCGGGGTCGCCGCCGCCGGCGCGGCGGGGCAGCAGGGGCAGGTCAAGGCGATCCCTGCGGCGGCGGCGGCGGCGGCGGCCGACGACGATCTGCCAGAGATAGCGGCGGCTGCTTTGGGTCTGAAAGAGCCGCTGCTGTCGGGGGACAACTGGGGGGCGATCGAGGAGCCGGCGGGGCGGGGCGCGAGCAGCGGCGCGCGCGGCCGCCTCGACGGCGGGTCGGCGAGGCGCGCGGCGGCGGCGGCGGCCGCGGCGGCGGTGGCGGCGGTCGTGGTGGGGGCGGCGGCTTGATGCGCACGACGCGCAGCGGCCTGTTCCACTAGCGCCTCGGTGCACGCGCACGGTCAACTCTGTTCACCGCGTTTCACCTCGCAACCTGAAAACCGCACGCGCCCCAGCTTGAAGGCCGCACCCCACGTTTTCCATTCGCCCTGCGAACTGCCACACTGTCATCACTCAGCCCTTCAGCCTGTTGCCAATGCGACGCTCTTGTCACTGTCGGTAGCTGCGCCCCTTGGCAACCCTCTGTACGGCCGTCCCGTACTATGCACCTCGCACGGCAACCCCACGCATGCGACCCCTTGACCAGGCCCGACCGCGCGGGCAGACTTGCCCGCGGCCCCTCATTTGCAAATGCTTCAGTTTCGCGCCTCGATGCCGCTTGCACCCTCCCTCAAGTGCCGCCCCGCGCCCAACTCGGGGCGCGCCGGCGCAGCCGCCTGCAAATTGCGCGCGCCCAAGCACAGGCACCCGGTTTCGTATGCTTGCCTTCTTTCCCCTGTGATCTGTGGCTCGAGCACTGGCTTGATGCCCCGCAAGGGATCCAAGGCTATGGCTGCCAGGTTCTTTTGTTCGGCGATTTCAGTACAGGCGGACTCCGCTGCTTGCCTCGGCCTGCACTGCTACATCGATTTCTACCACCCTGCAGCGTTGGCCCGTAAACCGCGGCGCCCGTGTTGGCGGCGTGCATGCGCCAACCCGCATCCAGCCGCGATTGCCATTGTGTGCCTTTTACACCCTGCCAATGCGCTGTAAACTTCTGCAATGCAATGCACCTGCCCGTTTCAGTGAATCCGCGTCGATCCATCAAGCAATGTGCGGCCACAGCCAACACCCTGATCTGCGCTGCTATTGCGGCAGCATGCTGACAGTTGTGCCGCCGCCGATCTCGGCCGCATCAGGCGCCGCCGGCAGAGCCTGCGGACGGCTGAATTGCCCCGGCGGCGATCAGGGCGGCCGTCAGACTTCCGTCCTCAATAGCATCGTGCTGCCCAATGGGCCCCTCGATCCGCCCGCTGCCGCTGACCGTGCCGACTCCAACGCCGGCCGCCGGCCAGCCGCCCGCCCCGGCGCCCGCGGCGCCGCCGTTGCCGGGGCGTTTGAGCGACAGCGATGCCACCGCGCCCCGGCCGGCGCCGGCGGGGGGCCCCCCAGACAGCGCGCCGGGCGCCGTCCGGCTCGCCGCCGCGGCGGCGCCGGTGGCGCCGGGCGGCGGCGCCAGCGGCTCGGCGCGCTGCGCCGGCGGCTGCTGGGCGGGGTCTGCCGCGGCCGCGCCGGTGGGGGATGTCACCTCTCTGTGGGACGCAAAGATGTCCGCCAGCCCCCCGGTTGGGATGCGCACCGTCTCGAACGAGCAGCGGTGGCAGCGGTCGAGGCGGCCGGAGCGGCGGCGCTGCGCGCGGGGGCGCGGGATGGGGGTGGGGGTTGCTTGGCTGCTGCTTTTGGCGGTGTGGACTGCAGGACGGCGAGCCCAAGCAATCGACCAAGAGCACAAGCCCCGCAGCCGCCCTGGCTGTCCATTTTCAACGTGTTGTGAGGGCCAGCCCCGCTCGCCTGGTAGGAGCGGATCCAGGGGTGCCGCAGGAGCTGCGCGATGGTGGGGCGGTCCTGGGGCCGCTTGGCCAGGCAGCTGCGCACGAAATCCTGCGCCAGCTCGCTCATCGTTCCGCCCTGTGGAGTTGGCAGTGTTTTGTGCTGGTGGAGGCTGCTAAAACAACAGTCCAGGCGGACTGCTGGCTTCTGTTTGCGCAGGCACTGCTCGCGGTGTGCAGGCCGTGCAGGCCCGCACCTCGAAAGCCGGCTCGGCACGTTGGATCGCGGCCGTTGTTGCTGCTGCGACGTCGATGCCGGGTTGGGCGGCCACCTGCTGGGGCGACGGCGTGAACGGCGCGCTGCGAGGGGAATTGGGGGCACGGCGGGGGGCGACGGTTTTGTCAACGGGAAGCACCGCCGCCTGCGGCTCTTTATTTGCCGGACATCTGCCACACAGTCTGCACCCAAGCAAGGATTCAGGGCCCCCCCCGCCGGCCCACAAGACATGGAAAGAGCCAATCCCTCGGTCAGCGCCCCAAATGTGGCACCCCCGGCTCACTGGCCGACGAGCAGCTCGTACGCCAGCACGCCAGCGGCCCAGGCGTCCACTGCCTCGGAGTATGCCAGCTCAGCGCGCCCCTTGTTCTCCTGCGGGGTGACGACGGAGGCGGTGGCCGAGGGGCTGCTGTCAACGGTGGCCAGGTGTGGACGGCGGATCAGCCAGCTGCAGGCCTCTATGCAACGAGCCACGGGCGACGCACCTCTGGCGTGCGCTTGAGGGGGCACCGCAGCACTTCAGGAGCCATGTAGTCTATCGGGCGCAGGGGGGTTTTGAAGTTTGGGGGGCCGAGTTCAGTGCTCGTTTTCAACCTCTCTCGTTTTTGGCATGGAAGCCTCCTCACGGCTGGGCGTGCAGCCCCGCCAGGCATGTCGTGCAGGCCGCTGATGCGCGCGCACGGCCGCTCCGGCACTCCCGCAGCCGTTTGCACAAACCCCCCGCCCACCGAGCGTGCCGACGCGCGTGACCGCGCGCTCCTCCCTGAGGTTTAGGGCCAGCCCAAAGTCCGCCAGTTTGAGGGTCAGCGTGCCGCCGGCGTCGCTGAACAGGACGTTTTCTGCGGGGCACGGTATTGGGCGCCGGCGTAGCTGGATTTTGTGACGCAGCATGTGGGGGGGGGGGGAAATGGGGAGAGGGTCGGCCCAAGCACAAGCACAGGCGCGCATGTCGGATTGCTTGACCTTGCTGGCTGTCGACTCGTGGGCTGCGCGGCATTGGTGACTTGTGCCGCAAGGCCCGCGCCCCACCTGGCTTTATGTCCCTGTGCGATATGCCGCGCGCGTGGAGGTAGTGGAGCGCCATCAGGAAGGGCTTTTCGGGGGGGGGGGGGGGTTGGCGAGGAGGGTTGGGGGGCGCATGCGCTGTGTCAGCATCATAGCGTCAGACTGCTCAGATCGGCGCAGCCAAATCAGGTGGGCGGTGCGCCGAGCGACTACTGGACGCGCACGCGCTGCGCCTCGGCCCCCCAAACCTGCAGCACCAGCGCCACGCAGGTGCGCTCGCTGAGGTGGCCGCTGTTTGCCTGCAGGAACGCCCACAGGTCGCCGCCGCCCGCGTACTGCGCGCGGCGCAGCAGAGGGGGTTCGGTGGATTTGCTTGGCAGCAGTCCTATACGCTAGACATGCTCCAGCACCAAGAAACCGCCAACTGGTTTACGATTTAAACCCTAAACCCTAGCCCCAAGCCGCCCCAAGCCGCCCCAAGTCGCCCAAGCAAAACCAGCCCCACCTCCTGCACCAGCACCGTGTAGGGCCCCTCCTCAAACGCGGCGTGCAGCGCGACGATGTTTTCGTGGGACACGCCGCCGTGCAGGCGCACCTCCCGCTCCACCTGGCGGGAGCTGACGGCGTTGAGGCGTGCGTGGTGGTAGCTGCGGGGGTGTCCGGAGGTTTTGGGGAGGGCGGCAGCAAGGGAGCGCTTGACTGCCTTCAGCCCACGAACCTCGAGGGGACAAGCAATTTGGCCGGATGCGCAGCCAAGCCTGTCGCAACGCTGCCTCAATGAACAGGGCAGGGGCGTCAGCTCTCCGGGCCGGCAGGCAGGCGCGCGCACCGCTTGAGCGCCACAACGGTGCCGCTGCGCGCGTCCCGTGCCTTGAGCACGCTCGAGGCGTGGCCTTCGTACAGAGTGGCCAGCCGCTGAAAGTCAGCGATCCGCCAGACGGCGCGCTGCATCTGCGGCGGGAGGTTTGGGGACACGCACAGCAGCCGGCCGCCGCCGGGCACGGCGGCGGCCGCCGCCTGCCCGCCAGGCGCGGGCGACGCGGCGCGCGGCGGCGGCGCCTCGCCGTGCGCCGCGGCCTCCGACGGCCCGCCGGGGCGCGGGGGTTGAGGGGGCGGCTGGGGCCCCAGCCGCTCCTTCTCCTGCTGCTGCTGCTGCTGCTGCTGCTGCTGCTGCTGCTGCTGCTGCCGGATCAGGAGGGACTCCTCCGCCTGGTCTTGCTGTGCCCTGGTAAGGCTGGCGCCGGCCTCGTTGGTGGGCAGCACCGGCATGACGTGAACGCTCGCCAGGTTGGCGGAGTGCGCATGCTTATACAGCGCCCGCCGCGCCGCGGCGCTGGACGGCTCGTCGTCTGCGTCGCTGCCGCCGTCGGGTGTGTCTGCAAACCGCGCGCGCGGCCGCGACGACGGGGCCGCGCCGCCGCCGCCGCCGCCGCCGCCCCCACTGCCGCTGCCGCTGCTGGTGCCGGCTGCCGGGCGCTGGTGCTGCTGAAAGGGGCTGCCGGCGGCGGCGAGGCCCGGCGGGGCCGCGTTTGTGGATACCGCGGCGGTCAAAGCGTCGAGGGCGTCGCCGAACGTTGGCAGAATCAGAACGTCACCAAACACCTCGCCTGTGGAGGCGGGCCCGGCCCCCCCGCCCGCCGCCTTGCCACTGCGCGGCCGCGGCGGCGGGCGGGGCGAGCCGGCCGTTCCCGAGTTGGCGCGGGACAGCGATCCGTGGGGGCTGCTCGCGCCGCTGCCGCCGCTGGCGCCGCCGCTGGTGGCCGTCTTGAGCGCCCCAGGGGGCAGCTTGCCGCTGCGAGCCCTGGATATGGCGGCGACGGCGGCTGGGCCGCTGCTGGGGCCGGCCGAGGCGGACGGCAGCTTCGCGCTGCGCGCGCGGGTGACGCCTGGGGCTGCCGGGCCAGCCGGCTGCTGGGGGGCCGCCGCGCTCGCTGCGCCGCCTCCGCTGCCGCTGCCGCCGGTGCTGCGGCTGCCGCCGGTGCTGCGGCTGCCGCCGCCGATCATGTGCAGCAGCTTGTCCACGAGTGCGCTGCTGGCCAGGCGCGCGGCGGCGCGCTGCTGCCCAGGGGCATTGCCCCCTGGCGTGGCGTTGCCGCCACCGCCCGACATCCCGAGCCAGCAGCTGTCGGTGGCCCGGGAGGCGGGGCGAGGGCTCGGGTCTCGGTTTCGGCGAGAAGCTTTTTTACCGCGGTCTGACCGGGCCCGAAGGCGGGTCCTCCGGGCGGGAGTGGCTCGGCAGAGAACTTTCCGAACAACTTCAACTAGCTTTGTCGCCGCGTAAGCCCGCAAGGAGGCCGCAAGGAGTCGAAACGGTCCGTCAGCAGCTGGACAGAGTGCAGCAAGGCGTCGCGCAGGGCAGGCGCGTGTCAATCGTCAAATGTGCATTGAAAACAACGTGTTGAGGACGCCAAGCGCTCCCCTCGCTGCCCGTGATCTGTCGTGCGTCGCGCGCGCGCTAGCACAGGCCGCCTCCCACCGCCAGCGAGGGCTCGGTGACCGCGTATAGCAGGTGGGGAACCGAAGAACCGCTCGCGCCGCCGGCTCGCGCCCGGCGCCCGCACTGCGCCCGCTGGCCCACCGCCGCCGCCGCCGCGGCTGCCGCTGCGGCCGGCACCGCCGCTCACGCCCCCTGCCGCGCCCCCCGCCGCAGCCGCGGCTGCAGCCGCCGCGCGATGCTGGAAGACATCGCCACGGGCGCGCTGACGAGGGGTGTCAACTGGGCCACCTTCCTCGCCCTCAACGTCCTGCTGGGCCTGGCCACCCTGTCCCTGGCAACGCTGCTGCTCGTCTCGATCCGCGCCGCGCCGGCGCTGGTGCCGCACGCCGCCTTCCTGCTGCTGCTCGCGCTCGGCCTGTGGGGGCTGGTGATCTGGTTTGTGGCGGCGGTTGTGGGATTCGCAGACCCGGAGCAGCAGCGGCGGGAGCTGCAGGGCGACGGCCAGCAGTCCCGGCAGCCGGCGGGCGGCGACGCCGCCGCGGCGGCGGCGGCGGCGGCGGCGGCGGCGGCGGCGGCGGCGGCGACGGCGGCGGCGGCGCGCGGGGCAGAGCCAGGCGGCGGGGAAGCGGCCAAGAAGGCGCAGTAGCCGCCATGCTGCCGGCGGCGCTGCTTGCGGCCCGCTGCGCGGCAGCGGCTGGCGTGTGCAGCGGACCCTCTGCCGCTGCTCTCGCGGCCGGCCCGGCGCGGCAGCTGCATCGCGGCCGCGGCGGGGGCGGGGGCGCTGCAACATGCGCCCCGGTGGCTTGCGCCAGTGGGCCCAGTGGCCAAGGGCATGCCGGCCGTGGCTTGAGGCTCTTCGGCAGTGTCGTCAGGAACGGCGGCGGGAATGGCAGCGGGAGCAGCAGCGTGTGGGCGCGTGCCCTCTGTACGCGCCCCGCGGACACAGGTGGTGGCGCCGGCATTGCCAACAGCGCCAGCCACACCGGCCCCAGCAGCAGCGGCGTCGACAGCGGCGGCGGCAGTGAGAGCAGCGGCACCAGCGGACCCGCCGGCGGCGTGCCCCGCACACTGCGGCTGCCGCCGCCGCCGCCGCCGCACGGCGCCCCCCGCCGCCCGGTCGTCGCGGTCGCGCTGTCCGGCGGCGTCGACTCGGCCGTCGCCGCGCTGCTTGTCCGCCGCGCGGGGCTCGACGCGTTCTGCGTCTACATGCGCAACTGGGACGCCGCCGACGAGGCGGGCGCCGGCAGCCCCTGCTCCTCGGAGCGGGACCTCGCCGACGCGCGCGCCGTCGCGCGCCGCCTCGGGCTGCCGCTGCTCGAGGCGGACTTTGTGGGGCGGTACTGGGGGGACGTTTTTTCGGGCTTTCTCGCCGGCGTCGCCGCCGGCGTCAGCCCAAACCCCGACCTCGCGTGCAACGCGGCCATCAAATTCGGCGCTCTGTGGGACTTTGCCGCCTCTGCCGGCGCGGACGCGATCGTCACCGGCCACTACGCGCGCCTCGGGCGCGCCGCGACCGCCTCGGGCGGCGGCGGGGCGGCGTTTTCGCCGCTCGGGCCCCTCGAGCCGTGGAGAGGCGGCGGCGGCGGCGGCGGCGGCGGCGGCGGCGGCGGCGGCGGCGGCGGCGGCGGCGGCGGCGGCGGCGGCGGCGGCGGCGGCGAGGCGCCGCTGCTGCTGAGGGGTGCGGACGCGGCCAAGGACCAGAGCTACTTCCTGGCCGGCGTGTCGGGGGCGCAGCTGGCGAGGGCGATGTTCCCGATCGGTGAGCGCGCGGGGCGGGGGCCTGCGGCGGCTCTGGCCTGCTCGCTTTCGGGGGGCCGACGGCATGTCAGCATTGCCGCCTGCCCAAAGACTGCGTTCCCAGCCATTCCCCCTCACCCCAACCACCGCCCCGACACTGCGGCCCCAATCAAACAGCCCGCCGCCCCGCTCAACGCTCCCCCACCCACAGGCCACATGACCAAGCCCGAGGTCCGCGCACTCGCGGCCTCGGAGGGCCTGCGCCCCGCCTCGAAGCGCAGCAGCGCCGGCATCTGCTTCATCGGCCGCCGCAGCTTCGGGGGCTTCATAGAGCAGTACGTCCCGCCCCTGCCCGGCAGCTTCGCGTGCGCCGAGACCGGCGCGGACCTGGGCCCTTGCCGCAACCTGCTCGCGCTCACGCACGGCCAGCGCGCGCCGCTGGGCGGCGGGCCGGGGCGGCGGTACGTTGCGGGGAAGGACCTGGCCACGCGCGTCGCGTGGGTGGCGTCGGGGCACGACCACCCCGCGCTCCTCAGCTCGACGGCCCTCCTGCTGCCCGCGCGGTGGGTCGCCGGCGCGCCGCCGCCGGGGCTGTCCGGCGGCGGCAGGGACGGCGGCGTGGGCGCGGACGGCGGCGGCTGGGCGCCTCCGGGCCTGCGGGCGGCGTGCCAGGCGCGGTACCGACAGGGGGAGGTGGCCTGCCGCCTGCAGGCGGCGCCCATCGGCTGGCAGCCCGGCGGCGGCGGCGGCGGCGGGCCGGAGTTTCAACCGACGCGGTTTGTCGGCGGCTCGCTGGCGTCTGCGGTTGCTGCCGCGGGCGCCGCCAAGGCATCCGCGGCGCCCGGCGGCGGCGGCAGTCCGGATGCAAGCGGCCCGTTCCTGAAGCTTTCGCTGGCGCGGCCGCTGCGCGGCCTGACGCCCGGCCAGGCTGTTGTGTTTTACGACGGGGCAGTCGTGCTGGGCAGCGCGCCGCTCGCAGTGCCGGGGCCGACGGAGCTCGAGGCGACCGCTGACGGCGGCGGCGGCGGCGGCGGCGGCGCGCCTGTCGCTGACGCCCCTTGAGCGCGCGCGCGCGCGCCGCGGCCCGGCCCTCTGCCGGCGCGGCTGCGCGATGTTCCCTCCCCTTGCGATTGCTGCTTTTGCCCGCGAATCCCCTGATACCCTCCTGCAAAGCCCACTTTGCTGCCCCGCAGCCGCTGTAAACAATGCCCGCGACCCCTCAATCCCTCATTCGCTTTGGGATTGCTGCCCAAAATGTGCGCCGCAAGCGTGCCGCCCCCAGCGCGCCCTAGGCGCAGCCCGCGGCTGCTGAAAGGCCCCCGCGGAAGGCCGAGGCGGGGGGGCATCGATAAGCGACACCTTTACAGCGGCCGCCGGCGCCGGCCAAAACGCGGCGAGGCCGCGCGCCGCGCCGCGCGGCGCGGCGGGACCTTTACTCATAGCTGCCGGGCGCCATGATGTCATCGATCTTCAGGATCATCTTGCACACCTGGCGGGCGGTTGGTTGGGTTTGGGGTGGTGGCAATGGGTGACGGGTTTGACGTGACGGGTGACGGGGGCCCTCGCCAGCACACTTGGCCCCCTCCAAGCCTGCAAAGCCCCCCTCCAGGGCCTGGCCCCCCCTTCAAGCCCGCCTCCACAGCCCCCCTCAAAAGCCCCCCTGCAAAAACGGGACAAGTGCCCGGCCCCCCACCTGCGTGGCCAGGAGCAGCTGCTGCCTCCAAGCCCGCCTTTACAACCCCCCCTCAAACCCCCCCTCCAAACGGGACCCACCTGCGTGGCCAGGAACATCTGCTGCCTCTTGCCGGCCAGCGTCTCAAACACGTTCTGCTCCCGCATGTCCGCAGTCCCGACCTCGTTGCAGTCGATGCCGAGGTGGGGGTTGCCCTCCGCCAGCTGGCGCGCCTTGACCGCGGTCAAAGACTCGATGGGCGCGAGGCCGCTGTTCTCGGCGAGGGCGAGGGGCACCGCCTCGAGCGCGTCCGCAAACGCGCGCATGGCGTACTGCTCAACGCCTGGGGGGTGGGGTTTTGCGGGGGATTGCGGGGTTGGGGGTTTGGGCTGCCGTTGCGCCAGGTGGGCTGAGGGGCGGCGGTTGCTGCGTTCAGTATGGCCGCATGCACCCCCAAACGCGCGCGTTGCAACGCGCGCCGCAAACCCAGCACCCCAAACCCCCCCGGCCACCCACCCACGACCCGGTCCGCCGCGGCCTCCACCGCCAGGCTGCAGCTGATCTCCGCCGCGCCGCCGCCGTAGACGATGGCGTTGCTGCGCACCAGGTTGCGCGCCACGCACAGCGCGTCGTGGAGGGAGCGGCGCACCTCGTCAAGCACCATCTGCGCGCGATGGGGGGGGTGTTAGTGTGTGATTACTAAATGGGACAGGCGGAGTCAGGGACTCGAGTCAGACGCTTGGAGAGGGTCGAACGTCTGCGACAACTCGAAGCCATTGCACCAGCCAATACCATTGGGCCGGGCCATGGCCGAGGTTGCCGGCCGGTGCGGCGCTGGGCATTTCGCCTGCTCCTGTGCGCGCCAAACACTGGCGCCCTCCCCCCTCCCCTCACCCACCTTGTTCCCCGCGCGCAGGAAGAGCGTGACGGCCTTGAGGTTGGGGCAGCCCTCCACAATGACCATCGTGTCCTTGGTGGTGCCAAAGCCAATCTGGTTTGGGAGGTGGACATGTGTTTGGGTTGGTTGGGGCAAGCTGGGGCCCCCGGCCAACCAAAGCACGAGGAGACCCCCAAACCCCCGAAATCCGCCGCGCCCGCAGAGTCACCCAGCGCCCCCCCCACCCCGCCCCCCCATCTGGCGCCCCCCACGCTCTCCGCCAACCCTCGCCGCCCCGCCACGGCCCCCCCACCTGGCGCACGCTCTCCGCGAACCCCAGCTTGTCCGGCGTCAGCTCCTGGAACCTCGGCACTATGCGCGCCCCCGTGGCCATGGCCAGCAGCTCGATCTCGACGCCCCCCACCCAGCGGATGGCGGGGAGGTCGTTGTGCATGAGGAGGTGGTTGGCCTCGTCGTCGAAGCCCCACTGGGAGATCACCAGGCCGGCGCCTGGTTTGAATTTAGGATAGAGGTGAGGGTTGGGGGTGGGGGGTTTGGGTTGCGCGGAGGGGGTTGGGGGTGGAGCGTGGGCGGATAGGCGGGTGGGCGGTGGGGGAGGTGTGTTCGTGCGTGTGCTGGCGGCGTGCCTGGCGCGATGCAGAGCCTCAAATCACCTAACCCCTCACCCACCCGCGTCCTTGCAGGCCTTGACCATGTCTGTGAAGTACTGCTGCTCCGCCTTGCGCAGCGTCTCAAACTTCTCCACGGTGTCAATCTCAACCTGGGGGGGGTGTGGGAAGGGTTGATGGGGGGTTGAGGGGAGGTTTTTGTGTGTGTGGGGAGGTTGGTTTTTGTGTGGTGGGGAGGGGAGGTTCATGCTGGGGAGGTGTTTTGAGCGGGGCTTTGGCGGGGGAGGGGGTCAGGGCGCGTTTCGTGGCGTTTCGTGGGTTTGCCAAGGGTCGTCGCGGCCTCCTCGGCGGCGCATGGCGAGTTGCGGCGCAGCGTTTCACCCAATTCAACCCCCTCCCCCTGTACGCCGCCGCCGCGCAGCGCCCGCCACCCCCGCCGCCCTCCCGCCCCCTCGCCTTGTGCTTGGTCTTGGGCTTCGGCGGCTCGAAGGGGCACGTCAGGATGGCGATCTTGACGTTCCTGGGGGGGTGCGGGGTGGTGGGCGATGGGTCATGAGTTGGGAGGTTCCCATGCCGATCAAACAGGGGTTCCCCTGCAGGGGAACCTGGTATTCAAGCCCCATCCAACTCGCCGAGCAATCACAGGAGAATGCGCAAGCCCGCTCGCCGCACCGCTCCTCCCCCCCACCCCAAAGGCAGCCCCCCCCTTGAGATATGGATCGTCTGCATCTGCAGGCCACCCTTCCGCTTCAAAACCCCCACTCCCACCCCCCAAACAAAGCAATTCCCCCCCCACTTGAGCTCCTTGGGCATCTGCGGGTGCGAAAAGTCCTTGTCGATGACGATGCCCTCCACCAGCCGCGCGTCCTCCATCTGGCCGCCCACCTTGCCCTCAACCTGGGGGTAGGGTTTGGGGGGGAGGTGAGCGGTTTGCTTTTGAGGTCATTGCCAAGCCAGGGCCAAAGCGGGGGCCCAAGTCGGGGTCAAGAATGCAAGTCAAAGCAGGGGTCAAAATGGGGGTCAAACAGCAGTCAAACGAGCGGGTCGACAGCAGTCAAACGCCGGTCAAACTTGGGTCAAACCTTGATGAGGTCGAGGTTGACGTCGCGGCGCTCCAGGTCCGCCACGGCCAGCACCGCCTTGACGCACATCTCAGCCATGGGGCGCTTCAGGCGGCCGACGCTGCGGGCAGTTTGCGGGGGGGGGTTGGTTTGCGGGGCGGGGGGTTGGGTTCGCGGGGCGGCGGGGGACGTTTTTGTCGCGGCCCTGGCGGCTTCCGGCTTGTGTTGCAAAGGCCCCCTGGCAAGCTTTGCAGTCACGGCAGCGGCTCACGCCGATGGCCGCCCCCTGAGCCCCAAACCCCAGCCCCACCCCAAGGGGCCCAGCCCGCAGCCCCACCGCCCCCCTCCCCCACTCACACTTTGCTGGACAGCGTGGTCATGCACGTCTGCACCAGCGGCTCGATGTCCTCCCCGTTGAAGTCCCACTCCGTGGATATGGAGTCCAGGTTGTCGATCGCCACCTTGCACGCCATCTCGTAGCCCTCGGCGATGCGGAGGGGGTGGATGCCCATGTCCAGCAGGGACTCGGCCTGCTCCAGCAGCGCGCCTGCGCGCGCGCGGCGGGGGGGGGGGGGGGGGGGGGGGGGGGGGGGGGGGGCGTGGTTGAGGGTTTGCGGGGCGGGGGCGCAGCTGGCGGCGGCCCCGGCGGTTTTTGCCATCCTCATTGGAGCGCACGTGCTCGCAGCTCGGGCCTCAGAAATCGCCCGCTCACCCACGCCTTGCGCGGGAGCCTCCCCCACCCCCCCTCCCACCCCAAGCACGCGCGGAGCGCACCCGCCAGCACCACCACCCCCGTGGTGCCGTCCCCGATCTCGTGGTCCTGGCTCTTGGACAGCTCAACCATCAGCTTGCCGATCTGGTTCTCCACCTCCATCTGCTCCAGGATGGTGGCGCCGTCGTTGGCTGCGCGGGGGAGGGGTTTGGGTTTGGGAAGGTCAGGGTTGGGGGTGAGGAGGGGAAAGGGGGTGCGTGGCGGTGCGAGGCCGCGCAGCAAGGGGCGGAGCAGCCTCCATCAGTAGACCAGCGCCCAGATCGCCCCGACCGCGGGGCTCACTGATGGTGACGTCGCCGTCGGGGCTCTGCAGCATCTTGTCCATGCCCTTGGGCCCCAGCGAGGACCGCAGCGTGCGCGACACGGTCTTGGCGGCGAGGATGTTGGCCTTCACGGCCTCGACGCCGCGGATGCGCTGCTTCTTCTCCTGCTCCTGTGGAGGGCGATCGGGAGAGGGGGGCACGAGGGGCGCGGCGGCCGGGTCGGGGGAGCGGGGCGCGGCGCCGTGGTGGCGCGCATGCGGCATGCGCGGCGGCTCCACCGCATGCGTGCTCGGCCGGTGCGCACCCGCAGGATGATGAAGGGCCGGCCATACTCGTCGAACGCGAGGCTCATGGCTGCTGCTGCTGCTGCTGCTGCTGCTGCCGCTGCTGCTGCCTCACGGCAGGCGTCGCTGGTGGTCTGCCGCCGCTGCCGCCGCCGGCGGTGCCAAGCTCACAGCTGCCGCACCGCCTGCGAGTGGGGGTCGTGGACGTGTTGGGGGGCTGAGCCGTGGCGTGCGCACGCGTGCCGTGCAGGCGGAAGCGCAGGCGGGGGCCGGACTCGCTGCCGGCTCCGGGCCCATCCCCAACCCGCGCGCTGCGCGCGGCGCCTGCGCGGCGCGCCGCCTTCGCGCGCCGGGGGCCGTCTGGGGGGCGTCCTCCGCCGCCCGCGGCCGCGATCGATCGCTTTTGCGGCCTCGCATCACCCCTTCGCGCCCTGCGGGCGCTGGCCCCGCGCTCGCTGCACCCGCCTTTGCGCGCCTCTCCCAGCCCGCCTTCGCGCCCAAGCCTGCCGAGCAGCCGAAGCGCGCCAACCGCCGGTCTATCGCGTCGAAGGTCTTTTTTTCGACCTTTACAGGCGGCTGGCGGCAGGGAGGGCCGCGCGCCAGCGATCCCGCGCGTCCTGTGATCTGCGACGGTCTGGCGGTGCGCTGCAGGTCCAGGAGGTGCTTCGAAAAGCGCTGAAACCGCAAGAGGATGCCAACGCGCTCGGGGGCCGGCGGGTGAAGGCAGGAGCTGCCGCAGGTGGAAGCCTTGCAGCCTCGCAGCAGCAGCAGCACCCAGCACTGTTGCAGGCGCGCGCACACGCGGCCCCATTAGTCGAAAGACGCTTCTCAGACTTGCTCAGCAGCCTGCGGGGTGCCTCGCAGATCAGGCACATCCACCACCTCTCCCCCACCTCGCACGGCCCCCTCGCGCGGGTCCATTGCAGCCGGCATGCAGCTCAGCCGCTGCAGCGGCGCCACCGCGCGCGCCCAGCGGGCTGCCCCGCAGCGCGGCGCGACCGTGGCCGCGGCTGGCGCGGCAGCGGCGCGCGGCGGCGCGGCGCAGCGCTGCGCGCTCGCGCCCTGCGCCGCGGCGCCGCTGCTGCCCCGCCCGCAGCAGCCCTCGCAGCAGCCCCGCGGCGCCGCGCAGGCGCTCTCGGCCGGCCCCCATCCGCAGCAGCAGCCCCGGCGGCACGCTCAGCAGCAGCAGCAGCAGCGGCAGCGGCGCCGCCACCCGTCGTGGGTCGCCGCCGACGCGCCCGCGCCCGCGCTCGCGACCACCTCGATCGAGGAGGACGCCGGGCCCTCCTCCCTCGGCCCCGACGCGGCGCAGGCCGTGGCCTACGCCATGCAGCTCGCATGGACCGCGGAGACCTACGAAGTGCACCCCTGGATGCTGCTGCTCGCGCTGCTCAAGGACGAGTCCGGCCCCGCCGCGCGCGCGCTCGGCCGCGCGGGGCTGGAGGACCCCTACGCCGCGTGGCACGAGGTGCTGTGGGCCCTCAACGTCTCCGACGGCCTCCTGCCGCGCGCGTTCACCGCGCGGCTGGATTGGGCGCCGGGCGCGTACAAGATCATGGACGGCGCCATCCGCTTTGCCGGCTGGGCCGGCCGCGACCGCGTCGGCGCGCAGGACATCCTGCTCGCGCTCGCCGCCGCCGGCACGCTGGAGAGCCTGTTCCCCGACCTGTCCCTCGACTTCCAGTCCGTGCGGCGCGCGGTGCAGAAGGAGACCGGGGACGCGTACACCCTGCCCAAGGAGGACCCCGCGGAGGCAGCCATGCAGAGCCAGGACCTCTTCCTCTGAGCCGCGCAGCGGCTGCAGTTTGGCGGCGGCAGCTGCAGCTTGGCGGCGGCAGCTGCGGTTTGGTGGCAAGGGCGGCGGCGGCGAGGCGCGCGCGCCGCACGTCATGCTGCTTTGGTTTGCTGCTGCGGCGCGGGACGCATGCCTCCCACCCCCCTGGCCGCCGGCTTGGGTTTTGGAGGGGAGGAAAGTCTTGATGTAACACCAGCATTGGCACCGGATTGCGGCGGCGATTGCAGGCGCGGGATGGCGGTTGCAGGAGCGCGATTCGCAGCATCAAAGGGGGAATGCGGCAGGAAGCCCACAGAGGCCAGTGGGAGAGAGGGAATGCAGCAGAGCGCAAAAACAGAGCGGCAGCGGGCTAACGCTTTGGCAGGCGGCCGGTTGGCATTGCGGTGTAGGGGGAGAGCAGAGGCGCCAGCGACCAGGGAGGGACTCGAGCAACACCAAAATCCGTCAACTGCCGGCGTCAAAGGAGAATGCTTGCTTGAATTCATACTGCATCCCAAAAGGCAAGCCTGATTATCAGGCCTTGTCCGTGTTGCGCGGCGGCGGATATTGGCCTTTGTAAAAAGCGCTCTCCAGCGCGCCCAGGGCGCCGTTTGCGAGCCACCACAGTAGCGCCGCCGCCGCGCCCCAGCCCAGCGCGCGCGCGGCCGCGGCGCCGGCGGCCGCGGGCGCGGCGGCGCCGGGCGCCGCGCCGCCCGCGCCCGCGAACCACGACAGCGCGGAAAGCGCCGCGGCCGCCGCCCCGCCCGCGCCGCCGCCCGCCGCGCCGGCGGCGCCGCCGGCGGCGGCGGCGGCGAGGCACACCGCGACGGCGGCCGCGAGCAGCCCCGCGGCGGCGGCGGCGCCGGCGGCGACGCCGACCGCGCGGCGCGCGAGGCGCACGCGGCGGAGCGCGCGCTGGCAGCGCGCGCAGGAGGCGGTGTGGCCGGCATACCTGCGGGGGCCGGGGGCGTGCACCGCATTTCGTTGGCCGCTGAACACTGAGCCAGGGGCGTTGAAGACTCGGGGCTCCCGCAACGCTGTGCTGCTGCTGCACGGAGACAACCGATTCCGTGCGCCGTTGTCGATGCCCCCACCCAAACCCCAACCCCAACCCCCACTCGCCTGTCCAGCAGAGCGTCGCGGGACTGCCTCGGGCCGATGCGCCCGAGGAAGGCCGCGTCCGGGCTGCCCCAGGGCCCGCCGCCGCCGAAGTCATCCAGCCAGCGGCGGAAGGCGAGCACATAGGCGTCGGCCTGGCACCATTTCATTAGGCGGAGCGGAGGCGAGCGTCGACTGCCGCTTCTTGGCCCCAGCTGATGAGCGCAGTCACGGCAGGGGCGTGGGTTTCCATCAACCCTCTCCAGCGCAAAGCCGTTGAAAGCTCGCAACGCCCCAGCCCACCCCCAGCCCACCCACCTGTGTTGGGCAGTAGTAGGCCTGCCCCACGGCCTGCCCCCTGGCCCGCGCCTTGAGATACTCCTCCTCTCCAAGGTGAAGGAATATCTGGTGGTTGGAGGTTTTTAGGGTTGCGTAATGGTTTTTGAAATCCCCCCAAGAGGGGTGGGGCGGGGTTTCCGAGGTCACGTGCTCAGGCCCGGCCGGCGACTTGCGGTGGATGTTTGGCTGTCCAAAAAGCAGCAGGTGTTTGTGACGGTTGACTAAATGCGCTGCCGGTGTGTACCGTGCCAAAGCAGCCAAAAAACACCGTGTTTCAACAAAACACCACTAGAAGCACGGTAGGCCCCTCACCACGTCATCCTCCAGTGGCACCTGCGTGCCCAGATGGACCATGAACGCCGGCACCAGCCGCGCCACCACTGCCGGCAGCCGCGCCTTGGCGAAGCGAAAGGCGTTGCGGTTGAGGATGCGGCAGCGGCCCGGGGACGAGGGCACGGCGTAGCTGCGGGCGGTTGGCAAAAGGGGTGGGGGTGGGGGCGGGGCGGGGTTTGGAACCGGGGGGCGGAACGGTCTGCCGTCGCCGGTTGGGGTGGGAGTTGAGGGGGCTGCAGTGCTGTGGCCGCCTCTGTGTGGGGTTGTGTGCGCCAACCCTGGTGAAACCCCAGAGGCTGGCTTCAGGGGCGCATGCGCACGCATGCACACGCACAGGAACAGCATGCTGTCGAGCAATCAAGCCATGCAAGAGGCTCACACGACGACCATCGACTCTGCTCCCCGCTTCTCCCTCATGTCGATCTTTTGGTGCATGAACGCCGGCGCGCGGAACGTGCCGGACTGCGGCCCGAGGGCGCCGCCGCGGGGGCCCGTCGGCCTGCGGGGCGAGGCGGGCATTTGTTCTGAGGCGGGGCGGGCGTTTTGCTCCGAGGCGGGGCGGGCGCGCTTGTTTTGGGGGCGGTTGCGCAGCGCGCCCGGCGCAAAGGCAAAGCGGATGCATGGAACCCTGGCGCAACCCTAAACCCTAAGCGGAGGCATGCCGCGGCCGGCCCTACCAGCCGCAATGCGCGAGGCGTCGCGCAAGCCCAAAGAGGCGGCGCCAACGGCAGCCAGTGCCCGCAAATGCCCGCAGCTGGGGCGCTGCAGCACCCGCCAGATGCCCCTAAACACCCCCAGCGCCCACCCAAAGGCCCCTAATGCCCCCAGCACCCACCAAACGCCCCTAAACACCCCCAGCACCCACCAGATGCCCGTGAACCCGGCCGCCGTCACCGGGCCGTCGAGCGTGGTGACGTAATCGCCGATGACGTTGCGGTTGCTGATCGACTTGTGGTGCGTAAAGGGCACGTGGCTGCGGGGGCGTTGTTTGGACGGGGGTGGGGGGGTGGGGGGGGTGGGCGGGGTGGTGGAGGGATGGGAGGTAGAGGGATGGGAGGTGGAGGGATGGGAGGTGGAGGGGTTTGAGGTAACAGTCATGTGGGCGGCACGGCTGGGCCCCTTGTCGCAG
This sequence comes from Raphidocelis subcapitata, assembly GCA_003203535.1. NCBI lineage: Eukaryota > Viridiplantae > Chlorophyta > Chlorophyceae > Sphaeropleales > Selenastraceae > Raphidocelis > Raphidocelis subcapitata. The sequence continues at coordinate 316,475 of BDRX01000012.1, forward strand.
CCGCGGCGCCCCTTGGAAAGTGCGAGAAACCCATCCTTGAGCAGTCCGTTTGCAATACTAAGAGGGGGTTGCCGGACCCCCTGTAACACCCTCTTGGTAGCAAACGGGAAGAGGCCAGTGTCCTTGCTTGGGTGGGGTGTGCCAACCCCAAACCAAACCAAAAAAGCGCCCACACTATCAAGAAACGCCACAAGTGACTAAAAACGCCCCCTAATCGACCAAATGCGCCCCCAAACGACGCACCCCCCCCCAAAACGCCCACCTGGCGTCCAGAACGTTCTCCATGAGGGTCGTCCAATCGTAGGCCACGTCGCGAAACGTGTCCTGTCCGGTTTCGAGCGGTTTGCACTTTTCAAACGGTTTGTGGAAGCAGCTGCTCTCCAGCCTCTGCAAACCCCCTCTTGAGCGGAAAGGTTTCGTTCAAATTTGCCTTGGGAGCGTGCGCAAGTCACGAGCCCCCAGCGGGCGCCCTCTCGCCCCCCCCTGCAGACAGGCAGCTCTACCCCCTGCCCCCACCCCCCAAAAAACGGCGCACCTGCGCCACCCACGCCGGATCTTCAAACTCCTCCACGATCGGGATCTTCGACTCATCGGCCGCCGCCGCCCCCGGCCCCGCCTCGGGCTTTGGCCGCACGAACAGCAGCCCCTGCCGCAGGCGCGCCGGGTATGCCGTCGCGCACGCGCGCGGGCTCGCCCCGCCGCCGCCCTGCGGCACGCGCTCGCAGCTGCCGCCACCGCTGAACTCCCAGCCTGCGGCGCGGGCGCGGGGCGAGGAGCGGCGCGGGGCGGGGTTCGGGGCGCGGTGTTTCGGGGTTGGGCGCGATGGGCGCAGCGCGGCGGCGCGCGGTGGGCACGCACAAACGGGGAAAGTGCGAATGCCCCCCATGCAAAAGGGGGGCAAATGACTGACGAGGGCGCACCATGGTATGCGCACTCCAGCCGCTTGGCGGCGTTGATGCGGCCCTCAGACAGCGGAACCAGCCGGTGGGGGCACCTGTCCGCGAAGCAGCGCCACGCGGCGCCGTCCCACCAAACAACCAGCGGCTGCGGGGCGATTGGATGGGGGGGATGTCGGCCAACTTGGCGCGGGGCCTGCCCCCCAAAACAAAAAAACGGCTGCGGCGCACAGCCGCGGTTGCGAGGCGCCTGCGGCGGCTACGAATGCGCAGCATCGTGCGCAGCGTCAAAGCGCAGTAAGCAAGGGCAGCCCACGGAGGCTGCGCGTTTTGCCGCCCCGCAGCAGCAGCAGCCACACCTCTCCCAGGAGCATGATGCGGTTTGGCGCCTCCCGGTCCAGGTCTGCCGCGAACGCAAGGGGCCACCACTCTGCTGCATAGTCAAAGGCGCCGCCTTTGGTGCCGGGGCTGGCCACCGCCGCCGCGGCGGCAGCGGGCGCAGGGGCAAGTGCGGGCGCGCCGCTGGCGGCGTCGCCGGCCGCGGCGGCGCGGCGGTGACGGGGCACGCAGCGGCTGCGGCGCCGGGCTATCGGGCCTGGCGGCCGCAGGGGACTGAAGCTGGCTCGCGCGGCTCTTTGCTGCCCCGCTGCGGGCGCCGTGCTCCGCGACAGCATGGCTCCGAGATCAACAGCGTCAGCCCGCTCCTGGCTCGTTTGCGTATCAATTCGACGGGCCTTCAGAGAAACGCACATTTGGCATATAGCCGGCATCGCAGCACCGGCATTAAACTCGCCGCGCCGCTGCCGCCCGGCCCGTGCGGCGGCAGGCAGCTACTGCAGCCGCCCGCTCCTTGCGCAGCCCCCGCGCCCGATCGTGCGCGACTAGGTGACCCCAGAAGTTACATCAAAATGGGCAGCGAGCGGTGATTTGCTTGGCGGAGGTCGAGGCGGGCGTGCGGGGGTAGGTTTGGGGGGCAGGCGCTCCGCCCTTGCGGCGGGAGGGGGAGGGGCCAGAGGGGCGAGAGGGGCAAGCAGGGGCGCCGCGCGCAGGCAGGCGCGGCCCTCCGAGGCCATCAGAACGGGGGGCACACCCGGTGCTGTGCGCTTGGCCGCGGCGCCCAGAAATCAGTGTGTGGCATCAAGGGTTTGACATTGAAAACGGGAAGCCCGCTCCCAGGGATCAGCAGCATAGAAAGGTCGAGGGGGGGGGGCACGCCGCCGCCGAGGCGGTCGCTGCGGGTGAGTGTACAGGGCAGGCGCGCCGCCCCCGGTTTGGGGGGCGGCCCGCGCCGCGCGTTCGTTGCAGTGCGCTGGGGGCGGGTTTCGGGGGGGGGGGGGGGGGAGCGGCCCTGGGCCTGGCCCGCTGAATGAGAGGGCGAGGCTGGGGCGTTGGGAATCGGGGGCAGATTGCAATCCGCCCCTACGCTGGGGTGGGTAGAAGTGAACAGAGCTGGGCGGAGAGGGCAGCCGGGGGTAATGCACCCTCCTAAAGGAGTGCAGTGCGCGGGTGCACTGCTGTCACAGCAATCCCAACCTTGGGCTCCTCAAAAGCAAACAAACGGAAAAGGCAATGCGACGGGCACGCGTGCATGCACAAACAGCGCCCCAGGCCCCGCGGGCGAGCGCGGGCGCTGCCACCGGCAGTTGGGGGGCGGCCACGCACGCGGCGGGGCCGCAGCAATCTAGAGGTGCGCAAGCAAGGCCAATATGTACAGGGAGGATTGCCCCATCCTGGCCGGCCTGGATTCGCCAAACCCAGGGCCTGCTGCAGGGCGCAGGCCGCGCGCCAATCTGCCGGGGCAGCACGGTTTGCGCACCGAGGGTGCGGGCGGGGCGGGGCCGGTGCTGCACCAGCCGCAGCGGGGCGGACTGCGGCGCGTCGCGCACCGCGCTCCGCGCGCGGGCGGCGCTGGGCCAGCGAGGGGCCGCGCGGGGCCTCACGCCATCATGGTGGCATCAAAGGCGCCGTCCTGGAGGGCTGGGTGCGTCCCAAACGGCCCAAACAGCGCGCCGGCGGCAGGCGCGCTGGCCGCGCAGCAGCCGAGCGGCGGGCCGCCGACCGCAGCAGCGGCCGCGTGGCCGTGGCCGTGGCCGTGGCCGTGGCCGTGCGCGTGGTGGCGGTGCCCGTGGGCGCGGCCGCAGCGGCCGCAGCCGCGCGCGCGGCCGGCGGCGCCGGCGCGGTGGCGCGCGCGGTGCGCGGCCGGGCCCCTGCAGGCGCGCGCGCGGCCGGCGGCAGCTTCCTCCTCCTCCTCCTCCTCCTCCTGTTCGTCATCGCCGTCGCCGTCAGAGGACCGCCCCCCGCACTCGCACGCCCCGGCCGGCCCCGCAGCGCCGGGCGCGGCGCCGCCGTGGCGCTTGGCGCGCAGCTTGGAGCGGCAGAAGCGCGGCGGGTCGGGCGGGGGCTCTGTCAGCAGGAGGTTCAGCAGCTGCATCTCCCCAGAGCTCAGCGGCGTGTCGCACGCGTCCCCGCCCCCGCCCTCGCTGCCGCCGCTGCCGCTGCCGGCCCGCGGCAGGGCGCGGGGGCTGTCGGCGGCGGCGCCGCCGCCGCTGCTGCGGCGGCGCCGCTCGCGGCGGTCTTCGTCGCCGGTCCAAAGCGCCGCGAGGCTGGCGAGTAGGCCGGCGTCGTCGCCGGCCCCCCCCGGCGCGCTCACGTCGCCGCCGCTGGCGTCGCTGGCGTCGCTGCCCGGCGTCCGCGGCCGCAGCCGCAGCCGCTGCAGGTCGAGCTCCCGCCCGGCGCGGCGCCGCGGCGAGCCCGGCGGCGGCGCGGGCGCGGAGGGGGCCGGCCGCTTCGGCGGGGCGGCGAGAAGTTCGAGGGGGGCGGCCGCGAGCAGCCGGTCAACCTCCGCAAATACGTCCGGCGGCGCCTGGTGGGGTTTGAGCGTGAGCGTGAGCGGGTTTGGGCGCGGCGGGTCTGTGGGGCGGGCGGTCCGAAGGCCCGGGCACCCGGGCGCGCGCGCGCGCGACACGCCACCTCCTCGTGTCGCGGCCTCACTTCGCGGCCCGCGCGCGCGCGCGCTGACCCCACCTTGCCCAGCGCCACCGATGCCAGCCCCTCGGCCAGGTCCTCGCCCTCTGCGTCCCGGGGCTTGCGCGGAGCCCCCATATGCCGGGATGCCCGGGACCGAAGGGGATCGTGCACAATAACGAAGGTTGCGTGTCGTGTGGTGCGGTATTCGAGGCCCGTAAATTGTGCGGTAATTTCGTTCTGCAAGGGAGGCAGCTCGGGCCTGGTGTGAGTGGTCCCCGGCTGGCAGGCTGGCGGGCGGGCGCAGTCCGCGCGGCTCGGTGACCCCTTCCGCGCACCCAGTCGATCAGGTAGGCGACATGCGGATTTGCGGGATGCGAAGCGGCCCGGGGCGGGGCGGCTGGGTGACCGCCTGGGCGGCGACACGTGGCGCGCGGCTTCCGCCAGCCCAGCGCCGGGGCGCTGCCTGTTTCACGCACCACGACTCTCGCGCCAAACCAGACGCGAGTTACCAGGGGGGTTTGCAAAACGCTTACCGTGTTTACTTCACGCGCTTTGATGACTTTGCAGCGCGTCGTGCACCCACGTCGCGCGCCCATCCGGCGGCGGTCGGACGCAGCTTTTTTGCGCTTCGCCGACGTGCGCCGGGCGCGAGCTCGCGTGGTTGCCGAGCGCTGCGCCGTGCCCCCAAAGTCGAGATTGCCGTGCGCTCCTCTCATCAGAGCTCCCCACGGCAGTCGCAACTCGCATGAACACAGTTTCATGGCTGCTACGTACTACTGAGCAGCACGTGCAGCAGGATGCGCCAAGCCGGGCGCGGCGCGAAATGTTCGCAAGCGGGGGTGCGCGAAGTTTGCCGCACTTTCGGCAGCAGTCACCGGCCGTGCCGCCGCGTCGGGCGCGCCGGTGACGCCGTGCCGCCGCGCCAGCGACCACCTCGGCGAGCAAGCGCCGATTTCGGGTGGCCCGTCGTGTGACGTGACGAACGCGTCGCACCGACCGCAAAACGCCGTGGCCGCCGGTGGGAGTCGCGGTGGGAACGGGTTTACCAACGTTGAGGCTGGCAGTGACGATTGCGTGGTGATTGCGGCGTGCTCGAGCTCTTGATCAAGGCCTCGGGTTTCTTTATTGTCAAATCGTGCTTTGCGAGCCCAGTAACCCGCACTCTGTTCTGGACAGCCGTGGCTGGCCCGGTGGCCCCGACCGCAACGGTGCTTCCGCGCCGTCCGGGCAGACTCCCCCGCTCCAGGCACCCATTTCATTCGTCTCCTCGCTTCGCACAGCGCGCGGACCGCCGCACCGTGTCAATGGCGCGCCGCGATCACCGTGCGGCCCTGGCCGGCCTCGCCCTGGCGGCGCTGGCAGCGCTGGTCGGCAGCGGTGCGCGGGCTGGGCGTGCGGCAGCGTTTGCAGCCGCGCGGGGGCGCGGCGCGGGGCCTCGCTGATGCCTTGCTGGCCAGCCGCCCACGCCTTGCTGGCCAGCCGCCCCATGCCCTGCACGCGGGGCGTGAACCATGACCCACGGCAGCAAACGCCACACGCAACGCAGCGGCCGCCACCGAGTTTACCAATTTCGCCGGCAACGTCGTGGTCAAGCCAACGATTGACCAGCCAAACGGGGCCATCCTCAACTTTGAGCACCTCGAGTTTAACCGCCAGCCTTCCAACCCCGTTTTCGGGACGAAGATGACCGTTCAGTTCCACGTCACCAACCTCGGTGCGCTGCTGTTGGGGCCTGAAATGTTCCGCAAAGCGTGCGCGGCCGTGTTGGTGCGAGTGCGATGCGCGCCTGCCCTGCAGGCAGCGCGCGCTGCTTGCAGCGCGCACGACGACGGCTGGGTGATGGCAGGCCCCCGACAACCCTCCAAACAGGCAATGAGCCCTCGCTCAAGGGGGAGATCGCGGTGTGGGCGAACTCAACCCAGAAGGGCACGTGCAACCCCACCAACGCCGACGCCACGGTCAAGTTCCCCGCCATCAAGCCGTTTGGCTCCAAGCTGGTGCAGGCCACCGTCACCGTGCCCTCCCTGCCGGGCGACTACACCCTGCAGATTTTCTACGACAGCACTTGCGCCAACAATATCCTGTCGCCGCATGCATCGCAGCTGTACGCCGTCAACGGCAGCCCCGACCCCGACTACGGGCTGTACAACGTGTACCCCTCGGGCACCGACAGCAGCCAGACAAACACCGTGCCGTACCAGCCCGTGGTCAACCAGACGTTCGAGGTCATCCTGACCATCAAAAACTACGGCAGCGGCTCCTATGAGAACTCTAGCCCCGTGCTCAAGGTGTCGCCCGGCATCTGGTTTGGCAGCTCGGCCCCCACAGGCGAGCCCCCTGCCCAGCCCGCCAACCCCAGCACGCTGAAGGTCGTGACCGTTGAGATTCCCAAGCTCAAGCCCGGCAAGAGCTTCGACGCCAAGGCCATGCTGACTGTACCGGCGGCCGGGGTCTGGAAGCTGGACGCCATCCTCGAGGTCAACGGAGTTCAATTCAAGTCATTCGACACGTTTTACAAGGTCACTTATCGTCCCCAGCCGTACTTTGTCGGGATCTACAAGCCAAACACCTTTGGCCAAAAGGTGGGTTTTGGGGGATGGCCGCTGGGGCGGTGGGATGGGGCCTGCGGCAACGGGCGCGGGGGCGCTGCGGCGCTGGCGCTGGGGCATGGGCGCACCAACCAATGAAGCTCGCCCCCTAAAACGCTTCCAGGTGGCCACGTCGCCTGCCAAGACCCAGACGGGTCCAGATGCCAAGGTGGGCCTGGAGGGTCGTTGTCAGGGAAACCGCAGGCACAGCAGGGGGCTGTGAGCACCAGCTGCGCCGTCGGCGAAACGCACGGGCCAGCTCGGCGCCTTGCCCTTGCCCAACGGCAGCCAGCACGCTGGCCGCCCCGCACGCCGCGCCCCGACGCCACACACCCCACACCGCCCCCACTTTTGCCGCCCCAAACCCCCAAACCCCCAACAGCCCTACAAGGTCAAGGTCTCCTTCCAGAACGTGGGCACCGCGCCCGGCAAGATCGGCGCCCTGGCTTACTACCAGGGCAACACCCTCGACTTCCTGTTCCCCGTTATCAAGGACGACTGCATGACGGACACCGCCGTCGCAGTCGGCAACTTCACAGACGTGGAGCTCGCGCCCGGCAAGAAGAAGACGTTCACCATCCAGGGCGCGCCGGCGCTGAACAAGACCGGCTGGTTCCTGGCGACGGTCATCCCTGACGCGCTGTGCGAGACGAGCATCAGGCCCGGCCTCGCGGCGCAGCAGGCGTTTGCGACCAAGGGCGCGCCCTAGGGAGCGGCGCCGCGCCGACGAAACCCGTACACTGCACCCTCACGCCCCCCACCGCCCACCATCCACCGCCCATGCCTCCACAGTCCACCGCCCACACCCGACCGCCCACCACCACCCCACGCCCCCCACCGTCCCCATGTCTGAATTGTCAAGCGCGTGCACAGCTGTGTTTTCTGCTTGCTGCTGACCGCGAAGCAGGCTTTTGCGACCAAACGGCACACCCTTGAGAGCGGCGCGCAGCGCGCATTCAGGTGACACCCGAATTGCCTGCGCTCCCCCGATTGGCGGCCCTCCGTCGGCCGTGTTCAAGCTTTCAAAGTTTGTGAAGTCATGCGTTGCGTTGAATAGTAAGTAAAACTGGGACACACTGCCGACGATTGAGGCCGGACGCGGGTGCAGCGGCGGCAGCCGGCGGCGGCAAGGCGAGCAGCGGGTGACGCCCCGCAGCGGCGGTTCGGCGGTTGCCACGATCCAACAGGTCCACAGCTCAACAGGAACAAACGGCTGCGGCGTACAAAACCCCTCAGCGGGCATACAACCCCACCCGGGCTTCCGGGGACGCCCTTTCCGATCTGCGCGCGGCTCCCCGACACCGGCAGCAGCGCTCGGCACACCAGAGCGAGGCGCATATACAGGCGCACGCGTCGCACGCCTGCCCGGCGCAGGCGGAGGGCTGCGGCGCTGCAGCGCGCAGTTCTCGGATGGCGCCGCCGCCGGCCGCGGCGTCGGACGAGTTTGTGCCTGCGCTGCGGCGCGCGACCCGGCGGCAGCACGGCATCGCCAACGCCCTCATCCTCGCCAAGCTGGCCGTCGCGCTGACGGACAGGAAGCTGTACGGCAAGGTGCGCGGCGGTTCAGCGCGCGTGCGTGAGCTTGCGCTCGGCGTGCTGTCAGCAGCAGGCGCACCTGGTGCACAGGGCGTGCGCATGCTAGCCAAGGCCCTCGCGCGTGAGCAAAAACCCCAAAGGCGGCAGAAACCGCCCCTTTCAACAGGCCCTCGGCCAGTTCCTGCCGGTCTACGCGGCACTAGAGGCCGCCCTCGCCCGCCACCGCGCCGCGCCCTGCCTCGGACGCGTGGCCGAGCTGGCGCTGTCCATCCCGCCCAGGTCCGAGGCGATGGCGCGCGACCTGGAGGCCCTGCTGGGCCCGGACTGGGCGGCGGCGGTGCCGGCGTCGAGGAGCGCCAGGGCCTACGCGGAGCACCTCGAGAGGCTGGCGGACACGGCGCCGGAGCTTCTCATACCGGTGAGCACCCTGGGGTTGGCTGGCAGGGGTGTCCGCACATGGTCGAGGTGCGGCGGCAGCCGGAAATGGCTTGGCGGTGGCTGCCGCACGCTGCTGCTGGGGCAGGCGCGGCTCTCAGCAACGTGTGCATTGGCGGCCAACGGACCGCTCAGGCACGGAGCCCACGCCCCCTGCTGCAATCTCATGATATCCGCAGTACGCCTGGAGCCTCAACGTGCCCATTCTGCTGCCGTTCATGGGGCGCCAAGTCGCCAAAGGGCTTGGCCTGGCGGAAAGCGGGCCCGGGGTCGAGTTCTTCTCGGTGCGGGCGGCGGGGCACACGGCTGTCTGCGTGCGCGCCGCGCCGATGAGAAAAGCGGCACACCAAGAGCGGCACGAGGGGGCTGCTGTTCTCTCGGCCTCTACCGACCCTCCCCAAGCCTGGTTGCACGTCTCCCCAACGCGCACGCCTTCCCACCCCCTAAACCCTCCTCCCCCGACGCCCGACAGATCCCCGGCAAGGCCGGCCGCCTGCCCGAGCTCCGCGCGGCCGTCAACGCCGCCGGCCGCGAGCTGGCGCCCGCCGCGCGCGCCGCCGCGCTCGAGGAGGGCTGCCAGCAGTTCCGGCTGAACAATGCGGTGGTCGCGGAGTTCCTGCTCCCCGCGGGCGCGGCCGCCGCGGCGGTGGCGCGCGCGTTGCTTTCCGCGGTGCTGCGGCTGCGGGCGGTGCTGGCGGCCGCGCTGGCGGCTTTGCTGGTGGCGGTGCTGCTGCGGCGCGGTGGCTGGGCTTGATTCGCCGTCCCTGTCTGCTGCTGCTGCTGTCGCTGCCGCTGCTGCCGCCGCCGCCGTTGCTGCCGCGCCTGCTGCTGCTGCCACCGACAGCCCCGCCCGGCTTCTGCGGCTGCTGCCGCCCGCTGCCGTTGTAAAGTAAATGGGATTGTAAAAACCTGAAGAGGCTTACACCTCGCGCTGCGGCGGCTACACATGGCAGCACGCCTCGCAGCAAACGTGCACACATGTTGCAAAAGGCGTGGGGGTGTCGGGCGCGCGCTGGTGTGGCAGTGTGAGCGTGCATGCACGCGCGCGCTTGCGCGCGGTGTCGTGCAGTGCAGGCTTGCGGGGGGCATGTTGCCACCACCTCGCTGACTGTGGTGGCAAAGGGCTTATGGGACCTGTGGCGCAGTAAAGACCTGTGGCGCAGCCGCATGCGGCTGGCGGGCAGCTGTGCCCTGATGAAACGCACACGAGCAGCAGAGGCGGCCCCCAAATAATGCAGCAGCGGGCGGCCAGAGAGGGCCGGCCGCGCAGCAAAGAGAGGCAGGGAGTGGGAGGGGTGCCTTCCGAAACGCGTGCACGTGCAAGCAGGAGGGCAGCTGTGGCGCCAGGCGTGCAGAGCTGCTGTTTGTGATACATGGAAATAAGGAAACCCGTTTCAGGGAACATGGGGGCCGCTGCGGCTGCGCAGCCAACGCCCAGGAACCCGTCTCTCTCATCGCGGCACGCGCCGCGCCTCGGACCGCGCGCGCCCCGCCTCGGGCCGCGCGCGCCCCGCCTCGGACCGCGCGCCTACACGCCCAGCCCGTCGTACACCCAGTGCTCCACCCACGCGCCGTGGTCTGCCTCGCCCCACCCGCCGCCGGCGCCGGCGGGCTCGTCCCACGTCTCCCGGAGGAACTTGCGCAGCAGCGCCACGGCCTGCTCGCTCGAACAACAGGAGTCCAGGCCGCCGCCGCAGAGCGCGTTGCCGGGGCCGGCCTTGGTCCAGGCCACGAGGGTGGGGCCGGAGGGGAGGGTGAAGTCGTAGCGGCGCCTAAAAGGAGGGGGGCACGGGGAGGGGGTTGAGTGCGTGTGGTGTTAGATGTGGGATATTCAAGTAGCTCGCTGATTTGCACGGGGGTTGGCAGCAGAGCGCAGCCCCAGATCCACCAACGCCTCCAAACGCCCTCCAACCAAGCACCTTTCCTGCACCCCTAAAAGCCCACTCACTTGATGGACTGCCGCAGGTTGATCAGCTCCAGATCGTCCCCCACCCGCACCTCCAGCACCTTGCCGCGCCCCGCCTCGACGATGCCCCGCGCCGCCGCCATCGCCCCCGCCGGCGGCGCGTCGCCGTCGGTGAAAAGCACATAGTGCGGCCCCGCGTGCGCGTGCAGCAGGCGCGCGAGCGCGGAGTGGAACTCCGCCGCCGGCGCCGGCGCGGGGTCGGACGCGCCGGCGGCCTCGTCGAACACGCCGGTAGAGAGGTACCGGTCCCCCCTGTCGCACACGACGGCGACGATGACGGCATCCTCCAGCTCCGCGCTGAGCCGCAGCGCGGCGGACACCGCGCCGGCGCCGGAGATGCCGGCGAACACGCCCTCCACGCGCGCGAGCGCGCGCGCGGTCTCCTCGGCCTCGCGGGCTGTGATGTCCATGATGCGGTCGACGCCCTCCTTTTTGAAGAGGCGGGGCACGTACTCGGGCCTGGTTGGTTTGGTTGGAGGGTTGGGGGGAGGTTTTTGGCGCTGGTTTGTGGCGGTGGTTGTGGCGGTGGTTGGTGGTGGTAAGGGTGCTTTAGGGGCTGGGCGCCGGTTCGGTTGTACCGAGTTGCAGGCCGCCTTGCGGCTGCACAAACAAAACCAGCCCGCATCACGGAGCGCAATCCAGCCCGCATGCCCCCCAAACCCCCAAACCACCCCCCTCACTTCCAGCGCCGGATGCCCGGAATCTGAACAGCCTCTGACGGCTGCAGCCCCACGACCTGGATGCCGGGGTTCTGCTCCTTCAGGTAGCGCCCGCTGCCCATGATGGTGCCAAAGGTCCCCATGGAGCTGACCAGGTGGGTGACCTTGCCCTTGGTCTGGCGCCAGATCTCGGGGCCTGGGTTGTTTGGGTGGACGGGTGGGCAAGCAGGTGAGTGGGTGGGCGGGTGGGCGGGTGGATATGGCTGTTTCGGGGCTGCCGTGCGGGCGGCGGTCGAGTTGGGGCTCGTACGCACCCCATCCCCCCCCCCCGAGCCGCCGAGCGAAAGCCGCCCGGCCAAAGCCCCGGCCGTGCGAGGCCAACGCACCCGTGGTGGTGTAGTGGCTGGCCGTGTTGTCCTGTCGTTGCGGGGCGGTTCGGGGGGGGGGGGGATGCGGTCAGCGGCGCTGCGGGGTCGCGCGCGCGCGGGCGCAGCTTCCCACCGGCTTCCCACCAGCTTCCTGAAACGGCAGGCGCGGGCTGCCCCTAGCCTCCCCCCACCTCGTTATTGTATTGGTCCAGGCAGTGGCCCAGCCCCTTGCGCTCCATGTCAAGCAGCATGTCGCGGGCGGCCTGGGGGTGGGAGGGACGAAGGAGGGCAAAGGAGGGCATCGCGGCCAGCACGCGCTACAGGGCACACGTCCCGGGCCGGCAGCGCCGTGCCGCGCCGTTTCGGGTGTCGCCGCCGCTTTCGCGGGGCCCAAAGCCCACCGTACCCAAAGCGGTCCGCAGATCTCGCTTGCAAGGTCCAAAGCGACCCAGATGCCCCTAAATGCCCCGTGGCAAATGGTCTTTCAATATCCGACCCACCCCACCTCCATCGAGTCTGCCAGGATGACCTCTGCGCCGTACGCCGCCATCGTCGCCTTGCGCTCCTCGCTCGAGCTGGCCGGCAGGATGAGCTTCAGCTTGTAGCCTGTGTTTTTTGGGGGTTCATTTGCGAGGAGCTGCTTGGTCGAATGGAGACAGCGGTGTATAGTTGAGGGCGATCCTGGGTCGAACGGGGCTGCGGCCGGTCAAAGGCATCCTCCGACCGATCGCCCCCGCAGGGGCGCGCGCGCACCCTTGATGGCCGCCGCCATGGCCAGCGCGATGCCGGTGTTGCCGCTGGTGGCCTCGATGATTGTGTCGCCCTGGCCGCCCGCCGCGGGGTGACGGTGCGGGGGTTTCGGGTTAGGTTTGTATATTCCCACGCAGGGAGCCCCTAAAAGCAGCCCCCTGTCTCAAGACCTCTGCGGCTGTTCTGACGAGCGAGCGCGCCGGCCCGCCGCCGCCGCGGCGCCTCGCGCGCCTCTTGCGCCCCCCACGTGTCGACCGACAAATCGCCCCCTGCTCCCCAAACAGCCCCCCTGCCCACCTTTTGGATCTGCCCCCGCCGCTCCGCCTCGGAAAGCATGTGGAGCGCCGGCCGGTCTTTGGCAGACCCCGCCGGGTTGTGCCCCTCCAGCTTGGCCAGCACGATGTTGGTGGTGTCCCCCGGAAGGTGCTGCAGCCGCACGACGGGCGTGTTGCCCACCAGCTGGGCGACGGTGGGGAACTCCTCGAGGAGCTCGGGCCGCGGCGCGCGCGCGGGCGCGCGCGGCGCGGGCGCGAGGAGGCGGGGGCGGGTGGGCGGCTGCAGCAGGCGCGCGGCCTGCGCCTGCGCCTGCGACTGGGCGTGGGGGGCACGGGTGGGGGCGCGCCGATTGGCGGGGCTGCGGTCGCGGCAGGGGGCGCGGCTGCGAGAACTCCCCCATGCTGGGCGCTGCTGGGGCTGACAATGGGTGCTGGGGGTCCTCGCCCTTCACCGCTGGCCCGCCGGGTGCGCGCAGGTGTGTCGCGCGCATCTCCCCGCTCCGCTGGCTGCCGCGACCGCTCTGCAGGGCGCGTGGGCGGCCTTCCAGCCGTCTGCAAGCTCCCAGAGGACCTTAAATGCCGATTAGAGCTCACCGCCTGCTGCATGGGCGCCTTGGCGCCCGCGGGAAAGGCCTTCATGCCCGGAACCGCTTCACGCGAGCCTTGCGCGGGTGGAGAGGCGTCCTCGGCACCTCTAGACTGTCTATTCTCGGACCTTTCGCTTCTTTTAAGCCGTTTAACCCGAGGTCCGCCGGAAGGGCCTCCTTCCGGCGCCTTCCTCGGCGGCTGTGACGCTCCCGCTCCCCGCCCAACTGCCTAGGTCCGCCGCGTATTTGGTCTTGCGGAGTTGAAGCGCAAAAGCCCCGGGATCAAACCCTGCAGAGCCGGATGTCGCGGACCCGGCGGTCGACGCACTTCCTGCTGCTGCCCGGACTGCGGGGCGCAGACCAGGCAAGGGCTGCAGCGCCCCCCGTCTGCCGGGGGCCTGAGGACCCCCCATACCCCCCCTCTTGAACCAGCTGGATACGCGTGAGACGTTAAATGGCCGCCGGTTTAACATGGCGATTGGTGGGTGCACCAAAAGAAGGGTGCCGGCGGGGCCGCGTTCATGCGAGAGGGCACAAATGGGCCTCGAATGTATGTCAAGCGGCGATGGCCGGCAAGCGCTAGAAGTGCTGGCTAAGGCAGTGTTTGCTCTCAACCCCGCCGCAACTGATGAGTGCGGGCGGGCGAGACGGTCGGCGGGTGGGCGCGTCAGGGTTGTTTGGGTTGCTGCCAAAATGTCTCGTGCCGCAACGCAGCACAGGGCGCAGCGGGCGCGCGGCCCTCCCGGCGCCTCGCGGGGGGCGACGGCCGCGCGCGTGCGCCGGACAAAGGTGACGAGCCACGGAACGAAAGGGCGGAGCTCAGACCCCACTCAGCCTGGTGAACACGACGCGAGATGGGTTGGTGCGCGGACGTGCATTGGGACTAAGAATTCATTTCGGGGGTTTCCAAGGTCCCCCCGCCGCTGCTGCGGTGGCAGGCGGCGGCGGCGGCGGCGGCAGCGGCGGCAGCGGCGGCAGCGACGGGCGCGCCAAGAGCCGCGGCGCGACGGGGCCGGCGCGCGCGCCGGGGCGCTCACGCGCGCGCCGGCGCGAGGTGCCGCGGCGGCCGCGCCGCGAGCGCGCGCCGCCGCAGGCCGTCGCCGGTGGACAGGTCGACGCTCTTCCCGCCGCCCGCGAGGGGCGCCGCCGCCGCGCCGGCGGCGCCGGCGGCGGCGAGGAGGGCGGCGATGTCTGCCGACTTGCCGCCCGCGGACAGCTGCGGCCTGAGGATGAGCTCGACAGTCACCGGCGCGTCCGACCCGTCCGACAGCGCGCCGCTGTCGTTGCCGTCGATCTGCGCCTCGGAGATCGACAGCGGCGCGGGGGCCGGCGCGGCCGGGGCCTTCTTGCTGCTGCCGCTGCTGCGCCCGCTCATGATGGGGCCCAGGTCCCAGAAACCCATGGTCTCCCCCTGCATCCTCCTGTTTTGGGGGGGGGCAGATGGGGGGGTTGCGGCGGGGTAAGTGAGCCGCGCGGCCTTCAGACTGCGAAAAGCCTCCTGCCCCGCCCGCGCCGCACGTGCAGCGCGGCGCGCAGCGCCTGCGCCCCAGCTGGCGCGGCTCAGCGGCTCAGGTTGACGCCATTGTTGCGGGCAGCAGTGAACCGCAAAGCACCGCCCGTCGTTAATTGGGCAATTGAAAGCGCGGGTGCTCACGTGTAGGTGAAGATCATAGAGTCCATAAAGTTGGGGATGTCAAAGAAAGCCATGCCCCAGGCACCTGTTTTTCGGGGGTTGGAAGCCGGGGGAGGAAGCCGGTCAGGGGCGGGGGCCGCAGCAAGGCCTGCCGGCGGGGAGGCGGCGGCAAGAGGCCCCGTCCCCCTCCGCTCGCCGCCGTCGCACTTTCCAAGTTGCGGTCTGCCCCCCGCAGCGGAGGCGGCGGCGCCGGGCCCCGTGACTAAACCCTGAACTCTAAACTCTTAACCCACCGATGAGCATCATGATGGTGCTGGGGTACCAGCAACCCCACGCGCTGCAGGCGCACTGAACGTTGAAGTAGGCCTGGCTGGTCAGCAGCACCAGCCAGTGCGCGCAGACGGCGGGCATGATGAGGAGGCTGTACCAGCTGGGCTTGTACCAGCAGCCCATCAGCTTGTAGGACTGGTTGGGGATGGCGGCGCACAGGTAGATGAACACCTGGGGGGGTTGGGGTCGGTTTAGAGTTGGGGTCGGTGAGTTGGGGCTCAAGGGACAGGGTTTTGGGGTCGGGGGTTATGGGTTGGGTTTGAAGCCCCCAAGCACCAGTGGAGGGGCCGGCGGTCGGGTTTGGGGGGCAGCAGGGCGCGTTTGGGGGGCTCGCGCGGCGCTGGGAGGTCGCGGGAGGTTGGGGCGGGCAGGCGCCGCCCTCCCGGGGTGGGCGGGGTGGGGTGGGCTTCGACCCGAGCCCGCAGGCCCCGCGCGCGCGGCGCACCGTGTTCCAGATGGGCGCGCCCTCCACGCCGCGCGGCGCCATGAACACCATCCACGGCGTGAACCACGCAAACGACAGGAAGTGGTGCGGCACCATGAACTTGGCAAACGTCTTTGTGAATTCGGAGGGGCGGCGCCAGATCTGGATGAGATCGGAAGTGTAAGAGGCGTAGAACACCGACATGAGGAGGTGGCGGTGGCGGCTGTCGCCGATGACTGCGACGTCCTCGCCGGAGGGGCCTGGGGTTTGGGGGGACGGGCGGCGGGGCGGCGGCTGCTTAGGGGGGTTGCAGGCGAAGGGGAGAGAGGCCCCTATATACAAAGGAGGACCAGGCAAGGGGAGGCCGGGCAGTGGGGCGGCCGGTTCGGCCTTGGACTGAGCCGGCCCGTAAATATCTGCTCAAATCATCAGACAGATTCGAGCCGGCCGCCGGGGCCCCCTGCCCCGCTTTGCCCCTCACCGTAATGGTGGTAGACCAGGGCCCCGATGAATATGAACCGGACCAGGATGCTGGTCACGAAAAACACCTGTGGCGGGGGGGAAAGAGGGGGGCCCCTGGCCGCGTGAGAGGCTGCGCGGCGGCGCGGGGGCGCGCCCCCCAGCCAGCCAGCCAGCGCGCGCGCGCAGGCGGCGCCGCGCTCCCGAGGGTCCGCCGCTGATTCAGCCGCACCTTCTCTCCGCGCTGCTTGGCGCCGATAAAGGGCCACAGCACGTCCTGCACCAGCGTGGCGGCGGCCAGGATCGCCGCGGCGTTTGCCATGATGCTGGCAAACTCGCCCAGGGTCAGGCCGCCCGTGCCGGCCGGCGGCCAGAACAGTCCGTAGCCAATCGGCGCCCTGGGGACCACAAAGAACGCGAGGAAGGCGTACACGCCCATGGTGGCCGTCATGACCGCGGCCCACAGCTTCGCGAGGCGCTGGCGCTCGGGGGACGGGGGCGACGCCGTTGCCGGCTTTGCTGGCAGGCCGGCATCCGCCCGCGCGGGCGCGGCGGCTGCGGGCGACGCCGGGGCTGCCATGGCGCTCTGTGCGGCTGGCCTGAAAGGCTGGTTATACTCTTTTGGAGCGCCGTGCGCGGCAGCGAGCGGCTGCCGGGCACGGTGGGGCCCGCTCTGCCTGCGAGAGAAGTTGCGCGCTGAAAGCGGGGCGGGAGAACGACGTATTAACGACGGATATGTGCTTATATGTACCAAGGAAAATTAATTGGAAAGGCCCTGGCGAGCTCGGGGCGCGGGGAGCTGGAGGTTTGCAGCGGCTGGGGCGGCTCTCGCCTCTCGGCCCGGCAAGCCGCCAGGCCCGAGCGTGCGCGCGATCGCATACGAACCCGATAATAAGGTTTTGGGGTTTATAAAGGGAGCTGCTAGCCTTGAAGATGTCGCGCACGCACGCCGCGCGCCGCGCCGCCGCGCAGCGCCGCACTCGACACCCCACACCAGCGCCAGAGGCCTCGGCACCCAGCCAGGACCTGGCACTGTCGACTTCGCGGGCACCACCTCACAGTTTCACCCGCTGAAATCTGGTTGCACGCGCCATTGGTTACCAGTTTCTCCAATTTCAGCGGCAGGCAAAGGGCGGCCGGGGCGAACACGGTGCATGGCAGCGGCGCCGCGCAGTCGGGCGGGCAAGCTGGGTTCCAGAGCCAGCAAGTCGGCAGGAACGTGCGCGCCCACCAACGGGGCCAATTCAATGCAGAAGAGACTCGGTGCATGGGTGCGGCATTATTCATTGTTTGGGCGTAGCTGGCAGGGGCCCCGCCGCGCGCGATTGAGGGCGCAATCAAACAGTCACCGGCATGAATGCACAGCAGGCGGTGAGTGCGGGGGTCGGGTTGCAGGAGAAATGCACCAGAGAGGGTGCGACGAAGTGAAAAACCCCTGAAGGCTCGTCCCAGGGCATCCAAGCTGCAATGGGGGTGCGGCGCGAGCGGCGCCGTGCGCGCCGGCGCCCACCGGGAGAGGCGCCTGGCCGCGCGCGCGCGCCAACCCAGGCGCCGGCGGCCGGGAAGGGGGCGCCGAAAAGCCAAGCAATGCGCCGTCGGGGGCGGGACGAGCGCCGGCAAACAAACAAAAGCCGCCGAGTCGATACAGTGGCGCAGGGCTCCAGGGGCAGGCGGATAAAGGGGCCGACTAAGGGGCCGCCGTGGGTGCAGGGCTGCCTGCGCCCAGACGCAGGCAAGCCAGCGCCGCGCGCCGCGCCGAGCCGGCGCGGCGCGCCCCATGGCGGCGGCAGGGATAATGCATGAATGCGGCCGGGGGGGGGAAAGGGGGCCGGCTAGGCAGCCGCCCCCGCGCAAGCAGGCCGTGTGCGCCGGCGCGGCTCGTGCAGACTGTTTAACTCTTATTCATGACATTGCTGTCAGTGCGCTCTCCATGCTCGCAGACCCCTGAAGGCCAGCCGCCTCGGAGGCCGAGGCAGCGGCTCCCCCGGGCCCTCCGCCAAACCCACCGCCGCCGCCGCCGCGGCCGGCGCGGCGGTCCGCCGCCGCAAACACGCAGGCCGACGGCGGCGGCTGGGGCGGCGCGGCCGCGTCGGCCGCAGCTGCGGTGCCGCCGCCGCCGCCGGCGGCGGGGGCGCCGTGCGGCAGGTGCAGGCGCTCCTTGAGCGCGCGCAGCCGCCGCAGGCCCTCCAGCTGCTCGCACGCCAGCGTGTCGGCCGCCGCCGCGGCCGGCGTCGCGAACAGCGGCGCAGACGCGAAGAAAGACGGCCCGGGCGCCCCCACCGCCGCCGATGCCGCCGCCGCCGCGGACAGCGCGGCGAGCTGCTCGGCGGCCGCCTCGGCCGCCGCCGCGGCCTCTGGGGCGAGCACGCTCGGCTCGTGCGTGGCGCTGTGGCGGCGCGCGCGTCCGCGCCGCTGGGGCTGCGCGCCGCGGCCCGCGGCGGGCACGCTGCGCCGCGCCAGGCCGCCGCCGGCGCCGCGCGCGCCGGCCGCGGCCGCCGCCGCCGCCGTAGCCGCCGCCGCCGCCGCGGCCTCGGCGGGCCCCGCGGGCGCGCTGTGCCCGCTGCGCCCGCTGCCGGCGCTGCCGTCGCTGCCGGTGCGGCCGAGCCCGAGGCCGGGCGGGCACTCGATGCGCGCCGCGACGAGGCTGGACACGAGCACCTCAATCCGCGCGTCCGGCACGGCGCGCGCCCACTCCAGATACCGGAAGAGGTGGCCGCGCACAAACGGCGCCCGCAGCACCTCCGAAACCGAGGGCCGCGCGGCCGGCGCCGCCTGCAGCAGCGCCGAGGCGAGGTCGCGGAGGGCCGGGGAGAAGCAGTCCGGCAGGGGCCGGTGCGCGCCGCCCATGATGGCCAGAATGATCTTGCTGATGCTGCCGCCCTCGAAGGCCTTGTTCAGGGTGGCCAGCTCGACAAGAAGGCAGCCCAGCGCCCAGACGTCGCTCTGCGTGGGGTTTTTGGTGGGGTGTGCCGGAGTTTTGGGGGGGAGGTGAGAGGCGTTCGCGCCGCGTTTAGGGGCGGGCGCGCCAGGAGCAAGGCCGTGGTGCCGTTTCCCCTCCCGCACACCCAACGGCCGGCATCACGGTCCCTCCCGCTGCCCCCCGCCAAACACACACACACACACACCTTGCGGCCGTAGGGGCGGTTGGCGCACATCTCTGGGCTGAGGTAGTGGGGGGTGCCCACAATGGTCGATGCCATGGACGCCTCTGGTTTGGGGCAAGGGGGGGGGGGCGTTGGGCAGGCGGTTTCAGTCAGCACGCGCCGAGGCCCGGAAGATTCATTGCCGCACAGCCGCGTTTTGGCAGCTGCTGCGCTTCACCACAAGGGGAGGCGGCAGGCGCGCCGCGCCCGCGACCCGCGCGTGCCGCGGCTCCCAGGCGCGTGGCCCGCCGCGCCCGCGGCCCCCGGCCCAAACTTGCGGAATCCTCGCGCAGCCCCCCCACCCCATCCCGCCCCCGCGCACCGCCTGCGGATTTGGCCACCCCAAAGTCTCCCAGGATGAGTAGCCCCGAGCTGGTGACCATCACGTTTGAGGGCTTGAGGTCGCGGTGCAGGACCCCCTTGAAGTGGACGTACTGCAGAGCCAGCGCCACCTGGGGAGGGGGGGGGGGGGTACGGTTTTGGGGGGCGGGGAGTACGCTTTATTCTTTTTTTTGGGGGGGGGGGGTTATTAAAGGGACGGCCCTCTCGCCGCGGGGGCAGCTACCATCGCCGCCGCCGCCGCGCTCGCCCGCCTCTCCCCCGAGCGCGCGCGCGCGCGCACCTGCACGAATGCGCGCATTATGTCATCCTCCCCCAGCAGCTTCCCCTGGCGCCCCTTGATCAGCGCCGCCAGGTCGCCGCCGTCGGCGTACTCCATGACAATGTTGGTGTAAACCTGCGGTTGTAGTCATAACGGTGGATGAGTCATCGCGGTGGTTGAGTCATCCCACGCACCGTGGGGTCCAGGCGGGCAGTCAAGGTGGTGGGTGGGAGACGGCCCACGCCTGTCACGTGCCCAGCAAAAGCAAACGAGGCGGACGCAGGCGCAAGCGCTCGAAGTGACGAGGCCAGCTGCGCCCAAGGCCCAAAGGCCTCACCTCGTCGCTGAAGCAGTCGAGGTAGTGGATGATGTTGGGGTGGTCCAGCTTCGCCAGCACCTCCACCTCGCCCAGGGTGGCCGCCTGAGGGGGCGGGGGCGGTTCATTTCAGTCGGTTTTTGGCCCTCACCACAAGGACGCAACGCCCGGGCGGCTGGCCAGGCTGCGCCGCCCGCAAAGCCGCGGCCTGCGCCGGCACGCATGGCTCCGTTCGGCTGCCCCGCGCCCCCGGGCCGCAGCACTGCCCCCCCCACCTGCTGCTTCGGCGTCAGCGCGGTGGTCTTGATCTCTTTGACCACCACCAGCCGCCCGTCCGCCAGCCGGCGCGCCCTGCGGGTTCGAATCGGGCGGCGCCGTCGTTGGCCCAGGGGTCGTCGGCCGCAAGCGAGTGGCGGCGGCGAGCAACGCAACGGGGGCGGGACTCCGCGCTGCGACCCCGGCAGTCGCCTTGCGCCCACCTGAGCACGCGCCCGAAGGCTCCAGACCCGATCTCCTCGCAAAGGCGGTACTCCCGGTACAGCATCTGGTGCGGCCGCGGGGTGACGCCGACGCAGATGCTGCCCCGCCTGCCGCGGGGGCCGCCGCCGCCGCCGGCGTCTGCGTCTGCGTCTGCGTCTGCGTCTGCGTCGCCGTCACTGCGGGCGGAGCCCTGGCCCGTGCCCTCGCTCATGCTGCTGGGCGCGCCCGAGCCGCTGTCGTCGATGCGCAGCCTTTGGTGGTGGTGGTGCAGCCGCAGGCGCGCGTGCTGCTGCGAGGGCCGCGGCGGCGGGTCTGCGGCGCCGGACGGCGACGCGTGCTGCCGCCCAAAGCCGCCGCCGCCGCCGCCGCCGCCGCCGCCGTCGTCGCTGATGCTGCTGCTGCAGGAGCCGCTGCCGCGGGACATGAGCTGGTCTGCGAGCATCTGCCAGCCTGGGGTGCGGTTGCGGCGCGGCGCGGGCGCGTCGGGCGGCGACTCGGCGGCGCCCGAAAGCGGCGCACGTGACGGCCCGAGCCCGCAGCGGCGCCGCCCGGCTGTCAAGGGCCCCCGCACTCCTCCTGCGTCGCATAAGGAGCACCCGCACCGCCCAGCCGCCCCGCGGGGGCGACAGGTGCTCCGAGCGAAATTGGCCAAGGGTCGCGCAGAATCCTCACCTGTCAGCGTCCCGATCGAGCCTCCGCCAACGTGCGAAGCGATTTCACCCGTCGCCATCTTGACGACTGGGCGCTGCTGGGCGACGGGCAGGCCCAGGTCAGGCCCCTCCAGGAGGGCAACTCGGCGCGGTGACTCTAGGGCTTGCGAGCTTTGACGGGTAATGCCGAGGCCGTCGCGGCGCGTTGAGAAACAGGCGCACGCGCCGACGGTGCCGCCGTTTCAGCGCGCCGCCGCGCGCGCCGGCTCTCGGGCGCCCGCCGTGAATTCTGACTGAGGCGGGAGCGGCGCCGGGCGCGCCGCGCCGCCCGCCGCCCGAGGGGTGCGCGGCGCCCTGCCCGCGCCTGGCTCCTTAGCGCTGAGCTAGGCTCGACGGCAGCGCTAACGGGCCGGCCCGCCGGCCCTCGAGGCGGCGCCCGGGCCCGCCGGCACGTATGCACCGCGAGCCGCGCGCCGCGGCATTCGCGGTGAACGGGCGCTCCGCGCGGTGCGCCGCGGCGCGCGCTCCGTGTGCGCAGGGGCCGGCCGTGCGTTGGCGGTGTGCGCGGCAGGGCTGATTCGCGCACGGGCCCCCGCCGCCAAACACTGCATGGTTACCAGGTTACCGGTCGGTCACAAACACGCTCCACGGTGATAAGCGACGAGGCGCGGGCGCGGCCTGTGCCGCCACGCTGCCTGGTAGGCTGCGGCGCGACGCCGTACACGTACGGTATCGAGCCAAGTAGCGGCTCAGCAACACACCCGAGCCGGCGGCGGAAGAGCGGAAGAGCGGCGGGCGCGGAGCGGCCGTCGCCTTGGCCGGCGCGCGGTCAACTAAACTTTCGCCCCGCTCTCAACAGTTGCACAACCAAGTTCGCAGCACGCATTCAACAGCCGAGCTCTCGCAAAAATGCAGTCTCAGCTCGCCAGCAAGCCCGCGGCCCGCTCCTGCGGCCTCGGCCGCAGGAGCGCGGTGCGCGTCAACGCGTTCTTCAAGAAGAGCGCGACCGCTGTGGTGGAGAAGGAGACCAAGTGAGGGGGCAATAAAAGCGAGCGGGGCCCCACTCAAGCGCGTGGTCAAAAATGCCTTCGCGCCTGGCAGGGCCGAGCACGTCCCTCGCGCCTCGTATTTGCGAGCAAGGGGTCGTATATTCCGCAATCCGCCTGGCGGTGGCGCCTGGAAGCCCTCCAGCAAGCAATGCGGCAGCGCCGACGCGGCGTGGCGCGCTCGGGTGCTGCCGCCCCATCACCGAGCCGCCCCCGCCCGCCCCCGCCCCCCAGGGTGCCCAAGAAGGGCCAGCAGAAGGACAGCGTGCTTTCGGCCTTCGACTTTTCACAGGTGCGGGGCCGCAGGCGACCCATCCCGCACGCTGCCGTTTTTGTGGCCACGCCCACGCCGCCTCGCTTGGGGGCGCCCACCCGGCTGACAGCACCTCTGCCTGGCTGCGCCCCGCGGCGCCGGCACTCTTCATCCGCCCCACACCCGCGCTTCCCCCCCGCGCCCCAGCCCCGAGCAAGCGACCGACGCCTCACCCCCCTCCCCCCGCCGCCGCAGACCCGCTCCAAGCGCGACGCCGACCTGCTTTGGGAGGCAAAGTACGGCGAGCGCGGCGCCGACGGCAAGATGTCCCGCGAGCAGTACGCCGCGCTGCGCCGCAAGATCGGGGGCACCGCCAAGGACTACTGGAAGGTGGGCCGGGGGGGCCGCGGGGCCGCTTTTTTCGCCGGGAGGGGCTGCGGCGCCGCAGAGAGGGGCCGCGCGTGCGGTCGAGCGGCTCCGCGGCGCTATAGCCAACCCGGCTGTCAAACTGGGTTAACCCTGTGCCCGGCGCCCCTGCCCCCACGCAACGGGCTCCCCCAACACGGAACCCCTACCAACGCCAAACCCCACCAACGGCACCGCGCCCGCCCGTCGTCACTCACCCCCCCCCCCCCAGGACTGGGTTGAGGAGGAGCAGGTGAAGAACATCAAGGCTTACTACAAGCCCGAGGAGGCCAGCGGCACCGTGCCCTTCCTGCCCTTCCTCATCGCCGTCGTCCTGGCCATGCTCGGCGCCACAGCCGCAGTGGTCGCGCAGACCTCGTGAGCGGCCCCCCTTCGGGCTGGGGCCGCCGCGAGTGTGCTGCAACCCCTCTTTTTTTGTTGGTTTCAAGGGGCCGCTTGGCCAGAGAGCCGCCACTTCCTGAAGCCTGATGTTTTTGTGTCCTTCCAGTACTGGTGTATGGAAACGTCGGCGCGCGCTCACCCGCACGCCCGCCGCCTGCCCTAGCGGCCGGCGCCATTCGCGGCCAGCTAGCCATTGGCGCGGCAGGCGGCGCGCGCGCGCGCGCGCCGCGGCCCCCCTTCCTGCCCTTTGATGAACGCCGCTGCTGCAGAAGCGGCGGATGCCATGTCCTCACTGCCCTCAGCGGCGGCCTGTCGTGCGCGCGCTGTGAGCGGCGCCCGTCCCGCCGCCGCGGAGCCTCCTGTCCAGTGCTGTTCCCTTTTGACAGCGCCCGCGCGCCGCCATGCAGCAGAGAGCGTCGATAAACGAGAGAAGCACGAACATGCAATGCACACTCCATTGAGTAAACCCAGAGCTAGAGGTACCGTATCGGGCAGACGGAGTACAGCAGGGCCACATCCAGCGCCGGACTGTCTCCGCCTGTCTTGTCGGCGGGTGCGTCGAACCTGGCTGGCGTGCAAGCACGAGCGCCCCCAATGCCGCCGACAGTTAGCGCAGCTGCCTGCTGCCGCGGCTTCACGCCGCACCTGCCCTGCGCAGCGCCCTGATACAGCGCCACGAAATACTTTGCCCGGATTGCTCTCGGTGCTGCGGGAGCACAGCCTATATACGCTGAGCGAGCATCCAGATCGCGTCCCGCTTCCCCCGACAAGGCGCACCTCCACACCCGCGCGCTGCCAGGAAGGGGCTTGGTGTGGCGCGCCGCTGCTGCAGCCGGGCGCCCGAGGGCCGGGCCCCTCCCCACGGGCGGGGCGGCGGGGCGGCACGAGCCGCCACACGCACGCACGGCGCGGCTAGGCCGGAGTGAGACTCCAGCGCCCCGCCGCGCGCGCAGCCATGGCTGCAGAGGCCGGCCCCAACGGCGACAGGCCCGTCAAGGTGGACGACGGCACGCCGGAGAATGAGGTGCGCCCGCGCAGCCCTGCCGCCGCGCCCCGATCCAGGCGCGGCGAGGCCGGAGCTCGAGCTCGCGGCATGCGCGCCGCCGCTGCGTGGCCGGCGCCGCGGCTGCATGGCAGGCGCCCCGCCGCATGCCCGGCCCCGACCGCCCCGCAGTCAACCACTGAACTGGTCGATCGGCACCCGCCGCCGCCCCCTCCCCTCGCACGCGCCCGCCCCAAAACGCACGCGGCCCCGCCCCCGCCCCGCAGGTCCGCGTCACCGCCTCCCACAAGCCCCGTAACTACGTCACTTACGTCACCGCCTGCCTCCAGGACAAGGGCCACGACAGCGTGACCATAAGGGCGATGGGGCGCGCCATCACAAAGGCCATAGCAGTCGGTGAGGGGCGCGGGGCGGAGGGGCTGAGGGGCGCGCGGGGTCGCGCCTGGACCCCCCCCCAGTCCGGCAGCGCCGGCGGCGGCGGCGGCGCTGCAGCTGGGGGTTGGCCCACCACCCACCGAACTGCCGTCTTCAGGCCGCCTCGGCTGCTCAGGGCGCTTCCTCACGGCCGCTAGAGCCAGGTCATCCCTCCTCACAAATCCCCCCAAACACTGCACACCCTCAGTCCCCACGCCCCCA
>BDRX01000012.1:367518-487543 GCA_003203535.1 Raphidocelis subcapitata
CCCCCCCCCGGGCGGGCGCCCCTTCCCCTTGTCATCTCATTGCTTCCCCCGATGCTTTCCGTTTTGATGCCCCCCGCGCCCCCTTTTGCCGCCGCGCAACGCCCCCTTTGCGACGGGCCAAGGGCCGCGCGGGCGCCCATAGCTCCCAGCGCGCGCGCCGGGCCGGCCGGGCCGGCCGCCGGGCAACGATCCCCGAATTCGGCCACGGCGCTCCCCGGCCCGCCGCGCGCGCGGGGCAGCCCGGCCCCTCCCCCCTTCCACCGGAGGGCCCCCTCGCTTAACGCGCCCGCGCCACAACCGCCCGCCCGCCCGCCGCGCCAAAACCGCCAACATGCCGTGGTGCCCCAGGGCTCTGCGCGGGGCCCCCCCTCGACCCCCGCCGACTGATGCCCCCGCCCCCGCCGCCGCCCGCCGCGGCGCGATCTGGCAGATCGCGCCCTTGCCAGATCGCCGCCGCCGGGCGGCGGGGGAGGGGGCGTCGGCGCGCCGAGGGGGGCCGCCCCCCGCGCCTTTCCAGAGCCGTGGGGCGCCAGGGCATGCCGAGGCGCGGCGGCCGGGCGCGAGGCCAAAGGGCCCGCGCCGCGGCACGCGGGGCCAAAGGGCGCGCGCGCGCGCCGCCTCGGCGAAAGAGCCCGGCGGCGCGCGCCCGCCCGCCTCGGCGCCGGCGCGCGCGCGCGCGCGACCTCTCGCGCACGCACGCGCGCGCGCCCGCCCGCAGCACTTGAACCCGCACTGCATGTGTTTTTTGAGGCCGCTGCATATGCGCGGCCGCTCCTGGCGCCCCCTTGTCGCCCCTGATGCGCCCCTGCCTCGTGGGCAGGGGCGGCGGGGGGCGGCGCGTGCCGCCTGGCCGCGTGCGTGCGTGTGAATGGCGATGCACCCCACCAACCCACACCAACACCACCGCGCTGCAGATATGACGGGCCGCGTTGATGCGAGTAAATTTTCGGCACGCCCCTGGACGGCGCGCGCGCATTGGCGTTGACGGGCGGCGGCGAAGAAGGGGCCAGCAGGGCGGTGCCCGCGGCCCGCGCGGCGTCCGGAAACGCCTTATAACCCACTATTGCGAACGCCGCTGGTCCGGAAGCCGCCGGCTGCCCACGCAGAGCGCGGCACCCGTCGCACCAGGCGAAATTATCCAGGCCTCCCAATATCCTGGCCGTCCCAGCCCCATCGCCAAACCTCCGAGTCCCAGGACGCTTCAAAAAGCACGAGAATCCCAATCACAAGCCCCGCGCCCGCCGCGCCCCAGGAAGACGCGCCGAGATATTTATCCAGGATACGAGCTTCCCCGGACCCGCCCCGCCCGGCCCCGCCAGCCCGCCAGCCCGATCCAGGTGGCATCGGGACTCATCCAGCGCGAACGCCGCAGCGCAGCCGAGCGCCGCACTCAACGGCCCCGCCCGGCCCTCCACGCGCCCCTCGCGAGCGCGCGCCTCGGCCCGTCCCTTGCCAGGGGTGGTCCAAAAAGGTGCGTGGAGCCCCAAACGAGCGGTCCGGGGGGCGGGGATCGCCGGGGAGCGGGCCCGAGCCAGCCCAACGCGCGGCGCGAGACGCTTCGCAAAAAATCGCGGCGCGCGCGCCGCGCTCGACGCCCAACGCCGCCCACGCACGCCGCCCCCGCTCCCCCCCTGCCCCGGCCCCCAGGCACCGATGCTGGTCGTGCCCGCGGCGGCCTGCGGGCCGCCCGCCACCGCCGAGCCCGAGCCCGGGCGCCGCAGCAGCAGCAGCACCAGCAGCAGCAGCGGCGCGAGCAGCAGCAGCGCTGCGCCCGCGCCGGCGCCGTCGCCCCCGCCCCCGCCGCCGCCGCTCGAGTCGCCGCCCGACGCCCCTGCCGCCGGCGCGCCCGCCGCCGCCGACGCGCCCGGCGCCGCGCCGGCCGCCGCGCCGCGCGGCGTCAAGCGCTCCGCGCTGCGCTGCTCCGGGCCCACTGATATCGTCAGCAGCGGCTACGCGGACGAGGGGGAGCTGGCAGAAGGTGCGCGCGGGGGGCCTTTTCGCGGGCGCTCGCCCCGCATGCCGACCTCGGGGGTCGGAACGCGACGAGGGAAACCCCTCCCCCTGGGGGCGCCTCGACGCACGCGCCGCCCCGACGTGCGCCCCCTCCCCCACGCGCGCCGCTCGCCCGCACGCGTCCCTGACCCCCCGCGCCCCGCGCTCACCAAACCCCCCTCACCCCCCCACCCCCAAACAAACAGCCGAGCGCGTGGTCCAGGACCTGCCCGCGCGCACCCTCGAGGCCGCCACCGAGCTGCTGCCTGACCTGCCCGCAGCGCTGCTGCCCGTCGTGATCGCCAAATCCACCGCGCGGCGCGGCAAGGGCGGCCGCCAGCCCGCGTCTGACCCGCGGCTCGACCCAAACATCGACCCCAAGAGGTGCGCACCCCGCATGCATGCGTGCGTGCGCGGGCGTGCATGCGCATGCATGCGTGCGGTATTGTGTGTGCGTTGGCGCGCATGCGAGCTTGCGCATGCGTGTGGGCATGGGGAGGAGGTCGTGCGTTGTTGGATGCGCTGGCCAACCCCCTCACCCCTCCAAACCCTCAAAAACAACCAACAATCGCAGGGCGCGCCGCATCCTGGCCAACCGCGAGAGCGCGGCGCGCAGCAAGCTCAAGCGCAAGCTGGTCAGCGAGGGCCTCAAGGCCAAGCAGCAAGTGCTCGCCGCGCAGCAGCGCAGCAGCCGCGCGGCCGCCAACGCCGCGGGCGCCGGCGGCGCCGCCGCCGCAGGCGGCCAGGCGGCGCGCCCCGTCGCGGCGCGCGCCGTGAAGCGGGCGCGGACGTCCAAGGCCCCGACGGCGGCCGCCGCCGCGCCGCGCGCCGCCCCGGGCGGCGCCCAGCGCGCGCAGCCGAGCTTCGCCGCGGCCGCCGGCAGCAGTGGCGGGTCAAACGCGCCCACGGCCGGCAGCAGCCACGGCGCGGCGCAGTCGCAGCGCCACCCCCAGCCCCACCCCCACCACCAGGTCTCCTACCGCCACCAGCCGCAGCACAGCGGGGCCCAGCACAGCGCGGCGCAGCACAGCGCGGCGCAGCAGCAACAGCCGCAGCACGACGCCACTTACTGGGCCGACGCCGCGGCCGCGGCGGCGGCGCAGTTTGGCGCGCCGGGCGGGGCGGGTGCCGGGGGTGACTACTACAACTCTGGCGCCTTCCAGGCCGCCTTTTTCGGCACCCTGCACATGCAAATGCAGCAGTACATGCAGCACCAGCAACAGCAGCAGCAGCAGTACTACTGCCAGCAGCAGCAGCAGTACGGCCACCAGCAGCAGCGGCAGTACGGCCAACAGCAGCAGCAGCAGCAGCAGCAGCAGCAGCAGCAGCAGCAGTACGCCCAGCAGCAGCAGCAGCAGCAGTACGCCGGCCAGCAGCAGCAGGAAGCTTCCGCCCCGCTGTGGCGCAACCCTAGCCACGGCAGCTGCACCTCTCTGTCCGCCTCCACGGCCGCGCCCCAGGCGCTCGCCGCCGCGCTCTCGCCGCCGCCGCGGCAACCCGCCTGGCAGCTGCCCGCGCTCCCGGCGGCGGCCGCGGACGCGGCGCCGCCGACGCCCGCCGCCAGCCCCGGCGCCTCGGACGACGGCGCGCTCGCCGCCTCGGACGGCGGCGGCGGCGGCGGCGGCGACGTCGAGGCGCTGGAGCTGCCCCCCAACGATTTCGGCGCCCCGCTGGGCGAAGACTTTTGGGGCCCCGGTGGCGGGCTGCTCGCCGCCAACGGGGCGGGGTTCTACTGAACCGCGCCGCCGCGCCCTCGCGCCGGCTAGCGCGAGGCGGACCGAGCCTTGACCAGCACGCCCTTTGAAGCGCGCCCCCGGCTTCGGCCCGCGTCCCCGGGGCTTTGCCCGCTGCCGCCGCTGCCTCCCATCGCCGCCGCCCGCCTGCGCGGCCGGCGGCCGGCGGCCGGCCCCCCTAATACCAAATGGGCCCCGGCCCTCGCACCGCAGGCCCAGCCCTGCCGCGCCCCCCAAAACTGTTCCGCCCCGCCCCGCCCCGCGCGCCGGCGCGCGCGGCGCCCTGCAGAGTGCACGGGCCGCCGCCGCCGCCGCCGCCGACGCGGGGCCCGCGCCTGAAGGCCCGCGCCCACGCGCGCCGGCCGGCCAAAAACGCATCCCATCCGAAGAAACCGCGCTTTCAGCCGAGGGCCCCGGAGAAGCCTCTCTTTCCCGCCGGCGCGCGCGCGGGGCGCGCCCCGCGCGCGCGCTCGCGGCGCGGCGCCTGCGCTGCCGCCGAGGACCCAGGCGAGAAGAGGTGGAGTGCGTGACGCATCTGTTGTGGCGCATGTGCGCCGGCCCCGTCGGAGGGCCCCCCACCGCCGCCGCCGCCGCCCCCGTATCGCCGCCCCCGCCGGCGCCGGCACTGGTGCCGGCGCCGGCGCCGGCCGAGGCGGCGCGCGCGCGCGCGAGTCGTTGTCCGAGGCAGAGGCAGCGGAACACCCGAGGAGGTAATCAGCCAGAGGAGCGGCCCCGTCGAGAGCCTCCCGTTTGCCCCACTGATTCTTTCATTGGCGGGCAGTTTGGCGCGCCTTTTTTGCCGCGACACCCGCCAGGCGCCGTCACTTGCTCAGAGCCCCACCCTCTGCGGCTCTTCTTTTTTCGCACCCGAAGCGGCCCCCTTGCCGCCCGCCCCGGCCGCGCGGCGCCTTGCAGGGCCGCGCCGCGCCGCAGGCGCCCTTTCATTGCTCCTTTTTCCCGGCCCGTTTGGTGCGCCCGCTCCCCTGCTTCCCCGCCCCCCCCAATTGCGACCGACGCACAGACACGGTGGCCCGAATCCCCACCGGCTTACCGAGACAACACCCCACGACCGCGGCGGCGGCGGCGGCGGCGGCAACTGCCGGCCGGCCGGCCGACGAGATCTCCAGATCACCAGATCACTCATGCGAGGCAACGGGTAGCGCCAGCGCCCCCCGAGATCATACGCTTCCCATCGTTTCGGGGGCCGCTGGGCTTTGTTCTTTTCGGAACGCACGCTCAAGGCACGCGAATGCACGGGCTCGCATGCTCCCCTGCTCCCCCGCGCTCGCGCGGGGCCGCCCGGCGATCCCCAAGCGCGCGGCCCCCCGCATCGCCGCGGGCCGTCTCTATTGCCCGCCGCGCCGCGCGGCCAGGCGCCCTCGGCGCGGGCTCTTCTTTTCCCTCCCCCAATAGAAACCGCAGATTCCTTTCGCGCGGCGCCCCGCCCCGCCGCCCGCGCCCGGCGGCCGTGCCGCCGGCGTTTGTTTGGGGGGCGCGCTGCCGCGCGCTCCGCTCGAAAGTCGAGCCCCCGCAACCCCCCGCTGCTGTTGGCCCGCCCCCGCGTTAGCCTGTTGTGTCGAGTCGGAGCCGCAGTCAAACCAAAAAGCACCCTGTGCATAACGTTCCACCGGCAGTGCACGAAAAAAAAAGTCCCGCGGGCGCCGCGGCGGGCCCCCGCCGCGCGCCGCCGGCCGAGGCGCCGCGCCGCTCCTGTTGCGGCCGGCGCCCGCCCTTAACGCGCGCGCGGGAGCGAGGCCCCACCCCCCGCGCGTGCCCCCGCGCCCGCTGTTGTTCGAGTTTGTGTTGCAGCCTGTGTGTCGGCACGCCCCCACCATTCCCAATCTGTTTCGTCCGTTGACGACGGCGCACACACCTGAAAGCGAGGCCCCTGCCCGCGGCCGCAAAGTACTGCCCCCCCCCCTTTGACTTGCCCCCGCGCACGCGCGCGCTGCCTCGGCTGCGCTGAGGTGTAACACTTGTCAGACCCGCGGGGGGTCGACACCACGGGGGGGGAGGGGGGTCGATTAAGCACGCATCAGCCTGCTGGGGGTGACTACCTTTGGGGCTCTGACCAACGCTGGGCGTCGAGTCAACGGGCTGGTGCTTACAGAGTGGTCAAGGGACCTTCCAAATTACTGCTGTCGCCCCTTCAAACCTCGGTCCCCGCGCGCGCCCCCATCATCACCCCAGCACCCGCTCTCCGCGCGCCCTCCCCCCTCACTGCCGGCCGGCGCTCAGCCCCGCGGCGATGCGCGCCAGCCACGCCGCCCTGGCGGCCCTGTTGTTGCTCGGCCACAGGTGGTTGGCGCCCGCCAGCTCGACCAACTCGAAGCTCCCAGAGGTGAAGCGCCCCCAGCCGCGCACCTGTCAGATCGGGTTTCCAGAGGGTTAGTTTAGGCCGGGAGGGTGCCGCACGCGCGGCGCCGGCGTTCGCGTCGGCGGCATGCGATGCCGCAGCACACCGCAGTCAGCACCGCAGGCGCAGGCGGCCGCGCGGCAACGCGTGCGCTGCCAAGTTGGCCGAACAGCCCCCAGTAACAAGACACAAACCCCACCAGGTCGGCCGTGACCCGCCGGTCGAGCTCCCCGGCAAAAGCCACGACCGGAAAGCCAAACGGCGGCGGCGGCGGCCCCGCGCCGTCGCCTGAAACAGCGCCGCCGGCCCCGCCCCCGCCGCCGCCGGGGCGCGGAGCCGGGCCGTCCGGGGCGGCCGCCGCGCGCGCGTCCGAGGCGGCCGCGGCGCGCGCGTCCGAGGCGGAAAAGTCGTACTCGTCGAACAGCCGGAAGTCCGCCCGCAGCAGCGGCGCGTAGGCCTCCCACATGCCGGGGGAGAACACGACGGGGTTGATGCCCCACGCGCGGCACTCCTCCTGGCTTCCGTCCAGCGGGGCGGGCGGGCAGGGTTTTGTGTGAGGGGGGCCGTCAGTCGGAGAGTTGGTTTGGGGGGCCGGGGGATGGGGAGGGGGGTGCAACTTGGGTGAGGGAGGGGGTTGCTTGGGGGGGATCGGTATCCCCTGCAGAGGGGGTTGACTGATGGCACGATGACGGCGCCACCAGTGGCGCGGGGTCGCCCGCCCGAGCTCGCCTTGAAGGCTTCCTCTCCCAGCGCCGCCTGCCGCCGCCACGGCCGCGCGGCCTCGGGGATGTCTGGCGGCGGCATCGCGGACAGGAACGCGCCAGCGGGCGGCGGCAGGCCTGCGGGGCGCGGGGCGCATGGTTTGGGGGGGCGCACCCGGTGGCGCAGCCGTGCGTACGCAAGGGGGGTGCTGTTCAAGCCGGCCGTGGCCGCTGCTTTCTTCAGTGCTTTGCCTCTCTTTTCTTCAGCAATCTGCAATGAGAGGGAAAACAGGGGGCCGGAAGCTGTGGCTGCAAGCGAGCCGCGCGCCCCCGCACCGTGCCGCGCCGCCGCCAGCAGGAACTCGTACGCCGCCCACGCGCCCACGCTGTGACCCACCACGTACCACCGCCGCGCCGCCAGCAGCAGCGGCGCAGCGACCGGCAGCAGCGCGGCGACGAGGGAGCGGAGGTCGGCGGGGGGCGGCTCCGGGGCGCGGAGGGCGCGGCCGGGGGGCTGCGCCGCCAGCAGGGCCGCGCCGTTGGCGCGGCACCAGTCCTGCGCGCGCCGCAAAGGGGGCAAGGGGGTGCCGTTAGTCACCCGCCGGCACTACTGCCGCATGCGTTTGGTTTGGGATGGCAGGGGGGTGGCGGTTACCTGCAGACGAGCGGCCCGGCCGCGGCCCACGCGCGCAATGATTGCTGCCCCAAAGGCCAGCGCAGCCCCCTCAATGAAACCCTCGACCACCGCACCAGCAGGGGATTTGGCGCGCGCCGGCTGCCCGTGCCCTCTGACGAAAATATGTCCTCCGCGCTGCCGCTGTTGGGGAAGCAAAGCACCGCGACGGGGCCGCCGCAGCCGCCTCGGACTGCGCCGCCGCCGCTACCGTCAGCCGCTGCTGGTGCTGCTGCTGGTGCTGCTGCTGCGGCGGCGGCGGCGATGATGGGGTGCGACGGCGACAGCGCCGGGAACCAGAGGCGGAGGTCGGCGGTAGGGGGCTCGGGCCACTTGCGCGGCAACGGCGGCGCGGCGGCGGCGGCGGCGGCGCGCCGCTCCGCGCCGGGCGCGGCGGGCGGCGCCGGCGCGAGAGAGAGGGTTCCGGGGCCGGGCGGTCGGCCGCCGCCGCTGGCAAAAAAGGCTCGGATCTCTCCCTCCGACCTGCGGCGGGGGTTTGGTTTGACGCGGGGCGGCGCCGCGGTTTCTGCTGCGGTAGGTGTGCGCCGCACGGTCTGCTTGCAGGCCGGCTCCAACCCTGCACTCCTCGGTGGGGATGGGGCCAAACCCCTCAACCCCCAAGACCCCGACCCCCTAAACCCTGAACCCCTCCGCCCCTCTGCCCGCCCGCCCACCCACGCACCACGCCAGCAGCTGCTCCTCCCCACCGGCCTCCAGCGCCGCGGCCGCCTCGGGGCCGGCGCCCTCCCTCAACACCTGGCGCCCCGGAGCACGGGGGTTTGGGGTGGGGGCCGGCGTCGAGGCGTGAGGCACGGGGTTTTGTTCGTGGCTTGCGGTCGCTGCCGGCGACTGGCCGGCACAGGCGCTGCACGCGCAGGTGCTGCGCCGGCTGGGCGCGCTGCCCCGTCCCAGATGCCGCCCTGCCGGCGCGCTGCTGCGCGGCGGCTCGGACGCAGCAGCCCCCAGCTGACTTGGGGAGGGACCAGGGTATTCAAATACGGCCGTTTGACGCTGAAAGGCGCCCGGCTCGCCTCTATCAAGTTAATCTTTCTCAGCCGGGCGGCGAGGTCGTCGGCGGCGTCTGCGCCCGGCGGCGGCGGGGCGCCGCTGGCTGCTGCGTGCAGCATTGTCGCGGATGGGCGCGCTGGCTGATTTAGGGGCCGCTTTGGGCTCGGGAGACCGCTTGCTGCCTGATGCGGCCTTGACCAGCGGCAGCTTGGCAGCATGACTGCCGCGCCGGTCTCACCAACTCTTTTTGCAAGGGGCTTGGACGCCCCAAGGCTGGCGGCGGTTTGCGGTTTGGGGAAGGCCGCAGGCGTGGCCCTCTCGGGGCTGCCAACCGGGGCTGCGCCGGTATCTATCTCCCGGACTCGTATGCCGGAAAGTTTTTGACCCACCATACACGCGGCGCATTGGGCCGTGCTGGCAACGTTGCGTGGGGCGCCGCCGTCTTGGACGGTCCGCTCGCAGCGGCGGGGCGGAGCGGCCGCGCGCAGTCAACGCGGCCGTTTGACTGCGGCCCCGGGGTGCGGCGCATGCAAGTACGGTACGCACGCGCCGAGGAGGGGCGGCCTGGCCAGCGGCCGGCGGGGCGCTGGCGCCCGGTGCGGCGCGGCGTCGGCACCGCGGCGGGCGCCACTCGCGTGCGCACCACCCAGCGGCGGCGGCGCGCGGCGGTGCCCCAAGGCAATCCCAATCCAGGTCGGCCGTCAATCGCGTCGCGACGGCAAGAGTATCAGCCGTCTGCAGACAGGAGCGCTCGTGAAGGGGCCTCTCGCTGTGCCGGAGCGCTCGGCACACAAGCTTGCCCGCCCGCTGCGTGCGCGCCCGGTCCTGTCGCCGGCCGCAACAGGTGGGGATTGCTGCCATTGGATTGCAATTGCTGCGCCGCCGCGAATGGGCTCGCCGGCCGCACGCTCGTCGAGGTCGCCCAGTTGCCGTCGCGCGCACGCCGGCGAGATAGGGGCGCGCAGCGCGCCATCGGGGACGTCTGGATGCTGAGATTGCAGGAGGCGATCGCGCCGCCGGCGATGGGACGCGGGGGAGGGCGGACGGCGCCGCGCGCAGCGCGGGCCCGCCGCCGCTGCTGCCCCGTGCACCGCACGCGCGCCACCCACCGCCGCCCCCGCCCCGCGCCCCCCGCGACAGGAGGAGGCGCGATCTTGGCAGGATGAGCAGCGGTCTGCTGAGCCGCAGCGCCAGCAGCAGCAGCAGCAGGAGCGCCGCTCTGGCTCAGGCTGCCGCCCCGGGCGTGCCAAGCATGCGGCCTGGGCTGCGCCGCGCGCTGTGCGCGCTCTCCTCCGGCCGCGGCGCCGCGCTGCGCCCCGCCGCCGCCGCCGCTGCCGTCGGCCCAGCGTCCCCGCCGCCCGCCGCCGCCGCGCTGCGCCGCCGCGCGCTCTGCGCCGCGCCCGCGCCTGGCCCCGCCCGCTGGCCGGCGGCGGCGCGCGCCCTCTCCTCGTCCCCGCCCCGCGCCGTCGCCGACGCGCGCGCGCCCGCGGCCTCCCCCGCGGCCCCCGCGGCCGACGGCAAGGCCGCCGGCAACGGCGCCGCGGCGGCGGCGGGCGCGGCGGAGGCGCCCACGTTTCAGGATGCCATCCGGCGGCTACAGGATTACTGGGCATCCCTCGGCTGCGTTGTCTGGATGCCCCACAACACCGAGGTCGGGGCGGGCACCATGAACCCGGCCACCTTCCTGCGGTGAGGCCTGGCTCGGTGATCTGGCGGTTTCGGTGATCTGGCGGCCCGTGATCTGGGCGGGCCCCGCGGTTTGCTGCGGCGGGGTGCTGGAGGGAGGGGAGCTGGGGCGGGGAGCTGGGGCGGGAATGGGGCACCCTACCTCGGTAACCCACCCCACAACCCCACCCCACCCAAAAACAGCGTGCTGGGCCCCGAGCCCTGGAACGTGGCCTACCCTTTCCCCTCCCAAACCCCCCAAACCCCCCCAAAACCGCCCCACCCCCCCCCCCCAAAACCGCCCCCAAACCCCCCCAACCAGCGTGCTGGGCCCCGAGCCCTGGAACGTGGCCTACCCCGAGCCCAGCGTGCGCCCCGATGACTCGCGCTACGGCGACAACCCAAACCGGGTGCAGAGGCACACGCAGTTCCAGGCAAGGGGGGGGGCTCGCCGGCTTTCGCTGCCGTTTCTGACATGCACCGCTGCTGCTGCCACTTTTACCCAACCCCACCCAACCCCCAACTTCGACTGAATTCCACCAAAGACCCCAACCGCCCCTTGACCACCCTCCAACCCCACCTCCCCCTAAACCGCCTCCAAGCGCCCCCAACCGCCCCCCAACCCCCCCTCCAACCGCCCCCCAACCGCCAGGTCATCCTGAAGCCCGACCCCGGCAACGCGCAGGAGCTCTACCTGGGCAGCCTCGAGGCGCTGGGCATCGACACTAAGAAGCACGACGTGCGGTGAGGGATCCCTCCCTCCCCGCCGCCGCGTGTGGGCGCGTTTGGCGCACGCAGACGCTTTTGATGCGTTTGCCACTTGCCGACGCTTTTGCCGTGGGAGCCGACCCCCTTCCCACGCCTCTCCCCCCCCCCCAAACACGAGCTTTGTTGACCCCTTACATCACCTCACCTCACCCCCCCAAAAAGCTTTGTCGAGGACAATTGGGAGTCCCCAGTGCTGGGCGCGTGGGGCCTGGGCTGGGAGGTGTGGCTGGACGGGATGGAGGTCACCCAGTTCACCTACTTCCAGCAGGTGGGCCTGGACTGCGCTTTTTGGACTGCCCCTTTTGCTGACTGTGCTGGACTGCTTTAGGTCTGTTCCAGGCCTTTTTTCGGGCTGTTTGGACCTTTTGGGGGCCGTTTGGGGCCTTTTTTGGCTGTTTTTTGGCTGTTTTGGGGGGCTGGACGGAATGGAGGTCACCGACCCGGCCCCCAAACCCCTCAAACCCCCCACCAAACCCCCCTACCCCCCAAACCCAAAGGCGGGCGGCAAGGTGCTTGACGTGCCCGCCGTCGAGATCACCTACGGCCTGGAGCGCATCCTCATGGCGCGCCAGGGGGTCAGCCACTTCAAGGACATCCGGTGCGGGGGGTAGCTGCTGCTTTTTCAATACCCTGGCTTCAACGGCCCTGGCTGCGCGCGCCTCTGGCAGCAACGGACGCCTCCGCCACGGCCGCTCTTGTGGCTAAGCGCCCGCTCGAAGCGGCGGCCGAACCCCCCGAAACAGCGCCGAAAAGCCCCCAGCGCCCGCCGTCCCACACGCCAACCCCCAAACCCACCCAAACCCACCCAAACCAGCTACAACGGCGCGGTGACCTATGGCGAGCTGTTCCTGCAGAATGAGTACGAAATGAGCTGCTACAACCTGGACGAGGCGGACGTGGGGGAGCAGGTGGGGGGGGGGGTGAATGCGATTTGGAACCACATTCGACAACTTTAAGATTGGAAAATTAAAGGAACTGGGCACGGCGGCACGTGTTGCAGGTTTTGTTTGTGCCCCGTGCGGACGTGGGGTGCAGGTAAGGGGGGTTTGAATGCGATTTTGAACCAGGCGAAGGATGTTTGGCAGGATGGCACCTCGTCCCCCCTAACAAACGGCCCTCCCCCCTGCACCCAAAAAAACCAACAAACAGCGCCAGCGCTTTGCGCTGTTTGACGCCGAGGCGCGCCGCCTCCTCTCCAAGCGCCCCCCCTTTTCAACAAACTCCCCCCTCCTGCCCCCAAAACGCAAAAACAGCGCCAGCGCTTTGCCCTTTTCGACGCCGAGGCGCGCCGCCTCCTCTCCAAGCGTCTCCCCGTCCCCGCCTACGACCACCTGCTCAAGCTCAGCCACACCTTCAACGTCCTCGACGCGCGCGGCGCGGTGGGGGTGACGGAGCGCGCCGACTGCTTCGCGACGATGCGCGCGCTGGCGCGGGAGGTCACGGGTGCGTTTTTCATGGTTGTTTGTTTGGTTGTTTGTTCGGTTGGTTGGATGGGTTGGTTGGTTGGCTGTTTTTGGTTAGCGGAGCGCGCCGATTGCTTTGCATGCTTGCGTCCCCTGCTTACCCGTCCCCCAAAACCGCCCCCAAAACCGCCCCCAAAACCGCCCCAAAACCGCCCCAAACCCCCCAAACCCCCAAAAGGCCTGTGGCTGGAGCGCCGGGAGGAGCAGGGCTACCCCCTCGGCCTCGTGGCCCCCCCCGAAGCCCCCAAGCCCGGCAAGCCCCCCGCCCCCGCGGCCGGCGGCGCCGGCGCCGGGGCGCGCTCGTTTGTGCTCGAGGTTGGGAGCGAGGAGCTGCCTCCGGACGACGTTCTCTCCGGCATGGAGCAGCTGCGGTGGGCGGGGGGCTGCGCGCGCTTTTTTTGGGGGGGGGGGATTTTGCAGTCGCGGTCGCATTCGCTGTCGGGGCCTGGGTTTGGGGGGCGTCCGGGGTTTGGGGGTCGAGGTTGGGGTGCCCTTAGAACTGCCTGACCACAGCTCTCATCCCTGAGCAAACCCGAAACCGCGCCGCCCCCCATCAACCCCACCCCAACCCCAAACACGGACCAAAACAACCCCACCCCACCCAACCCCAAATCAGCGAGCGCGTCCCCGCTCTGCTGGAGCGCCTGCGGCTGCCGCACGGCGCGGTCCGCGTGCACGGCACCCCCCGGCGGCTGGCGGTGGTCGTCGAAGGCCTGGCGGCGCGGCAGGAGGCGCGGGAGGCGCGGCTGAGGGGGCCGCCGGCGAAGGCGGCGTTTGACGCGGCCGGCAAGCCCACCAAGGCGCGTCGTTGTTTCAGCTTATAATTTGGATGTTTGGGCGGGGTGTTGGTGTTGTGGGGGCACGCGCCGTTGGGTTGTTGGGGGCAAGGGCTAATGCGGGCTCGATCCCTGCGTTCCTGCTCGTTGTGCCGGTTTTGCGGCCGTTGTCGCCGTGCGCTGGCCACTCCCCCCGTCCCAATGTGGCCTACACCCTCCCTACCCCCAAAACCAAACCAACCCCAACCCACCCCCTTGCCCCCAAAACCAACCCCACCCCACCTTGGCCCCCAAAACCAACCCCACCTCACCTTGGCCCCCAAAACCAACCCCACCTCACCTTGGCCCCCAAAACCAACCCCACCCCACCTTGGCCTCCGAAACCAACCCCACCCCGCCCCCACCCCCCAATACAAAACAAACCAACCCCAACCCCCAGGCCCTGGAGGGCTTTTGCAAGAAGAACGGCGCGTCACCGGGTGACGTGGCCGTTGAGGCGGACCCAAAGGGGGTTGACTACTGCTGGGTGACGGTCAACGACGCCGGCCGCAGCGCGGCAGAGGTGCGGGGCAGTTGCTTGCCTTGTTCGCAGTTGAATGTGTTGTTTTGCAAGGACGTGTCTTCTTTTGCTTCTCCTGCAAAACTCCTCCGAAGCTGCTGCCCCTCAAACCCCTTGATAAAGGCTCATAAAAACCTCTGTAAACCTTGACCTAGAACCTCCCTGAAACCCACCCACCCAGAGCATCCCCCCCCCAACCCGCCACCCCCTATGAAACCCCCAACCCCCAACCCTCAACCCCAATACCCCCCCCCACCCCCCAAAACCCCCCCCCCCCCCAAATAAAACCCCAACCCCCCCAGGCGCTGGTTGAGGAGCTGCCTGGGCTGGTGGGGTCCATTTCGTTCAAAAAGAGCATGCGCTGGCGCGGGGAGACGGGTGGGTGGGCAGGGGGGGGCTGGGGGGCGGATTGTTGGGGGCTGTTGGGGGCTGGGGGGGCGCAGGGGAGGACTACTTGGGGTGAAGACAAAGCTCTCTGCCCCCCAAAATCCCTCCCAGCCAAGGGAGCCAACCCCAAACAAACACACTCAGCCTACTCCCGCCCCCGTCTCCCCTGGAAAACCTCCCCCCCCCCCCAAAAAACAAACCCGCGCCCAGCCTACTCCCGCCCCATGCGCTGGCTGCTGGCGCTGCACGGCGACACCCCCCTGCCCTTTGCCTACGGCCCCCTCCTCGCCTCTGCCACGACGCGCGTGCTGCGCAACGACGCCCGCCCCGAGCGCGCGGTCGCCTCGGCGGAAGATTACGAGGCGGATCTCGCGGGCGCGGGGATCTCGCTGGATCTCGCGGCGAGGCGGGGCGCGATCTGGGAGGCGGCGCAGGCGGCGGCGGCGGAGGTGCGGATGCGGGCGCATCTGTGTGCTGTTGTTGTTTGTGGGTGTCTGCTTGTGTATAGTGCTTGTGTGTGCATGCGTGCTGCTTGTGTTTTTCAGCGTGGGAAGGGGGGGCCGCTCCTGCCGGCAGCCCCACTGTCCCCACTCCCCACCCGGAAAAAACCGCCGCCGCCGCGCTTTTCCCGCACCCTCAGGTTGGGGGTTCGATCCCCGAGGCCTGCAGGGGGGATTTACTGGACGAGGTGGCCAACCTGGTGGAGAGCCCCACGGTGGTGCGGGGGGCCTTTGACCCCGCCTTCCTCCAGCTGCCAGAGTGAGTTGGGAGGGGACCGGTCGTCGGCGGCTTCCTTTCTGCGTGCATGCACCGCTTTTGTGTCTGGTCTTCTCTTTCCCTCGATGCTGGGGGGTGCTTGGCGGCAGGCACGGCGCTCCCCAGTGCGCCCACACAAGCCACCCCCTCGCACACCGCAAATCCTCGTCGCAGCCCCAGCAAAACCCTGAAACACGCTCCCTGAAAATCCTCGTAACCCCCCTAAACCCCCAGGGAGGTGCTTGTGATGGTGATGCGCAAGCACCAGCGCTACTTCCCCGTGTTCGCCCCGGCCTCTGGCTCCTCGCCCGGCGGTGAGCCTTTGCCGCCCGCTGAGTGATCTGGGTGATCTGGGTGATCTGGGTGATTTGAGTGATCTGGGCGGGCCGAGCCGCGTCGGCCGGTCGGCCGGTCGATCCTCGCCCCTTTCTACACGCGCCCTGCGCCGCCGCCCTTTGCGCCGGCGGACGCCGCAGCAAGCCGGCCGGCCGCAAACGCGGCGCGGCGCGCCTCGCAAAACTGCCCTTCCCAACCGCCCCAAAACGCGCCCCCTGCCCCCCTAAACCCCAACCCCAAAACCCCCAAACCCCCAAAGGCCTGCTGCCCGCCTTCATCACCGTCGCCAACGGCCCCGTCGACGCCGCCGCCGTCGCCGCCGGCAACGAGGCGGTGCTGCGCGCGCGGTTTGAGGACGCGGCGTTCTTCTACAGGGAGGACCTAAAGTCGACGCTGGAGGAGCTGAGGTGGGGCTTTTGGTCCATGGCTTGGGCAGCAAGTTTCCTAGGCTTGTTTACTCCATTGCCGGCGCGAGCCCCGGCCCCAATTCAAAGCCCCCCGCCCCCCACACGGAAAACGCCTCCCTGCCCCCAAAACTCCCTCCCCCCAAAAAAGGCCCAAGCTCGCCGGCACCCTCTTCCAGCGCGACCTCGGCACCCTCCTCGACAAGACCGACCGCGTGGCAGCGCTGACGCCGCACCTCGCCGACGCGATGGGCCTCGGCGCCGCCAAGGCGGTTGCTCTGAAGGCCGCTGAGCTGGCGCGCGCCGACCTGGCGACGGCGACGGTGACGGAGATGACTGCGCTGGCGGGCACCATGGGCAGGTGGGGGTCGGGAGTTTGAATTGTGGTGGCTGGTTTGGGTGTTGGTTTGGAGGCGCCAGGGGTAGGGTTCGGGCGGGTTTTTTGGTTTTGGTGGCCATGCGTGCATCTGGCGGCTTCTCCGGCTTGAAGCAACCCCCGGAAACGCTTGAAACCCTTCCAAACCCTGCCCCCCAAACACCAACCACAACCGTCCTCCCCACCCCCCCCAGGCACTATGCCCTGAAGCAGGGCCTCCCCCCCGCCGTCGCCGAGGCAATCTTCGAGGCGGCCCTCCCCCGCCAGTCCGGGGACGCGCTCCCCGCCTCGGACGCCGGCGTGATCGTCGCCGTGGCCGAGCGGCTGGACTCTCTCGTCGGGCTGGTGGCCGCGGTGGGGGCGCCGTCGGCGACGGCGGATCCCTACGGGCTGCGGCGCGCCGCCTACGGAATGCTGCAGGCGCGCCTTTGTGCTGTTGCCTTGTGGGGGGAAGAGAGGGTGTGTTTTCTGGGGTGGCGCCGGATGTGGGACTGCTGTCTGTGTTGGAGCTGGAGAGGTCTGCCAGTCTCCTTGACGCCCCCCCAAAACCAGTCCGCCCCAAAACAACCCTACCCCCCTCTCAGACGCTGGTGACGAACAACGTGGGCCTAAGCCTTTCGGACGCGGTGGCCCTCGCCGCCGACGCGCAGCCGCTGGCCGTCAGCGCCGAGGCG
The DNA here is from genome assembly GCA_003203535.1 of Raphidocelis subcapitata. Lineage (NCBI taxonomy): Eukaryota > Viridiplantae > Chlorophyta > Chlorophyceae > Sphaeropleales > Selenastraceae > Raphidocelis > Raphidocelis subcapitata. The sequence continues at coordinate 384,146 of BDRX01000012.1, forward strand.
CGCGCGGCGGCGGTTGACTTTGTGACTAAGCGGCTGGAGCAGCTGCTCATCGACGGGGGGGTGTCGCCGGAGGCGGGTGCGCGGGCATACGGGCGGGCGGGCTGGCTGGCTGGCTGGCTGGCTGGGGGGGGAGGGGCAGATTTGCGAGGTGCAAGCTGAATCAACCGCCCCGACCCAAACCGCCCCCGCCCGAAACAAAACCGCCGCCCCCGCCCCCCGCCCCCCAAAACCCAAAACCCCCGCAGTGCGCGCCGTGCTGGCCGAGCGCGGCGACAACCCGGCCCTCGCCGCGCGCACCGCCGGGGAGCTGCAGGCGGCGCTCAACGCCCCCGAGCCCTCCCCCCTCCGCGCGGCCATGACGGCGCTGTCCCGCCCAACGCGCATAGTGAGGGGCAAGCAGATCGACCCGGCCTGGGCGGTGGATCCCTCCAAATTCGACTGCGGAGAGGAGCGGGCGCTGCACGCGGCATACCTGGAAGCCGCCCGGAAGCTGCAGCCCGGGAGCCAGGGCGTGCCGGAGTGGCTGGCCGCGGTGTCCGGGCTGGCGGGCCCGATCGACGCCTTTTTCGAGGGCGTGTTTGTGATGACTGATGACGAGGCGGTGCGGCGCAACCGGCTCGCGCTGCTGCGCGACGTGGCGGGCGTTTCCGCGGGCTTTTTCGACCTCGCGCAGCTGCCCGGCTTCTGATGCAGCCGGGGGTTTTTCGTGGCGCCGGCGCGGCGCGGGGCGGCGCTTCTTCTTTCCTGCCTGGGTCTGGCGGCGGCCGCCTTTGGGGGCGGCCTGTATTCATCCGGTAACGTGGTCAACCGCAGAGCGGGGCTGGGCGGGGCGAGGTGGGAGCGGGGAGCAAGGGGGCGGCGCGGGCAGGGCGCGGGGGCCAGCGATTGACCGAGCGGCGGCGGGACGGTCGCTGCTAGGGCGCTGCTGCGATCGACCAGTCTCAGCGCCCCGGTCAGGTCGCATTCCTTGAGTTTCTAAGCGCGAACGACAGCCCAGATAGCCACAACCACCGCTGATCCCTTCTCAGATCACAGCCATCGACCGACGCGCACTCGCCCGACCGCGCAAGCAGCACTAAAACACACAGCGCGGCATAATGCAACCAGCTGCGCGACATTGCGCTGCCGCGCTGCCAGCGGCACTGTCCGCGGCCGCCCAGGGCGCAGCAGCGCTGCCACAGGTGGGCGCGTTTGATTGCAGGGTGAAAATCGTCGGCCTGAAGCAGGCAGAGGCGCCGGGACGCTGCCGGCGGCGCTGCGGTTGCCGCCGCTGCGCGCGCGCGCGACAGCCGCACCTGCGCCCAGCACGTTTGCGGCACCGCCTGCGCGTTGCTAATGGCCAATTGCCTCCGCGCCTCCTTAACGGCTCCGGCCGCAGGCGCTCACGAATGCAGCGGCGGGCACCGCCTCGCCAGAGGCGGCGGGCGCGCCTCCACCACCCCGGCGCCGCGCTGCCGCCGCTTCCCCACCGGGAAGGCTCTCGCCGCCGGCGCCAGGCTCTCCTCCCGCCGCCGCCGGCCCGGCCAGCCTGGCGTCGGCGGCGGCGGCAGCGGCCGCGGCCGCGCTGAGCCAGCTGCGGTTCGGCGGCGCGGCGCGCGCCCCCTTTCGGCGGCCCCACTCGGCGGCGTTCACCACGGCGGCCGCGGCCGCGCCAGACGCCGGCGACGCCTCCGCTTCGTCATCCGCCGCGGCCGCTGCCACCGCCGCAGCAGCCGACGAGGCTGCGCAGCACGCGGCCGCAGCGGCAGCCGCGGCGTCGGCGGCGGCGGGGGCGGCGCCGCCGGAGCTGATGGTGCCCCAGCCGCTGCGCACGGCGCCGCGGCCGCTCGGCGCCGACGCCGCCGCGCGCCGCCCGCCGCCGCCGCGCCCGGAAATCGAGCTGCGGCTGCAGCAGGCCGAAGGGGCCCCCGCGCTGCACGCGCTGCTGCGGGACTCGGCCGCCCGGCTGTCTCCCGAGGCTCTGAGGATAGCGCTGGTGAGGACGGCGCAGCTGATGCAGGGCGGCGGCGGCAGCGGCGGCGCCGGCGGCGGCGGCGGGAGCGACGACGGGCAGGGTGGCGGCGGCGGCGGCGGCGGCGGCAGCGCGGCGAGCGGCGGCGGCGGCAGCGGAGACGCGGCGCTGCTGGAAGACTGCCTAATCAAGCTGACGAGCCGGCTGGTCCAGGCGAGCTGGGGGGCTGCGCCGCAAGCGCCAAAGGGCGCGCTGGGATCGGGCGCGGTTGTGATGCACAGACCAGCACAGTTTGCAAAAGCCACGAACTGCTCAACCCGGGTTTGGGGGTTAGCCCTTCACAGCCCTATTCCAAAATGGGGCAGCCCTCCCAAAACCGCCGCAAAAACCCCAAATCCCCTCAAAAAGCGGAAAGCCCTCCCAAAACCGCCGCGCCCCCCCCCCCCTCCGACGCAAAACACAGATCCACCCAGATCTGAGCGTCCGCCAAATGGCCACAGTGCTGCACACATACGCCAAGCTGCAGCTCCTGCCGGGCACCCCCGAATTCGTGTCCCGCCTCGTCTCCGGACTGCGGGGCCGGCTCAGCGGCGCCGAGGCGGACGGGCGGAGCCTTTCGATGCTGGCGTGGGCGCTGGGGCGGATGGGGTGCACAGACGCTGCGCTGGTGGCGGGTGGGTTTTGGCGCGCCGCCGCCGCCGCTGGCGTTTGCTGGGCGTTTTGCTGCGTGCGGCTGTGCTTGTGCGCCGGTACGCCCGCGCGGCGCACTTGGACGCGCGCTGTGCACGCCCGCAACGCCCGTGCGTGCATCAAGCGAAGCCTCCCCGCGCCATGCTGCGGCCTCCCCCTCCTCAGAGCTGGCGCGCGCCGCGGAGCCCCAAGCGGTGTTGCTCACCGCGGCGCAGCTGCGCCAGCTGCTGTGGGCCGCGGCCTCGCTGCCCATGCACGACTGGCAGCTGATCGCCGCGCTCAGCCGCGCCGCGGCGCCCCATGCGGCGGCCATGCAGCCGGGCGCGCTGGCGACGGTCATGTGGGCGGTGGCCTCCCTGCAGCACTACGACGCTGACCTGTGCGCGGCGGCGGCCTCGGCAGCTGCCGAGAAGCTGCGCGAGTCCAAGGGCAGCCACATCGCGCTGATCTGCTGGTCGCTGGCACAGCTGCGGCACGCGAGCCCGGGGCTGTTCGAGGCGGCGGCGGAGGAGGTGCGGGCGCGGCGGCGCGCTCCGCATGGCGCGCGGCGCGCGCTGCATGGCGCCCCTCTGCATGCCGGGCCCCCTGCATGGCCCCCCTTCCCCTCTATCCCCGTTTCCAGCCCCCGCCGCGCGCCCACGCTCGCCCCCTCTGCTCCCGCCGCCGCGCGCCGCGCCCCCGCCAGGTCGCGCGCCGCCCGCAGGAGCTCGGCGCCCAAAACGTGGCCCAGCTGGCGTGGGCCTTTGCCACCCGCAAGGTCTACAGCGCGCCGCTGTACGACGCCCTCGCGGCGCGCGCCGCCGAGCTGGCGGCGTCCGGGCTGGAGCCGCGGCACATCTCCGTGATCGCGCACTCCTTTGCCAAGCAGGGGCACAAGTGAGCCCAGCTGGCCCGCGCCGCGCGGCTGCATGGCGCTTGCATGGACACCTCTGCATGGCATGCACACACCCGCATGCGCATGCATGCTGTTCGCAAGCGCTTCCGTGCTCCATGCATCCAGCTCAGCGGCCCGCACCACGCCACCCGCGCAACCCCCCAGATCCGACGATCTGATGGCGGCGCTCGGCGACGCCGCAGTCCCCCAGATCGGCGCCTTCTCCCCCCAGAACCTCTGCAACACCGCGTGGGCGTTCGCGCAGCTCGGCGCGCCGCACCCGGACCTGTTTGCCGCGATCGCGGGGGAGGCGCGGCGGCGGCAGCTGGAGGGGTTCAACACGCAGAACCTTTCTGACCTGGCCTGGGCACTCACCGCGGCGGGGCACTCGGTGGGGCTTGGGCTCGTGTTTGGGGGATTCGAACACCGGATTTTTGGGGTTTCCGTTGGGCGAGGAGGGAAGGTCTCGGGGGCGGGTCCCTTCCAAGGCCTCCGGCAGGCACGACCCCCAAACCCCCAAACCCCCAAGTCTCCAAAGCCCCAACCCCCCCATCCTCCCAAACCCCCCAAAAGGACCCGGAGCTGTATGACCTCATCGCCTCGGCCGCAGCCGCAGTAGCGGAGGAGGCCTCCCCCCACTCCCTAAGCGACCTCGCCTGGGCCTTCGCCGCAGCGGGCCGCCCCGCGCCGGCGCTGTTTGCCGCCGTGGCGCGCGCGGCGGCGGGGAAGATGTTGCAGCGGTTCAGCCTGGGGATGGTCTCGGACCTGCTCTGGTGGGGAGGGGGGGTGGGCGGGTGGGCGGGTTTCCTGGCGTTCAGGCCCCGTTTGGCGCACCTGCCCAATGCTGAATGCTCGGCCCGCCGCCCAGCCCGCCGCCCCCGCGCAACCGCCCCCGCCCCTCCGACAAGCCCCCTCCCCGCCCCCCCAAAAAACACCCCCAGGGCCTGCGCCGCCGCGGGCCACCGCGACGACGCGCTGCTCGCCGCCGCCGCCGCGCAGCTGCCGCGCCAGGCGGCGCGGCTGAGGGCAGATCCCGACGCCCAGGCGAAAGTGATCTGGGCCCTGGCGGCGCTGGGGTACCGGGACCAGGGGTTTGAGGAGGCTCTGAGGGCGGCGGGGCTGGGGGAGGCGGCGGCGCTCCTGGCGGGCGGCGGCGAGGGCGGCGGCAGCGGCGGCGGCGGCGAGGGCGGCGGCAGTGGCGGCGGCGAGGGCGGCGGCGGCGGCGCCGGCGCGTGAGCCCTGTAAAAGCCCGGATTCGGCGGAACGCAGAGCAGCGGCTGCGAGATGTGGCGGGGTTTCACGGCTGTTGAGCATGTGTTTACAAGCGCGGCGCCGCGGGGCACGCGGTTGGCAATGGCAGCTGCTGCGCTGCAGGGCCCCGCGCGGTGTTCCAGCGCGGGGGGGGGGGGGGGGGTGCGCTCTCGCAGCGTGCCCCTCGGGACGAAGGGGCCGGCAAACTCTGCGCTTGGCGGGGGGGCTGGGGGCGGGGTGTGCGGGGCAGACAGCCCCGCGTCGTGGGGACGAGCGGCCGACCAGCAGCCCCGCCTCGGCGCACGCCGCCGACGCCGCGCCCGCGGCCGGCGCCTCCGGCGGCGCGCCCCTCCCGCCGCCGCCGTCCCCCGCCGCGCCGCCCTCCGCCGCCGCCGCCGCGCCGCCGCCGCCGCCGCCGCTTTCGCTGCCGCCGCCGCCGTCGTCGTCGCCCCCCGTGTCCCTGCCGCCGTCGTAGAGGTCGTCCACGGTGGCCTGGCGGGCCCAGAGCTCGGCGTACTTGCCGCCCTGCGGTTTTCGTTCCGTCGGGGTTTTGAGGTCGTGGGTTGTTCTGGTCATGGCTTGCTTCTGAGTACCGCGCGCACCGCTATGCGTTCTGGTTTGCAGCTGCAGCTTTGGTTTCGGTTAGGTTTCGGTTCCGAACCAGGCGCGCGGCCGTGCGACTGCGACGCAAAAGGCAGCAACACCCCTCCCGCTCCCCGCCGCGCCTGCGCCAGCAGTTGGTGGTGGGACCCCGCCTCCGCCACCACGCCGTTGTCCACCACAACGATCTAGGGGGGGTTGGAGGTTTTGGGTGGAGGTTTTTTTGGGGGGGAGGAGGTTTTTTGGGGGGGGAGGAGGTTGTTTTGGGGGGGAGGAGGTTTTTTTTGGGGGGGAGGAGGTTGTTTTGGGGGGCAGGTTGTTGTAAAGGGTTTTAGGCGTCTGTTTTGGAACCAAAATCCACCTGGTCGCAGGCAGCCGCGGTGCTCAGCCGGTGCGCCACGAAAATCGAGGTCCGCCCCGCCGCCAGCGCCGCCAGGCTCTCCAGTATGCCCCGCTCTGTGGTGGTGTCGAGGGCGCTGGTGGCCTCGTCGAACAGCAGGACGCGGGGGTTTTTGAGGAAGGCGCTGCGGTTTTGGGGCGGTTTCGGCGGTTTCAGCGTTTTTTTCAGTGCGTGGGACGCACGGCGTGGATTCACTAGCGCCCCCCGGCAAGCGCCCGCTCCCCCCTGACACACACAAACACACACCCGCCAACAGCCCCCCCCCCCCCGCCCCCACCGCGCAATGGCGACCCGCTGCTTCTCTCCGCCGCTGAGCTTCAGGCCGCGCTCCTGGCGGTTTCGGGCGGTTTTCGTTTTGAGGGGGGCGGCCACGGGGAGCGGGGGATGAAAGGGCGCTCCAGCAGCTGGGCGGACGTTTGGCATCCAACCCCAACCCCAGGCTTTCAAACTCCCTTAAGCTTTCAAGCGCCCCCCCACCCCCACCCCCTTCAATTGCTCAAATGCCTTCACGCCTTCAAAACCCTTTAAACTTCCAACACCCCCCACCCCCCCCCCCCCACCCCCCACCCACCCCCACGAGGGTTTCGTAACCGTCGGGCATCGAGAGGATGGCGTCGTGGACGCGCGCCGCGCGCGCCGCTGCGTAAACCTGCGTTTTTTCGCGCCATTCGTTTGCACGACTTTGGGCCCATTGCCCCTGCGTAGCTTTGCGCGCAAGCACAACCCCAAACACAATCCCAAACACAATCCCAAGCACAATCCCAAGCACAATCCCAAACACGGGGCAAACGCCAAGCCAAGCGCGGGGTGCCCTCCGAACCCAGCCCCGCACGCGCGGCAGCGCGCCCTCCAAACCCTGTGCCCTCGGACGCGCGCGCCAAAACCCCTGCGGCCGTCGCGGTCGCACCCCCCCCCTCCCCCCCGCGCCTGCTCCTTGGTTGCGGAGAGGTCCCCGTAGGCGATGTTGTAAAAGATGGTGTCGTTGAACAGGACCATGTCCTGGGGGACCTGGTGGGTTTGAGTTTGAGTTCGAGTTGGTTATAGATTGTGTCGTTGAACAGGACCATGTCCTGGGGGACCTGGTGGGTTTGGGGGGTTGGGTTTGAGTTTGAGTTTAAGTTTGAGTTTGGTTTTGGTTTGGGGGGGGGGGGGAGCTGTGGCGACTGGGACGGCGGGGCGTTGCATCGGCCCCGACTCGGCTGCCGACCCGGCCCAACCCCTGGCATTGAGTTTGACCGGTCAACCCCCGAATGTGCTGTTCGACCCATCGGCTCGGCCACCGAAACGCCCTCGAGACGGAATCGCACGCACGCACCTTGCCCAGCGCGCCGCGCAGGGACGCCAGCTTGAGGTGCCGCACGTCGTGGCCCCCCAGCAGCACCTCCCCGCCCTCGGCGTCGTAAAAGCTGGGGGGTTGGGTTGGGGTTTGGGGCCGGTTTTGGGTTTGGGTCCGGGTTGTGGGGTTTCGGGGTTTCAAAGCCGATCGGAAGGATATAGGGGGGCCGGGCTTTGGGGCGGGGTAAAGCATACAAGCAGCAAGCAGCGAGCGCGAGGCGTCCAAAGCCCAGCGCCCGGCCCCAACAAGCAACTCGAAAAACAAGCAACCGAGCAGCAAGGAAGCCAAGGGCCGATGGACAACCCACCGGTACAGCAGCCTCAGGATCGTGGACTTGCCGCCCCCGCTGGTGCCGACCACGGCGCAGCTCGTGCCGGCCGGCACCCTGAAGCTGACACCCCTCAGAATGGGCGCGTCCGGCCTGTACCCGAACCGGACTCCCCTCAGCTCCACGTCCAGTCCAAACCCGAGCCCGCAGTCCGGAGGCAGTCCGGGCCCCGAGGCGGCGCCGCGCGCGCCCCCTTCGGGCGCCGCCCAGGCCCAGCCGCCGCCGTCCGCGCCCGGCGCGGGCGCGGCGGGCGCGGCGCGGGGCGGGGGCAGGTCGACCGCGTCCGGCGCGTCGCGCACCGCCGAGCGCTCCCGCATGAGCGCGAACATGGCTCCCATGTCGACCAGGGACTGCTTGGTCTCCCGGTAGACCGTGCCCAGGAAGTTTAGGGGCATGGACAGCTGGCGGGTCGCGTGGGCGGGAGGGAGGGCGTTTTGGGGCGTCAGCGGGAGGGCGTTTTGGGGCGTCAGCGTTTGGGGGGAGGCGAGGGGTCTGGGGGGCCGTCAAGCGGGGCGGTCGGCCGTTCGGGTCGCGGAAAGGTGCGTCGGCGGGGGATGGCCGCAAAAACAGGCAAGGGGTTTGAACAAAAAGGGCTTCGTTGCGGGGCTCTCATAATCGCTTTCCATTGCTCAGCAGCGGCCGCGGGTGCGGCCTCAGACCTCGTAGATGTGCATTGTTTTTGGGTCTTTCTAATCACAGAGCGGGTCCCGTTTTGATCACACAACGGAACGACACGCAAACACACACGCGAACGAGCGCATGCAGCGCACAGCTGGTGCTCTCATAATCGCTTTCCATTGCTCAGCAGCGGCCGCGGGTGCGGCCTCAGACCTCGTAGATGTGCATTGGTTTGGGTCTTTCTAATCACAGAGCGGGGGGCCGTTTTGATCACTATACAAACGACACGCAAACACACAACAGGCAGCAAACGACACGCAAACAAACATGCGAACGAGCGCATGCAGCGCACAGCTGCGGGGGGCTCTCATAATCGCTTTCCATTGCTCAGCAGCGGCCGCGGGTGCGGCCTCAGACCTCGTAGATGTGCATTGTTTTGGGGTCTTTCTAATCACAGAGCGGGTCCCGTTTTGATCACTATACAAACGAAAAACACGCAAACAGGCAAACGAGCAAAGCACACCAGTCGAGGTGCCACGAGCAGACAGGAAGCCATCACCACCACCAATGACGACAACGACGAACATGACTAAAAAAGACAGCCAACAACGACTAACCCCCACCTGGAACAGCAGCGCGTTGACCATCACCAGGTCTCCCACGGTGTTGGTGCCCGCGGCGATGCCCTGGCACGTCAGAGCCATGGCGGCGGCCTGGGGGGGAGGGGTATGGGCAGGGGGAGGGGTATGGGCAGGGGGAGGGGTGCGCTTCGGTTTCGGTGCGCCGGGCCGCGACGCAAGCCCGCAGCCAAAACACGAGCCCAAGCGCCCCTCAAACACGAGCCCCCCCCCCCCGTTCCCACCAGCGCTCCAGAACGCAACGAAACCCGGCCCAAAGCCAGGCCGACTCCGCCCCCACCACCCCGCCCCTCAAACAAGAGCCCCCCAGTCCCCCATCCCGAACAGCGCTCCAGAACGCAACAAAGCTCGGCCCAAAACCAGGCCAACCCCCCCCCCACCAGTGCGGCGCTGAAGATGCAGTTCTGTCCCAGGTTGAGCATCGACAGCGACTGCTGGGTCTTGATGCCCGCGGCCTGGGGGGGTTGTGTTGTGTCGTGTTGTGTCGTGTTGTGTTGCGTTGGTTTGGTTTGGTTTGGTTTTCTTGGGGCTGTCGAAGAGAGCACTGGCTTTGGCTGCCGCCGCCGTCGCAAACGGCACGCCTGCTTCACACAAAAAAGACGTCCGGCAGTCGGCATTGCGGCAACGCCCGCTTCATCCCCCCACCCCCCCCCCCCCAACCTGGTACTTGGCCATGCACTCGTCGTGGCGTGCCAGCTCGTGGGCCTCGTTCCCAAAGTACTTGACCGTCTCATAGTTCAAAAGGGAGTCCAGCGCGCGGCTGTTGGCCTCGGCCTCTGCGCGGTTGAGCTCCCGCCGGAACTCGGTGCGCCACTGGGGTTGGGGTTTAGCGGGGGGGGTCGGTTTTTAGGGGGGGGATTCGGAGTGTTGGCTTTTGGGAGGGCTTCGCCAGGCCGAAGCGACAGCAGCCGCTGAGCCAAACGAGCAGTCGGGCAGTCAAACACCCCCCCCAGACCCCACACCCCGGCTCGCCTGCGTGACAGAAAAAGTGAAGGCGGAGTACGCCGCCAGCGTCCCAAACGTGAGCCCCGCCAGCGCGGGCCCGCATTTGACCGTTAAGATCCCGCTGACCACGGCCACCTCGAAGACGGTGGGGGCGACGTTGAAAACCATAGAGGAGAGCGTCCAGTTGATGCCGCGGGTGCCCCTGGGGGGAGTGGGTTTGGAGGTTTTGGGAGGCTTTTTACGCGATTTGGGAAGTTTTCTGGAGGGTTTTGGAGGTTATTTGGAGGCTTTTGGAGGCTTTTGGAGGTCTTTGTAGGGGGTTGGGGGTGTGGCACCTTACCAATGCATCGATCCCCCCGCCAAAAGCGCCCCATCGGCACCAAAAGCCCCCACCTGTCTATCACCCTGTTGAGCGCCCCCGTCTGCCTCGACAGGTGGAACTTGAGGTCGAGGGCCAGCAGGTGCGCAAACACGGTGTTGGCCACGGAGCGGATGGCGGACTGGGAAACCTGGGAGGATGGGGGTGGGGCGGGGCGTTTGCGGCGATTGTTTTGTTTGTTCGTGTGTTTTGTTTGTTACACATCCCCTGCGGCTCAGAGACCGCTTTTGGAGCTCACCACAGGGTGTGCGCGTGTGAGTGTGCGTTTGGGGGGGGGCGTTTGTGTGTATGTCTGTGCGTGCGCTTTGGGGAGGCCGGGAGAGCTTTAAGCAGGCAGCAAACGGAACCGCAAACCCCCACACCAACCAAAATGTGCCGTCGCCCCCTCCCCCCAAAACAAAACAAAGCACGGCCTGCCTTTGCAAACACGATGTTGCGCATCTCCCCGAAGAAAGCCGCCCCCGCCCTGCTGATGCCGTAACCCATCAGCATCGCCACGGGGCCGAGGGTCAGCACCCCCCACAGCGCGCCGGGGGTGGCGCCGGTGGGGTCTATGGCCAGTGCGTCAACGGCGTGCTTGAAGAAAAAGGGCACCTGGGGGTTGGTTGTGTGGTTGGTGGCGGGGTTTTGAAGGGGTTTGAGGGGGTTTGAGGGGGTTTGAAGGGGTTTGAGGGGTCTATGGCCAGCGCGTCCACCGCGTGCTTGAAGAAAAAGGGCACCTGGTTGGTTGTGTGGTTGGGGAGTCGCGGGTTCGAAGGGGTTTTGAGGGGGCTTCAGGGGTGCGTTGGGTGGGGGCGGCGCGGTGCAGTCTCAGCGCAGGCCGCAGCACGACTCCCTTGAGAATCACTAAACGGCATTCCGAGGCCCAATCTTCGCGGCCCAACTTCGCGGCCCAATTATCGCGGCCCAATTATCGCGGCCCAATTTTCGCGGCCCAATTTTCGCGGCCCAATTCCCAGCGCGCCTGCACGGTCAGCAGCTTGGAGGCGACCAGCAGGGCCAGCGCCGTGGCGATGCGGCCCTTGAACTCGGGGTTGCCTTTGTTTGGGGTGGGGTTGTTTGTTCGGCGCGCTTTGTTATTGTTCGGGGTCGCGCTTTGGCCTGGCCCAACCACATCCAACATCCCCGCCGCCGCAGCCAGTCCGCCACCCCCCCCCCGCCCCCGCCCCCGCCCCCGCCCGCCGGCGCGCCCGCCGGCGCGCCCGCCGCGCCGCCGCCGGCGCCGTGCCGGCTGGCAGCGGCGTCCGCCCCGGCGGCGCCGGCGCCGGCGCCGCGCTGCGGCGCGCCCGCCGCGAGCGCTGCGGCGGCGGTGGTGTGGAGGCCGCGGCGCGGCGGGAGCGCGGAGAGGTGCGCGCCGCCGGCCCCGGCGCCACCGCCGGCGGGCCAGGCCTGGGGCCCCGCAGCCGGGCGCCGGGAGCGGGCATCGGCCAGCGCGGCCGCCGCCGCGGCGGGCCAGCCGGCAGCCGGCGCCGTGGCGCGCGCCTGCGGGGGGTGGAGGCAGCGCGCGGGCGGGCGATACCGTACAGGCTTGCTGATCTGAGCAGGGCGGCGCGCAGGCGCGTAGGCGCGCGCCGCGCGGCAGCGGCGCGTTTGCATGCCGCGCGCCGCCGGAGCCCGCTGCAGCGGTCGTGTTCGCACCTGCAGGTGCCTGGCCGTCCATCCAGCGCTTCTGCCCAGCGCAGGGCCCGCCAGGCCAGCCAGCCCGCGGGCGCAGGCCTCCGCAGCCGGGCTTCCCGCGGGCTGAGCGCCCTGCAGCGCCAGCAGGCGCTTGCTGAACACCACCAAAGCGCTCATGGCTGCGCGCGACCTTTCCTGGGTCCCGCTGCTGATCGCTGCCGACTTGGATTTCACGGCTCCGGCATTTTCTTCGCAGGAGGGGGCGCGTATGTGGCTGCGTGAACTTGCCGTGCTTGATTGTGGAAGCCCCGGTGGCGGCGCGGCGGATGGTTGCGCCTGCGGCGGCCAAACACCGGGTGACGCCGCCGTTGACCGGCGCCGCGGCTGCTTGGGGTTGCCCGCTTTCATTGGTTGTCTGATTTTTGTTACATTGGCGGGAGGGGCGCACGGGGAGGCTGCTGCAAAGGGCCTCGCCGGCCGCGGCGCCGCTCGCCAGCCGGCGTTCGTGTTGGTTTGGCTGGCAGCAGCCTTGCGCGCGCGCGTGCGCGGACGGGATGAAAGCGGGCAGCGGGCTTCCAGGGGGCACTAAGGGGCATGCGGGTCCTATCTGAGCGTGCGGCGCGCGCCCGGCCGCCGCGCAGGCGGCCCGAAGGGGCGGCGGGGCTTATGGTGGTGCGCGGCGCGGGCGCCGGTCCGACTGCCTGGGTGTGTGTGTGTCAACGCGAAAGGCCGGGGAGCGATTCAAAAGCTGCTAGCAGTTGGATTGTCAAAACTAGGGGAGTTGTGGAGGTTCAGGTCATCGCTGCACGTTGGGCGGAGTCGGGGTGGGTGGGGTGGAGGTTGTTGGGAGGCGCGGCGCGCGGCTGCGCCGCAGCGGGGCGGCAGCACAGCCGCGGCGCGCGCGCATAGTCATGCGTTCAGTAAGCGACAGCCGGCGCCGCGCCCGCCGGCAGATCAAAGCCGCGCACGATGCGCGCCGGTGCGGGCGCGCCGTCGGGCGCGCCGCCGGCCCGCGGCACCGCCGCCGCGAGCCTCGCGAGCGCGCCCGCCGCGGCGGCGCCCGCCGTGGCAAACGCGAGCGCGGCGGCCTCGTCGCTGCCCATCCGCGCGAGAGGCGACGACGGCGGCGTCACCGGCGTGTCGGTGTACCGCCTCGCCGGCGGCAGCCACCGCGCGATGAGCGCGCTGTACCGCCGCCAGGGCGGCAGCGAGAGGCCCTGGGCCTCGTAGGAGCGCGCCGCCTGCGCGGCGACGAGCGCGACGAGGCGGCGCAGCGCCGAGGCGTCGCCCACAAAGGTGGCGGGCAGGGACTCGACCAGGCGCGCGTAGCCGGGGGTGGCTGGGGCGGTGCGGAACACCTCCCGGAAGGCCGGGTCGATGATGACTCCGTCCTCGCGGCCGTCGCCGCGGCCCTTGACGACGATGAACCGCCCGCGCAGCACAAACGCCTCGGCGGCCGCGCCGCGCACGCCCGCGCGCGCCGGGGCGCCGCCCACGGCCGCGGCCGGCGAGCGCACGACGACGCGCGCGCCGGTCGCCTCGAGGGCGTCGGCCAGCGCCTCGGCCAGCGCGGACACGGCGTCTTCGCCGGCGCCGGAGCCGGCGGCCGCGGCGTGCGCCGCGGCGGCGCGGCGGAGGCCGCGCAGGGGGTCGCGGTCGGCGGGGGGGGAGGCGATCTCGGCGGCGTCGATTATCGTCGCCTCGACGGACAGATCGCGGTCGTCCGAGGCGGCGCGCGCGCGGGGGATCTGAGGGGCGGGGGCGGCAGGGGCGGGGGCGGGGGCGGCGGGGCGTGGGGGGATCATGTGAGGGGGCGGTTGGTAGGTTGGGCGGCGGAGGGAGGGCATCTGATCCGTCTTTCAGGGGATGGGAGTTCCCGGATGCAGGGGGCCAGGGGGGGCGCCGGCTGCCGGTCTGGCGCCGCGCGCGCCCCGCAACCGCCCCTCGGCGTCATGCCATCGCGCCAGGGCAGCGCCCCGCCCGCGCCGCGCGCCTCACCGTGCCCTCCACGGCGAACAGCAGGCCCTCTTCAGCAGTCGCAGCCCCAACAAACGCACTCGTTGATTTCGGCACCGGTCTGCGGGGGCGGCGGGGGATGCGGTCGTTGGGGTGACGGGAGGGCGCCCGTGGCTGGCCGCGGCGGAACGTGCCCATCGCACGCACGCACGGCGCGCGCGCGCGCGGGTACGGTGCAGGGAGGGAGAGGCAGGCCCGCTCAGGGAGGGGAGGCCCCTGTGCATGCGCAATCGCGGCTGCGGGCCCAAGCCGCTCACCGCCGAGCTGCCGAAGAGGGCGGCCGCGCCGGCGCCAGCCACGGCGCGGCGGTGGCGCTGGCTGTCGAACGCATCGGGCACCGGTCGCGCTGAAGACGTGGAGGAGCTCCGCTTGTTGTAATACATGCTGCTTGGGGTGCGGCGCTGGCACGCGTTTTGGATGCGACCGCGGTTCCTTGGGCTCGCGCTGGCGCGTGCTGGGAGCGTGCTGGGAGCGTGCTGGGCGCGTGGCTGTGGAGCTCGATTGTGTAGTTGAGATTTGGTGTTCTGGGGGGTCGCGAGATGCGTGCCTGGCGAAGTAGGCGCCTTGCGCGCGTGCCATGATGGGAGGCGCATTTTGCCAGCACCCCGCAGGTCCCTCATCAGGTCCGGGGCCCAGGCTCCTCCAACACACATGCCGCACAGGAAAGACCCAGGACATCTGTCACAACTCATTTTGCGCATATCATGCGCACGCAGCCCCCCCGGCCGCCCGAGCCGCCGCCGCCCTCCGGGGTCAGGCCCAGCCGCCCAACGCCCCAGCTGCCCAGTCCGTGCACGGACTCCCTCACACTCCCGCGCCCGCGCCCCACAAGCCCGTGCCACGCAAGCTCAATTTACTTAAGCACAGGGGAGCCCGCATTTTGCAGTAGAAGCCTGCAGTGTGAGCGCGCGCTCGGTTTGGGGGTGATTGGTGTACAGTGGGCGGCGCGACTGCCTGTCCGCACCAGGCTGCAGGGGTTGTGGCGAGTGGGTGCGTGCGTGCGTGCGTGCGTGCGTGCGCGTCTGCGGGGGGGTGGAGTGGTTTCGCTCCGGCGTTGCAAGGGCGCAAACAGCGCAGGCGAAACGGCTCGCGGGCACGCGCCCAATCGCCCCGACGCTGCTGGCGCGGGGGCGCGCGCGCGCACGAGGCGCGCGGCCGCACGCGAGCATCAATTGTTCGCGAGCGCGGCGCGGTGTGTTCTTTTTAGCTGGTGTTGGGTGTCGAATCCGGTCCAAAGTGGGGGCAGGAAGGGGGGCGCGCGCACGGCGGGCGAGGGGGCGGCCGCGGGGCCAGGCCGTCCCGCCGGACTGCGACAGCGGCGGCTGCACGATGAGCACGGCTCGCGCCCGCAGCGCCTGAATCGCCGGATCACGGCTCGTAGTTGGCGGCGCGCGCCCGCGGCCACCCGCTCAGATGCCCGCGCTGTCACCCGGGTGACGGCTCAGATGCCCGCGCCGTCACCCAGCAGGTAGTCAAGTGACGAAAGCAGGTCGTCGTCGGCCATTAGCACGTCACCCGGCAGCGCGTCCATCGCCGCCGACGCGAGCATCGAGCCGCCGGCGCCGCCGCCGCCCCCCGTCGCGCGCAGCGAGCCCGGCAGCGAGGGCAGCCCCTCCGGCCCCGCGCCGGCCGCGGCGCCGGCGCCGGCGCCGGCGCCGGCGCCGCCGGCGACGCCGTCGGCGGCGGAGCGGCGGCGGGGCGAGGCCTCGGCGGACATGAGGCGGTGCATAAACATTTGGAGGTCCCGGTGCTCCGTCTGCCCCAAGCCGCCCGCCGGCGCCGCCGCCGCCGCCGTCGCTGCTGCCGCTGCCGCTGCCTCGGCCTGCTCCCGTTGCTGCTGCGCCTGCTGCTGCTGCTCCTCCTCCTCCTGCCGCTGCTTCTTCTGCTGCTGCTCCCGTTGCTGCTGCTGCTGCTGCGCCTCCAGGGCTTCGTCCTTGATACCGTGCAGCTGCTGCAGCTGGTGCTGCTGCGCCGCCCACATGTGCGCCTGCCGCTGCAGCTGCAGCTGCACCTGCTGCTGCGCCGCCGCGGCCGCCTGGCGCTGCAGCTGCAGCTGCGCAACGGCGGCGGCCTGGCGCTGCAGCTGCAGCTGCAGCTCCTGCTGGGGGTCCCCTGGCGCGTGGGCGGCGAGCTCTCCAGACAGCCGGCCGCTGCCCTGCACAGACGCGCGCCCGCTCGTCGGCTGGGACTGGCCGAGCGAGTTGGCGCTCGGCACGCGCTGAGAGAAGGACCCGCCCGCAGACGCCGACGCGGCCGGCGCGGCGCCGGGCCCCGGGTGCTGCGGCCCGCTGCGCAGCATCGCCGCCGACGCCGCGGCCGCCGCGGCCGCGACGATCGCCGCGGCGGGCATCGCCGGCGCGCCGGCGGCGGTCGGGGCCGCGCCGGCGCCGCCCGCGGCGGCGGGGTTGCAGATCGCCCCCAGCTGGGGCACCATGCCGCAGAGCTCGTTGAGCGCGTTGGCCAGGTTGAGCACGTCTGCGCGAGTTTAGGGTTTGGGGGTTGAGGGTTTAGGGTTTGGGAGGGGCAGGGCAAGGGGGACTCAACCCTGTTGCTGCCACAGCCAGGCGGTGCGGCTGCCACTGGGAGAAGGGTGTGCGCCGGCACACACAGAAGCACACACGCGCGCTATGAAAACATAGCGGCGCGCAAGGCGAAGCGAGCAGTGCACGGCCCTGCTTTGCGGCCAGTGCGTTGCGGCCATGCGTGCAGCGCACCCGCAGGCGTGGGGGCGCGGTCAACGAGCACCGCCGCCTGCTCCGGCGTCAGCACGCCGGTCAGCACCCGCCCTGTGAACTCCCGCACCGCCCTGCCCTCCGCCGCGATGCCGGTCTGTGGGGGATTGGGGGCGGGGGCGGGGTTGAGGAGGGGCGCCGGCTGCGCTCGCTGCGGCGCTGCACCGCCAGCACTTGCTGCTGGCGGGGTTGCGGCGCGCCCCCTTTTGAGGCACAATCGGCGGCTCGCACGCGCCACCCCGCACGCGTCCGCGTCCGCGCCCGCGGGCTCTCGCCTGCATCTGCATCAGCGCCGCCCGCGCCGCCAGGCTGGCGTGCGCGACGCCGTCGCAGTAGCCGCCCTGCTGCAGCACGCTGGAGGGCGCGCCCTCGCCGCCGAGCGGGTCCAAGGCCGCGCGCGGCGCGGTGAGGACCCGCTCCGCCAGCGCGCGGCGGTCAGACAGGCAGCGGCCGAGGGCCTCCAGCAGCTGCGCCCTGAGCGCCAGCAGGTCGCGCATCTGGTCGTCGGACAGGCTCACGTCGGCGAGCACCTGTTGGGGGGGCGGGTTGGGGGCGGTTTGGGGGCGGTTGGGGGCGGTTGGGGGCGGTTGGAGGGGCTGGCTTCGACAGGCCCAGGACAGCTTGGCCGCCCGACTGAGAGGCAGGTGCTCAGCCGTTCCAAGGGCAGGGTGCAGGGCGCCGTCGCGCAGGCGAGGGCGGCGGCACGCATGCGCAGCGCAGCGCCCGCACCTGCAGCCACCGCTGCTTGTCCGCCGCGCGCCCCGCCGCGCCGCCCCCGCCGCCGCCGCCGCCGCCGATCCCCTCGCCGGCGGCCTCCGTGCTGGGCGGGCTCAGCGGCCACAGCGCCTCGGGCGAGGTGACATCGATGGCGCCGATGCAGCTCGCGGCGCAGGCGGTAACGAGGTCCCGTAGCTCGGCAGCCGCCTCGGGGGGGAGGGGCTGGCCTGTGGGGGGGGGGGGGGGGCCGGGGAAAGGGCGGTTTCAGGGGCTGGTGTGGGCGTGCAGGGAGGCGTGCGCCGCGGGCGCGGGCGGCGACGAGAACGGCGCAGTCAGGCCGGGCAAGGCCGGCGGCAGAGCCGGGGGGCTGGGCCGACGCGCAGACGCGCAGTTCCCCGTGCACCGGCGCAGCAGCGCGGCGCAGCGCGGCGCGCACCCGATGCGTGCGCCTCCCTGACCCGCTGCTCCCTCACAAACGCCTGCACCGCCGCGACGCGCGCGCGGTAGTGCGCGCCGGCGCCGCGCCCGCCCGCGGCGCCGCCGGGGGCAAAGTTCCCGCTTCCGGGAGAGCCGGAGGGGGCCTGGCCGCCGGGGGAGAGGCTGGCGGGGTCCTGGTTGTCGTGGATGGACACCTTGGCGGCCATGAGGGCAGCTTCCAGGGCGAGCACCTGGGCCTGCAGCTGCGAGTTGGCCTCCTGCATCTGCATTAGCGTCACCTCGATGGTCTGCTGCCGCTCCTTGCGGCGCTGGCGGTAGCGCTGCTGCGCGGCCTTGTTGAGCATCTGCTGGCGCCGCAGCTTGGCCTCCTGCTCGGCGTTCTGCGGCGTGCCGGCGGCGCGCGAGCCGCGCCGCTTGCGCGCGGCGCCCCCGCCGCCCCCCGCCGACGACAGCTCCTGCTGCGCGGTGCTGTCGTCGCCAAAGGTGAAGGCGCCCCCGTCGTAGGGCCCGCCGTCAAACGGGTTGCCCGAGCCGCCGCTGTGCTCGCCATTGGGTTGGCCCGGCGGACCGACCTGCGCGAAGTGCATCGCGCCGGAGGGCGCGGCGCGCGCGGCTCGCTGCGGCGCCGGCAGCCCGCGGGCTGGCTGCTACGATGCCTGGGCGATCCTCGCAGCCCCCTATGGGCGGTGTGTCCGCCTTTGCGCGCCCCGAGAAGGGTGAGGACGCGCCAGCGGGCTGGCTGCGTGCCCTCGATCGCCCGCACTCCCCCCCTCGCGGGCCGATTTGGTTTCTAGGATGGTGAGAAGTCCTCAGCGACGGCGGCCGCGGCTCGCAAGGCCCTCGCGGCCTCGAAGCGCGCCCCCTCTCGTCACGGGCCTGAGGGCCTCGTGGCGGCAACGACTGCTTTAGCGGCGCGATTCACTAAAACCCGATGCGCGACCCCGTTCGAATTGCGTGCGGCGGCTGGAAGCGAGCTGCCCGCGCGACGCGAAAAAGCCGCCTCGGGGCGGCTAGCAGCGAGGCGCCGGCCTGCAGCCCCTGGCGGCCGCAAACCCGCAGCGGCGCACACGGCTCGTGTGCCCTGGCCCTGCAGCCGGCCTTGTCCCGCCCAGGGCTTCAAACCCCCCAAACCCAAGCGTCCATGCCTCCCACGGACCACAACGGCCGGCTGGCTGCTTCCAAAATCGAGACCAGGGGTTTTACTGCCTTTGGGCCTCAATGTGGCCACTGCCAGGCTGCTTGGGTACCACGAATTGGCCGTGCGCGCGTTCGTAATTGGCAGTTCTGCGGGGGCCGGGCGCGCCTTGGCCGGCGCGCCTCGGACGCCCAGAGGTTTGGGCAGAGGTTTTGAGCCAGCTGCAGCTGCAAAGCAAAGTCGGTGGGGGGGCTCCACCGGCGTGAGCCAGGAAACCCATCGTATTGCCGGCGACAAAAACGGGGGCGGCCGCGGCAGCGGCGGCGCCCGCTCAGGCGCCGGGCTTCTCGACGGCCAGGCCCTCGGCGGTCCAGCCCTTCATGCCGTCCCTGAACACCTTGACCCCCGTGTAGCCCGCCTCGGACAGGAGGGCGGCGGCACGCGCGGCGCGGCGGCCGGCGCCGCAGGCCTGGGGCGGCGGCGGCGGGGTGGCGCGTTGGGGCATTTGGGCCGGGCAAGCGGTGTGTGGGTGTCGGGGGCCAAGGGAGGCTCGAGTGCGGGGTTGGCTGGCGGGCGCTTGGCCCACGAAACCCACGGCTGCCCAGGCGCAACAGTCCCCGCCGCACTTGGCCGCATGCAGTTCCCACCGTGCGCAAAGCACCCCCCTGGTCAAACTCCCCTGCCCCCCACCAGCCCGGTCAAACTGCCCCCGCTGCGTGCGCACCACAATGACCTCCGCCTTGGTGTCCGGGAAGAGCTTGCGCACCTCCTCCACAAACGCGGGGTTGGGCTCGAGCTTGTCGTGGTCATGGGCTGCGGTTTGGGGGGGGGAGTGGGTTTGTGGAGGCTGACGAGGAGTGCTCAGTGACGGCGGGAATGGTAGGGGGCGGCGCTGGGCTTGCGGGGCTTGCTGCGCGCCTCCCCTCCCGTCACGGGCCTCGTGGCGGCAGGACTATTTCAAACCGCCAGCGGCAGACGCTGCCGCCTTGGCGGCCCGCGCCCGGCGCCCGGCGCCCGGCGCCGGCCTGGCATGCCCGCTGCCGCCGGCCTGGCCAACCCGCGCGGCTCGCGTGTGCCCGCATGCATGCAAAGCTGGAGAGCGGCTCACGTCCGGCGGCGCCCTCCAGAGCGACCGGCACGTTGAGAGACTTGGGCACGTGGCCCTCGGCAAACTCGTGGGGCGTCCTGCGTGGCGGCGGTGGGCGGTGGGCGGTGGGCGGTGGGCGGTGGGCGGCGGCCGGTCGAGCGCCGCGGCGCGGCGCGCGCGCCGCGCGCGCTGCCGCATGCTGGCGCATGCGGCCACGGCCGTGCGCTGTGCGCACCTGACGTCGATGTAGGGCACGCCGGCCTTCTCGACCAGCTGCTGCGTCTCCGCGGCGCTCAGGATCGGATGGGGCGCGTCGGAGGACATTTTCGCGCTTGCGGCGGGGCGGCGGGAGCGGCGGCGGCGATGCCGGGGGCGTGGCGTTGCCCTGGGAGCGTGTGAACGGATCCGCGGTTGCTTTCTGCGATTTACCAGGGGACCCAGTGCCCGCGGGCGCCCGATCGCCTGGATTAAATGTCACCTGGGGGTCACTGCCACTCTTGTAAAGGTCGTCGAATCATGTTTGGCAGCGGCGAGGAGGCCGGCCGGGCGCCAGGCGACACAGGAAATGCAGTTATAAACGCCCCGTAACGAACTGAACCCGCGGGCGTCGCCACAGCGCCGTTCAAGGCCGCGGTCCAAGACAAGCAGCAGCGGGCGATCCCCGCAAGAAACTGGCGCTCCCGACGCAGCAGGCGAGTCACAAGAGCACGTTCTGGCGCTCGGTAGATCAGCGTTTGGCGGGGCTGCCGCCGCGAGGCGGCGCAACAGCACTCGCGTGGCTGGCTGGCACATGCGCTTCGCGCTCGTCGCGCCGCGCACGTCGGTTGCCAGCCCCCAACACAGTCCTGCCCGGCCAGCCGTCAAACCGTCGCAAAAAACTTTGACCCAGCATCCCTCGCCCCGCCTCCAGGCCCAATAGGGCTGGCGCGTCGCCGGGGCCGGGCGCCGTCCATGGACGATGACGCGGCGGGAGACGCCGGCGGCGGCGGCGGCGGCGGCGGCGGCGGCGGCGGCGGCGGCGGCGGCAGCCTGACAAGTTCGTCCGTCGAGCGCGCCGGCCGCGCGCGCAAGCGCAGCAAGGGGGGGTCCTCCGGGACCGGCGGCACGACCGGCGGCACGACCGGCGGCACCGCCGGCGGGGCGGGCAAGGCGGAGCAGCCGACCAGCGGCGACGCGGCCGGCGCGGGCCCGCCGGCCGCGCCGCTGACGGCGGAGGAGCAGGAGGCCAAGCTGCGGCGCCAGCAGATGCTGAACAAGGCCGCGCAGCAGCGCTACCGCCAGCGCCGCAAGGAGCGGCAGCAGACCATCGAGGTGACGCTGGTGCAGATGCAGGAGGCCAATTCGCAGCTGCAGGCCCAGGTGCTCGCCCTGGAAGGCGCGCTCATGGCGCAGGCGCAGCCGCAGCAGGTGCTGCTGCAGGGGCTGCCGCTCGGGATGATGCCTGCCGGCCCAGGGGCTGCGCTGCCCGGGGGCCCCGGCGGGGCGCTCGTCGTGCCGCCGCAGGCGCTGCTGGCCGGCATGCCCCAGGTGCAGCCCCTCCAACTGCAGCAGCTGCAGCACATGCAGGCCCACAGCGCCGCCACGCCGCTCGCGTCGCCGGCGCAGACCGGGGGGCCGCCGATGGCGTCGCCGGCGAGCCAGCAGCAGCAGCAGCAGCAGCAGCAACAGCAGCAGGAGTTTCACAGGCAACAGCAGCAGCGGCAGCAGCAGCAGCACCAGCAGCAGCAGCCATTTGGGGGCGCGATGGGGCCCGCCCTCTCCGGTCCGGCCATGCACACCCTCCTCGCCGCCGACGAGGGCGCCGGCAGTGGCGACGGCGCCGCGAGCCCGGCGGCCGCGCTCCCGCCCGGCGCGGCGGCGCGCGCGGCGGAGGAGCATCGCGCCCGCGTCGCCAGGCTGCGGGCTTTTGTGGAGCAGCACCAAGTCCCGGGGCTGCACCTTGCGGGTGGGGCCTCATTCTCATTCTGCGGGGCCGCCTTGTTTCAGTTTCGGGCCGCTTTGCTTGCTGCCGCAAGCGCTGCAGCAAGAGGCCAACCCCTCGCCTTCCGCTGCGTGCCACGCCCCCGCGCCCTGCCAGCCGCGCGCCGTCGGAGACCCTCTCAACCCCGCCCCGCTCCGGCGCCGCGGCCAGCCGACCCCCGCCGCCCCGCCCCACCCTCCCAATCCGCAGGCCGCCCCCTCCCCGCCAACCTGGCAAAGGAGCTGTCAGACCTGGTCCGCGCCTGCTCCGCCGGCTGCGCCGCGGCGCTGGACATCTCGTCGCCGGAGGTTTCCTGGCCGATTGGCGGGCCCCGCGACGCGGCAGAGGGCGGCGGCGGACGGGAGGCGTCGGCGGACAAGCAGCGGTGGCTGCAGGTGCGGGCGCTGCGCTGCGCGTGCGTGCCGCCGGCTTCCCCCCACCGCCCTGCCTGCATGCGCTGGCCTTGGAACGGCTGAGCACCTGCCTCTCAGGCGCGCGGCCGAGCGCTCCTGAGCCTGTCGAAGCCAGCCCCCAACCGCCCTCAACCGCCCCTAACCGCCCTCAACCGCCCCCAACCCGCCCCCCAACAGGTGCTTGCCGACGTGAGCCTGTCGGACGACCAGATGCGCGACCTGCTGGCGCTGAGGGCGCAGCTGCTGGAGGCCCTCGGCCGCTACCTCGCGGAGCGGCGCGCACTGTCGGAGCGCCTGCTCGCCGCCGCCGCCGCGGCCGCGCCGCAGCCGGGGCAGGACGCGGCGGGCGCGGGCTCGGCCGCGGTTTTGGCGGCTGCGCGGCAGGCGGCGGCGGCCGGCGTGGCGGCGCTGCGGGAGCGCGGCTACGCCGAAGGCATCGCTCGCGGCAGCCTGCAGACGAGGAACGTGGTGCGGCAGCTCGAGGTGAGGCCTTTGATGAAGAGTATTCAGCCGCTTGCTGCTCAGCCAGTCTCTGCAGGGGTTTGGCTTGGGGGGGAGGGCGGGCAGTCAGCCCATCGAGGTGCCTTGCAGCGCAGCACTCCCCTGGCCTCCCTCCCTTCCCCGGTTTTGCAACCCGTGACGCCCGGCGATTACGCCCCTTGGTGGGCAACAGCCACAGCCGCAACCCCAGCCGCAGCCGCCGCACCCCCCTCCCTTGGACCCCTCTCATCCCACCTCCACCCCGCCCCGCCCGCCCAGTCCGGCCTCGCCCCCGCCGCCAAACCCCTCTCCTCCTGCCGCCTTTCCACACCCCCAAACCCCCAATCCGACCAGGCCGGCATACAGACTGAGGGCCGGCTGGTCCGTGAGTTCACTGCCACCATGCTCGGCCGCGTGCTGTCGACAGAGCAGGCGGCCATCGTCATCGCCTCGCAGCCGCACGTGACAGGTGAGCCCGCGCCCGCGGCCGCACAGCAGCCCGAGCCCGCGCCCGCGCCCGCGCAGCAGCCCGCGCAGCAGCCTTGCGCGCCCGCTTCGCCCGCCCGCACCGGCTGCGCGGCCTGCTGCTCCGCCGGGTGCCGGCCTCCCAACCCCCGCCTGCGTCCCCCCTCTCCCCCCAACAAAAACCCCTCAGACATTCTCAACCTGGCCAACGCCACCGCCGAGCTGTACGAACTGGTCCCCAGGCTGGGCAGCATCTGCAACAACCCAACCATGCCCACGGCGGCCATCATCACCGCCGCCGCCGCCGCCGCCGGCGCGTCCATAAAGCGCAGTAGCAGCGGCGGCATCGGCCCTGGCGGCGCCGCGGCGGGCCAGCTGCTGCGGCAGGCCGGCACGGCGGCGGCGGCGGCGGCGGCGGGGCCGGCGGGCGCGCCGGCGCCGCAGCGGCCGCCGGCGCCGTTGAGGGGCGGGGCGCGGCAGCCCGAGACCCACACGCCGAGCATGAGCTCCAGCGGCCACGCGCTGTCGGGGCCGCCGGCGCCGGCACCGCTCACATCCGACGAAGCCGGCGGCAGCGCGGCCGCCGGCGCGGGCACGGGCAGCGGCGGCGCCGCCGCCGGGGCCGCAGGGCCCGCGGCCGGCCGCAAGCCGCCGTGGCAGCCGCCGCGCGGCGCGGCGAGGGCCGGCGGCGGCGCCGGCGGCGCGGGCGGGCGTGGGGATGCTGTTGAGCACCACGAGCTCCAAAACTTTATGTGGGAGCTGATGGCAGAGGCCGGCGACGACGGCGACGCGGCGTGCGCCGCCGCGGCCGCCGGGGAGGGCACCTCGGGCGGCCGCGGCGGCGCGGGCGCGCGCGCGGCGGCGGCCGGCGGCGGCGCCGCCGCCGCCCGCGGCGGCTCGGAGCCTCCCGGCCTGCTGTTTGCGGGGATGGAGGGGTTTGACGCCGCCGGCGGGGGCCGCGGCGACGACGAAGGGGAGCTGCTGTCGTCCCTCAAGAGCGTTTTCGGCGCGGGCGACGACGACGACGACGGCGGCGGGGGCGGCGGCGACGACGACGACGACGACGGCGGCCCTTAGACACCGCACGCGCCCCCCACCGGCCCCGGGGCCGCAGCGCTGGCGGCGCGCGCGGCGCGCCGCTGCGGATGCAGGAGCGAGCGCGCCGCCGCCCGAGCGAGGCGGCGTCCAAGGCAGCGCTGGGCCGCGCCAGGCGCGGCCCTCGAAACGATGAAAGGCAGTCCGTGCGCGGACTGCCCAGGCAGCAGCGGCAGCATTGGCGGCGGCGGCCGCCGCGGCGGCATTAGATCCGCCCCCTTCCGGCCGCCGCCGCCTGCTGCAGCACTGTGGGGGGCTGAGCTTTCACTTCGAGGGGGGGTTTCTCTGAATGGGGGCGCAGCCGCGATACCGGCCGGCGGGCGCCCCCCTCATCCGCGCCGCCGCCCCTGGGCCGTTTGCCCGTGGGCCGCCGATGCGCGCCTGAACTGCGGTGTGAGCGGGTACTCCTCAAAACCTAGACCACTCATCCTTTGCAAACGGCCCCTGCATGCATTGCTTCCCGGCGGCCCGGCCCCCGCCACGCGCGAGCGCCTCTCTGGCGCGCCGCCTGCATTTGCTTCCCGCCCACACCCGCGCCCCGGCTGCGGCCCCTGCCACGCGCGCGGCCGCACCCTGCGACGGCCCTTTGTTTGGTTCTGCGATGGCCCCCCTTCCCAATCGGTCGTTGTCGCCCAGCGGGGGCGCATTCGGCGGGCCGGCGCCCCCCGAGGCAAGCGCCCCTGCTGCCGAGGCGGCGGCGCGCGCTATGCTGGCAGGAAGCCCCGCCCCCTTTTCAGATGGCACCCCAAGGCACACGCCCGCCTTGGGACGCACTTGGCAATTCACATAAAAACGCTATTGCGGCGTTTTGCGCGCGGGCGCGCGGAGCGGGCGGGCGGGCGGGCGGGCGGGCGTCGCCGCCGTCGCCGCCGCCGCCGCCGCTGCCGCTGCTGCTGGGCCCGCGCTAGCCGTTGCGGCCGCTCACCTTCCGTGGGAGGCTCCGTTCCCTACCCTTTACGCGCGCGTGCGTCTGCCCAAGCCCCCTCCCCCATTGAACTTCCCCCCGTTACGATGACGCACACACCACAAAGCCATGCCAGCCGCCCAAGAGGCCATCGCCTGCACCTGCCCTTAACCCAACTCTCCCCCCCCCCAAAAAAACGCCAAACGAGCCCTGTGCCAGGCGTGGCCGGTTTCTCTGGCCGGGCTCTTCCAAGGCCCCGATCCGCTTGTAACCCCGCCGTACGCCGCCCCTGCGCCGCCAGGGCGCACGTTGGTCACAGCGACTGCCAGAGGCAGCCGAAAAGCATCGCAGCGTGCCAGATGCGTGTTACAACGCAGCGCCGCCCCTGCTGAACTGCCCCGCCCCTCCTGAACTCCCCTGAACTCCTGTCCCCCGCCCCCCCCCCCAATCGCTAGCTGCCAAATCGCCAGCCCCAAATCGCTAGCCGCCAAGCAACCCGCCAGCTGCGCTGCGTGTGCGGCCGCCGCCGCCGCCGCTGATCGCCGTTTAAACGTTGTGTCGGGCAATGGTCGGTTTCACTCCCCGGGGGCGGCGAACCCGGGGCCAGGGGCCGCCTGCGCCGCCGCCGCCGGCCGCCGCTGCAGCCCCTCGCCGCCGCCCAGCGACACGGCAGCGCCGGGCGAAAACGCGGCCGGCGCGTCATCAGCCCCCGGCTGCGGCGCTGCCCCGTCCCTGGCCCCCCCCAGGCCGCCGCCGCCCGCCGACAGCTGCAGCGCGTGGCCGTTTTGCTCGCCGCCGCCGTTGCCGCCGCCGCCGCCGCTGACGGCAGTGGAGTGCGCGGGCTTGGCCGGCCCTGGCGCCCCCGGGTGCGGGCCGCCGCCGCCGCCGCCGGCCGCGGCGGCCACGGCCACCGTCGGCAGCGCGGCGTGCGCGCGCCGCCAGCGGGCGATGCGGCCCCCAAGGTAGTTGGCGATCGGCTGCAGGGGGGGGAGGGCGCGGTGGAGTGTTTTGGCGGCGCGGTTCAGTGGTTTGGCGCGCGGCGGCGGCGGCTTAGGGAGTCGGCAGCACAAAGGAGACCTCCTCCCATACGCCCAGCCAGCGCGGCACGCCCGCTGGCCGGCAAAACACACCTGCGCGCGCGGCACGCACGTTCTTGGGCGCGCACCCAAGCGCACACTCGCGGCCAAACGCACATTCGCACCAAAGCGCACACTCGCGCCAAAGCCACCCCCCAAAGCGCCGCCCCGTCCCGCCGCACCTGGTCCATAAAGATCTGCACCAGCTGGCCAACGATGCAGGGCACGGCCAGCAGGCCCTGGGTGGAGGCGCTGGAGGCGATGAAGTTGATCACGGTGATGGCCACGGGGGCGCTCTGCAGCGATTTGCGGCGGCGGTTTTGTTTCGCGGCTGCGTCGGCTTTTGGAGCGTGCTGGACAACGCTTGTGGGGTGTGCTGGCACCGCCCAAAGGCGGCCGACTTCTTGAACTGAACGTTGCCCCCGAGGCGCTCCGCGGCGCTGCCGGCGCAAGCCCGAGGCGAGCGGCCCCACGCGGGGCCGAAAAGCGCACCGCGCCCGCGCACGCCCGCCAGGCGCGTGCGCGCGGTTTGCGGGGTGCGAACGCCATCCTCCCCTCCCCCCCTGCGCGCCGGCCAAAGCGGGGCGCGCCTTTTGGGAAGCCATGAGCAGCACGCAGGCCGATTCTGGGGGATCCAGCCGCAGCAGCGCCACCGCGACGGCGTTGAAGATTAGGTAGACCACGTGCAGCAGGATGGCCGCCACTATGAGCAGCAGCATCACGCCGAAGGGGAGGTCGGTGATGAGGTGGGCGGAGGCGGAGACGGTCTGCCTGCGGGCGGTTTCGAGGGCGGTTTTTTGGGGGCGGTTTTTTGGGGGCGGGTTTTTGGGGCGGTTTTGTTTGGGAGGGGGGAGCGCAGGGCTTTCCAGTGGCCCCGGATGAGCAGGGCGGCCCCAGGGTTGGACTCAGCTGCGTGTGTGTCCCGCCGGACTCGAGTCGGTTCGCCTCTGTCTGTGAGCGGCGCGGGTGCCACAAGCGCGCGCAAAAACGCGCGCGGACCCCAGATCGCACGCACCAGATCAGAACCGCGAGGTTGGCGTTGGAAAACATGGACAGCGCGACGCGGTGGCGCGTCGCGAAGCGCCGCGCCGGCTGCCACGTTCGCAGCAGCTTTCCCAGTATCGAGGGCGCCAGGCACGACAGCATGAGCTTCACAAAGGTGGGGCCGTAGTTTATGGACAGCGTTCCGGAGAGGCCGGACTGCGTTTTGTTGTTGGGCGAGGGGCGGGGTGTTGTTTTGGGGGTGAGGAGGGGGTGGCGGCTATGCCTTGCGGGGTTGCAGCCTTGCAGGCGCCGATCGCGGCCGCCGAGGCAAGGGTGAAAGCAGGGCGGTTCAGGCAAAGCCCGCGGTCTCTCAAGCTGCGTGCAGCGGCCTGGCCGCGCGCAGCCGCCGCGCATGCACGCGGTGCGCCCAACCCAGGGGGCGACCCCGAAACCCCCCGCACCCGCCGCCTCTGCTTGCCGATGACCCCTTTCAGCCACAGCGGGATGAGCGCGACGCCGACGGCGTTGGTGAAGGTGGTAAGCAGGATGGCCAGCGCGCCGTTGCCTTTGGCGCTGGTGACAAGGGAAATGCCCACGCCGAGCTGCGGGTGGGGTGGGTTAGGGTGGGGGGTTGTTGCGGGGGGCGTTAGGAGGCTGTTCTGGGGGCCATTACTGCGCTGGAGGGGAGGTCAACAGGCCAGGACCGGCCTGAGGAAACACTCCACGCGGGTAGCAGGCGCGGCGCCGGCAAAGGGAGACAGCGCCAGCCCCGTTTGACGGGAAGCAGAGAGCGAAAAAAAAGAACGCCAGCCCGCGCCCCACCGTGGTCGGCACGGTGGCAAAGATGGCCAGCCCAGTGGCGAACTCGCGCGGCTTGAAGGGCAGCAACTTGAGCGCAAACGCCAGCAGCGGCGTGATGCCCAGAATGGACACCGACCCAAAAGCGGTGGCCAGCGCGCCGCGGCCGGAGAGCAGGCCTTTCAGCTCTGCGGTGCGCAGCTGCAGGCCGGAGATGAGGAACACGATGAAGGAGTTGACAAAGGCGACCACGCGGACGCCCTTGATCTGCGCGCGGGGTTTTTTGGTGGAGAGTGGGGGAGGGGGTGTTGCGGTTTCGGCGGTTTTGTTTGGGGGGGAGACGGGCGGCTCTGGGGAGGGCCCTTGCCTGCGCCGTCGCTGGCCAGTCAATGGAGGGGCTGCGGCAGGCCGCGCGCCGCGGGCCGGGGCATTGGCCGGCGGCGGCAGCTGCTCAGGTCAGCGCGGCGCAGGTCAGCAGCACGCGCCGGCAAGCAGCGAGGCGCCGGCCCCCCGGTTGCGCAGCACCGGCCCGCGCGGGCCCCGCTGGCGCGTGCGCGCACCTCTGGCTTCATGACAGCGGCCCCCGGCACGGGCCACGCCAGCGCGATGGTGAGCGCGATCAGAAAAGACACCGGGAGGAAGTTTTTTGACACGAAGCTGCCGGCCAGGATTGCCCATTCGCCCCTCTGCTGGGGGGCTTGCTGCGGTTCATTGTGCTTGTGCTGCGGCTGCTGCGGCTGCTGCTGCTGCGGTGGCTGGTGGTGTTGATGGTGCTGGGCTTGGTGCTGCTGAGTTTGGTGCTGCTGCACGGCGGCCCCCGCCGCTGCCTCGGTGTCGCCGCTCATAGGCCGCGGGCGGGCGGCAACTGTCCCGCCTGATCCGGGGAGGATGAATGTGCAGTTTCAGCTTGCCGCCGGCGGCCGGGAACGGCCTGGAGCGCGGCCGCGATCGGGATTTTGGGGCGACTTGGTCGCTGAAGCGGCCCCAGGCCGCTGGGCGAGTGGAGTTCAAAGCATGGGGTTTGAGCTTGGTTTCGGAATACGTACGGGCCTGTCCCGCGCCCAGAATCAGCCGTCTCACCGGCCGGCGTCACCGGCCTCTGCAAATGCGGCGCGGCGCCGGCGCGGTGCAGTCGGCTTGCAGCTTCGCCGCTTGATCTAGCGCAGCTCTGGCACCTGCATAAATCAATGGCGGCCGGCCCTGCGGCCAGCCCTACCAGCGCATAGCCCACCGCCCGACTGCAAACCAACCGGCCTACCTACCGCCTTGTTGCTGCAGCCACGAGGGCGGCCGGGGGCGGCATGCGCCAGGAGGGCCGGCGGGCCCGCATGCCAGCCTCCGGCGGCGCAAGAGCAAACCGCGCTGCAGCGGGTCGCGCTGCAGCGGACGCGGCAGCGCTGCCGCGGCCGCAGCGATTTTCGGCAGCGGCGAGCACGCGCCAAGGCGGCCTCATGAATCCAGGTCCTCCGAGCGTTCGGGGCGCGGGCCGGCGCAGCTCCAGTCATCTTCAACCCTGAGCATCTCTGCAGGTGGGCGCGGAACGGGCCGTTGCGGGGAAGCGGCGGCGCAGGAGCGTATTGCTTCTGTGCGCTTTGCGCCGGGTTTGCGCAATTGCGGGGCGCCGCAGGCCCACGCCGCGGCCTTCGCACACCGGCCTAGGTGGCTGGTGTGAAGCGGGAGGTATTTTAGCGTCGTTAGCGCCCGGCCAAGGCGGCCCTAGGGTCCAGGCCCGCTCTGGGACGAAACCTCGGCACCGGCGCGAACTGCCCACGCAGCCCGGCCTTCCCAAAAACGGGCCACGCACGCCCGGAGCCGCATTCCGACAATCCCGAATACCGTACATACGAAACGATAAGGCGTTAGCAATTATAAGTTTTTGCTGCCAGGCAGGGGCTAAAACATAAGTTTTAAGGCGATTTGGGCCGCCAGGGCTTGCTGGCACGGAAATTTCAAGGCGCCACAGGCGCAGGGGGCGGCGGGCGCTAGTGACCGGGGGCAATGGCCGGCTTTTGCGCGGGCCGCTGGGCGGTGGAGTTCAAAGCATGGGGCTTGAGCTTGGTTCCGGAATACGTACGGCCTGTCCCGCGCCCGGTATCAGCGTCTCACCGGCCGGCGTCACCGGCCTCTGCAAATGCGGCGCGGCGCCGGCGCGGTGCAGTCGGCTCGCAGCTTCGCCGCCTGATCTAGCGCAGCCTCTCTGGCACCTGCATAAATCAATGGCGGCCGGCCCTGCGGCCAGCCCTACCAGCGGATAGCCCACCGCCCGAATGCAAACCAACCGGCCTACCTACCGCCTTGTTGCTGCAGCCACGAGGGCGGCCGGGGCGGCATGCGCCAGAAGGGCCGGCGGGCCCGCATGCCAGCCTCCGGCGGCGTAAGAAAGCAAACCGCGCTGCAGCGGGTCGCGCAGCGGCGGCAGCCGGCAGCGATTTTCGGCAGCGGCGAGCACGCGCCAAGGCGGCCTCATGAATCCAGGTCCTCCGAGCGTTCGGGGCGCGGCCGGCGCAGCTCCAGTCATCTTCAACCCTGAGCATCTCTGCAGGGTGGGCGCAGGCGGGACGGCGCGGGGAAGCGGCGGCGCAGGAGCGTATTGCCCCTGTGCGCATTGCACCGGGTCTGCGCAATTGCGGGGCGCCGCGGGCCACGCCGCAGCCTTCTCACCCCGGCCTAGGTGGCTGGTGTGAAGCGGGAGGTATTTTAGCGTCGTTCGCGCCCGGCCACGGCGGCCCAGGCCCTCTGGGACGAAACCTCGGCACCGGCGCGAACTGCCCACGCAGCCCGGCCTTCCCAAAAACGGGCCACGCACGCCCGGAGCCGCATTCCGACAATCCCGAATAATCGCAAGCACTGTGAAATTGCCCCCAAACACCCAAACGAACCCCCCCAGAGCCCCCACGAGGCCTCAGCCATGAACGCCCTGACCTGGCCCTCCGGCCGCCCGGCAGGTGCGTCAACGAGCGCGAAACCGCGGTATACGCGGCCGCAGGGGCGGCCAGGGCCGCGCGGGGGCGCCCGCGCCCGCACGGCCCCGTCCCAGGCGTGCCGGGCGACGCGCCCGTTGGCCCATCACACAACGCGCGCCGCGCCCGCGCGAACCCCGCCCGCCAGGCCACTACCGCCGCGGGCGCACCACCGGCGCCCCCAGGAAGCGCACCCAGCTGATGCTGTTCTCCCGCTACACCACCGGCCTCGCGCGCGCCGCCGCCCCTGCGGCAGGTGGGGACAGGGGGGGGGGCAGCGGGGGGCGAGAACGCAGCTTTGCGTGTGACTTTTGTGTGCCCCAAGGGTGACCAGCTCGCGGTGGGAAGGGGCCGGCAGCTCCCGGCCCGCGGCGCAGCTGCGCTGACGCCGCGCCGCCGTCCGCAGGCCGCTCTGGACTTGACTCCGCCGATGGCGGCTCCGGCTATGGCTCCGGCGCCGGGCGCGGCGGCGGCGCCGGCGGCAACGGCGGCTCCTGGGGCCGCCCCTGGGGCCGCGACGACGGCGAGGGCGAGGGCAAGCGCCGCCCGCAGGGCGTGACGGTGGCCGCCGCCACGCTGGCGACGCTGCTCGCCGCGGGCGCCGCCGCGCCCGCCGTCGCCCAGGCCTCCCGCGCCGCCCGCGGCGGCGACGAGGCCAGCGGCCCCGCGGGCTGCCTGCTCGCGTGCGCGGCGCTGGCGCTGCCCGCGCCGGTCGCCGGCGACGTCGCCGCCGCGCCGGCGCGCGACGATGTGCTGCCTGGGCCGTCCCGCCTCACGCGGCTCGAGGTCATGCTGTACGACCCCCCGCAGGTGGGCGCGCGGGGGCGGTTGGCACGCAACGCCGTGTGCAGTCGTGCAAGCGCACAGCTGCCGTTTGCTGCAGCAGCAGCGCTGCATTGCGCGCAGCCCGCTTGCAGCCAGCCCAGCGCCTGCCCCAGCCCTGCCCCAGCGTCTGCCCCAGCGCCTGCCCCAGCTCCCGCCCCAAACGCCTGCCCCAACGCTTTCCCGCGCACCCCCCCGAACCGCAGTACCGCGTCAAGGACACCATCCTCATCCACTGAACAGCTCTGAGGGGCGTGGAGCTGTGCCGCGGCCGCGCGGCGAGGGAGCTGGGCGGGTGCCGGGCGCCGGCGGCCCGAGATACAGAGGGCGGCAAAGGCGAGGTGCAGAGGGCGGCAAAGGCGAGGTGCAGAGGGTGGCCCAAGATGCAGAGGGCGACCCGAGATGCAGAGGGCCGGCCCAAGATGCAGAGGGCGGCGAAGCGCGCAGCGCGAGGCGACGCGCGCGGCGGCGGTGGGGCCTGGCGGCGACGCAGGGCGCACCGCAGGCCCCGGCCCCGGGTAAAAAGGAAGCATAAATAGCAAGCAACGCAGTGGCATGGTCAGAGGGGCCAGCAGGCCAGGGAATCGGGATTTCAGCGGGAATTAATGTGGTGAAGCGCAGTGCCGGGCCGCGGCAGAGGCCGGTTACGCCGTGCGCGGCGCGGGTCAAATGCGGTACGCGCCGGCTCGGTGAGTTTGGAAGTGCGTCTCCGTTCGAAACGGCATTGAGACACCGGTGCGGGACGTCGAAACGCTCTGCAGCGGCAAGCACGCACCCTGAACGATCTTGGACGGGGTGATTTCCGCCTGCGCTTGCCATAATCGTTATCTGGGCATACCAGATAAACTTTTAGCGGGGCCGGCAGGGCTGATCGAGGTGCGGAGGTCAGCACTGTCCGCGAGGCCTGCAGCGGCCGGCAGACGCGGTCCTTGCCCCGCGCGCCTTCGAAAACAGGCTGGAGAGCAGCTGCTCAAATTACGCTGCCCCGCGCTGCAGCTGCCTCGCGCCAGTCCTGCCGCCGCACCGCGGGAGCGCCGCGTGACCAGCCACCGCGGGGCGCGCAGTCTCCAACGCGTTCCCGCCCCTTCCGCCCGCCCCTCCCGCCGCGCCCCGCAGCCGCCATGTCGCTCCTCGCCGCGTTCAACGGCTCCGTGTCCCTCGGGGACGCGCTGCCCGCCGCCGTCGCGCCCGCCGCCAAGGCGGTCGCGAAGGCCGCGGTGGCCGCCGCGGCAAACGCGACCAAGGCCGCGGCCGCCGGGGGCGGCCTCGACAAGGTCGTGATCGGCTGGCAGGGCATCGTGGTGTGCGTGACCCTCGGGCTGTCGCTTATCGTCATGGGCATGGACGCCGTCGGCCCGGACCTGGTGTTTGGCGCCCTCGCGTCGATCTACGCCGTTTCTGGCATCATCACCGTGAAGGAGGCCGCGGCCGGCTTTGCCAACACGGTGCGCGCGGCCATGCATGCACGCGCCATGCGCGCATGGGGGCCGCCATGCAAGCGTTCCCGCCATGCGGGCCGCTGGCGATCGTGCGCGGCCCCCTCCCCTCCAGGCGCTGCCCTCTGCAGCAACCCCGCCGCGCATCATAAACCCAACCCCTCCTGCAAAACCGCCCCCTGCAAACCCCCAGGGCGTGCTGACCGTGCTCGCTCTATATGCCGTCGCCGAAGGCGTGAGCCAAACGGGTGGTCTAGACATCCTTATGAGCAAAGTCCTCGGCCGCGCCTCGAGCGTGTTCTGGGCGCAAGTCCGGATGATGATCCCCGTCATGATCGTGAGGGCCGCGGGGGGCTCGTGGTGGGGTGGGAGGGAGTGCGTGCGCCCCGCCTCGGCCCTTGTAGCTTGGCGCTAACGGCTCCAACGCCCCTCACGCAAACGGCGGCCGCCGCGCGCTGCCTCGGCCGCCGACCCCAACCCCTTTGCCTCGCGCCGGCAACCCCAGCCCCGCGCCCTCACCGACCCCCCAAAACCCGGCCCCGGTCCCCCAACAAACAGAGCTCCGCGTTCCTCAACAACACGCCCATCGTGGCGCTGCTGATCCCCATCCTCCTGTCCTGGTCGCGCCGCTGCAACGTGCCCGCCAAGAAGCTGCTCATCCCCCTGAGCTTCGCGACCGTGCTGGGTGAGAGCCCACAGGGCCCCGGGGGCCTGGCTTTAGCTCTGCACGGCCAGCGGCAGCACCCGCTGTGGCGGCCGGACCGCCTCCTAGCACTCCAAACCGCGCGCAGAGGCCTGCGCAGCCAAGCGCCCGCCGCCGCCGCTGCCAACACCCCCCCCCCCCCCCCCCCCCCCCCCCCCCCCCCCCCCCCCCCCCCCCCCGCCCCCCCCCCCCCCCCCAGGCGGCACCATGACTGTCATCGGCACCAGCACCAACCTGGTGGTGTCTGGCCTTCAGGCGGAGATGGCCAAGGACGACCCCACCATCCCCGTGTTTGGCTTCTTCACCATCACGGTGCGCGCCCCGGCTGCGCAACGGAGCGGCCCGCCGCCAGCCCGCATGCGGCGACGGGCTGCAGGGCCCTGCGCGCCATGGCTGCTGCCCTGAAAGCGGCAACCACTAAGCTCCACTCCCCCGCTCAACTCCCCTGCCCAAACACGCACCCCAAACAACCAACCCCAACAAACTACCCCCAAAAACAGCCCTACGGCGTGCCCTACGCCGCCTGGGGCATGGCCTACATCCTGCTGTTCTCCTGGCTGCTGCCCGGCCACGAGGGCGCGGGCCACACCGACCTCATCAGCGAGCTGGCCGTCGCCGACAAGGACGCCGCCGCCAAGCTGCTCGCGGGCCCGCTCGCGCGGTCCCCGCTGATGGCCGGGCTGGGGACCTCGCGCGTGATCGCGGTGCGTACGCCGGGCGGCACGATCGCCGGGCCGGCGGTTGCGGCGCACACACTGGGCGGGGACGACGTGGTCATCGTTCAGGGTGGGTCTTTGACTTGACTAAAACTGACCAAAGTTGACCGAAGTTGACCAAAGGTTTCAGAGTGTTTGCAATCCCTTGCCCTGTCTCTGTGCGCGGCTCGATTGCGTGCACATGGGGACCCATTGGGGACCGCCTCACGCCCGGGGCAGGCCAGCCGCGCACGCGCCCGCCGCACACATTCACGCACTCAAAACATCCATTCCCCCGCAGGCTCCGCCCGCGACAACTCCCAGCTCGCCTTGGCCAACGGCTTGGAGGTGCTGGCCTTTGAGGGGGACGCCTCGGACCTCGGCGCCGCCGGGGGCCGGCGCGAGGACCTGGAGGGCAGCGACGGCGAGGGCGGCAAGGACGCGGCCGCGACGGACAAGGCCACCGCGCTCGCACAGGTGCGTGGGGGGTTGGGTGGGGTTTTGGGGTCTAGGGGGGCGCGAGGCGGGTGGGGGGTACCACGCGGCTCGGTCCTCCCAGCAAACGCGGCCCGCCGAGGCCGCAGCGGCCCCCAAATGCTGGTGCTCTCAGCGCCGGAGCTCCCGCCCTGCGCGCGCGCTCGGCCCCTGCTCTCAGCGCCGCGTGCACCGCCCCCCCAACTCCACCCCACACATCCCAAACATCCCAAATCCCACACGCCCCCTTCCCACCCTCTCACACGCCCCCCCCCCCCCCCCCCCCCCCCCCCCCCCCCCCCCCCCCCCCACCCTCCTCCCCCTCCCCCCCCCCTCACCCCCACCCCCCCCACCCCCCAAAAGGCCGACATGCGCTTCTCCATCAACTTCTTCACCTCCATCGGCCTGGGCGGCGTGACCGACCGCGCGCGCGAGCTCTACAAGCAGCTGCCAAAGCTGATGGCGGAGCGGGCGGCGCGCGAGAGGGAGGCGGCGGAGCGCGCGGCCGCGGCGGCGCGCGCGGCGCGGGGCGGCAGCAGCAGCAGCGACAGCGACAGCAGCAGCAGCAGCAGCGACAGCGACAGCAGCAGCAGCGACAGCGACAGCGACAGCAGCGACAGCGACAGCAGCAGCAGCGACAGCAGCAGCAGCGACAGCGATTCGGATTCAGATCCGGGCGACAAGGGGCGCCGGGACCGCAGCGGCGGGCGCGGCGGCGGCAGCGGGGGCGAGCGCCGCCGCGAGGAGGGCAGCCGGCAGGCCCTTGCGCGCGGCGGCAGCGGCCAGGACGGCGGGCGCGACAGCAGCCGGGGGCGCGAGCGCGAGCGCGAGCCCGCCGCGCGCAACGGCGGCGGCGACGAGCGCAGCGGCGGCGGCCGCGAGCGGGAGCGCGAGCGCGAGCCGGAGCGCGAGCCCCCTACACGCAACGGCAGCGGCCGCGAGCGCGACGGCGGCCGCGAGCGCGAGCGCGAGCCGCTGGCGCGCGGCGGCAGCGGGCGCGAAGGCGACCGCGAGCCGCCCTCGCGCGGCGGCAGCGGGCGCGACCGCGGCGAGGGCGGCGCGCGCCGCGAGGAGCCCGCCCCTCGCGGCCGCGACGCGGGCCGCGACCGCTCGCGCGAGCGCGGGCGCGAGAAGGAGCGGTCTGGCGGGGATCGCGCCGGTGGCGGCGGCGGCGGCGGTGGCGAGCGGGAGGAGCGCGGCCGCCCCCGCGACGACCGCCGCGATGACCGGGACCGCAGGCGCTGATGGGGGGCCGCGCGGCCGCCCTCAGTCTGCGCGCTGGACCCGCGCCGCGCCGGCGGCTGCTGTGCCCGCAGCGCGCACGGGCGGTGCAGCGTGCTTGACATCTTGTAATGACCCCGCTTTGCCTGCACTCTGCAGCAATGCGATCAGCAGCTGGGCGGCCGTAAGAGAGGGGGGGGAAACGGCCCGTCCAGATTCCGCCGCCACGCGAATGCTCGCGGCGCCGCCTCGGCAGTGCTGGGAGACTGGCAGACCGCAGGGCTGTCCGGGCGCGGCCGTCGGGGCCGCCGCTGCGGAGGGGAGGATGGATAGAGCCGCCGCGCGGCCCGGATCCGCGGCCCAAACGCAACGCCTGGAGGGCAGCGCAGCACCGCAGTATCGCCCGTCGGTCGGAGCGCGCCCCGGCGCCAGACCGCGGCAGCTACCTCGCCACCGGCCGGCGCTTGGCGCGCCGCGCCGGGGTCGCGTGTCAGTTTTGTTCCTCTCCAGAGCCACCCACCCCGGCCGTTCCGCGCCCCGATCAGAGCCCTACCCTCCTCCCGAACCGACGGGCGCACCCCCCGGCCCCGATCTGCGCGCCCGCCATGGCCGCGTCGGCTAAAGTGAAGCTCCCGCAGAGCCTCCAGCCCGGTGAGGTCCAGCGAGGCGGGCGGGCCCTCCTGGCGCACTCGAGCTGTTTGGTCGCGGTGCCGTGCATCAGCGCGCGCAGCGCACGCCACGCGCCCCTCGCATGCGTGGTCGTCCGATCCCGGCGACCTTCATAAAGGCTTGCGGAGGGGGTTGCAGGCCCGTGGCCGCCCAGCCCCGCGGCGCGGCGCGATCACGCCGAGACGAGGCCGCCCGCGCCGCCCCGCCCAAACCGCGCTCCCCCCCGCCGCTCCCCGCCGCCGCCGCCCCTCAGTGGAGGACCTGCTCCTGTGGCGCGATGTCACCAAGAGCGCCGCCACGCTGGGCGGCGTCACGGTGGCGTACGTGCTGCTCGAGGTGCGCCTCGCCCCCGGGGGGGTTTGAGGGGAGGGTCGAGGCAGGCGAGACGCGGCGCGGCGAGGCGAGGCGCGGCGCGGCGGACGGCGGCGCACTTGACGGAGCCCCCTGCCCCGGCTCCTGACGCCGCCCGCCGCACCTTTCCCCAACCCGCAGTGGAGCGGCATCCCGCTGCTGACCATGCTCTCCAACATCGGCCTCGTCAGCAGCCTGCTCTGCTTCGTGTGGGCGCTCGTCGCGCGCGCGCTCAGCGTGTGAGCTGGGACGCGGCCGGGGCTGGGCTTTTTGACGGGGCAGGGCTGCGCAGGGCCCCGCGGCGGCGCGCGCACGCCGTGCATGGATCGCGGGGCGCGGAGGTGGGGGCGGAAAGCAAAGCCCAGGCCTGGTTTGCATCAGCCGGCTGACCCGGCACCCCGGCCCCCCGTGCGCCCCGCCCCCTCCCGCCCCGCAGGGCCGGCCCTGGAGACCACCTCCCCGGCCTGCTGCGCTCCGGCGTCGACGAGGCGGCCGCCAAGGCGGTGGCTGAGAAGCTGCGCGTCAACCTCAACAAGGCGCTGGGTGAGCGCCGCGGGCGCTCGGCGGGGGGGGGGGAAGCCGGCGGGCAGCGCCCGGCGCCTTCGGCAGCAGCGGCTGCGGCGCCTGCCTGGAGCCTGCGAGGGGCTTGGCAGGGCGAGACGCCCTGCCGGCCCTTGCTGGGGCCCGCCTTACTCTAGCTGCGCCGCCTGGGACCGCCTACCAACCCCCCGCCAACCCTCACCCCCCGCCAATCCTCAACCAACCCCAGCTGTGCTGCGCCGCGTGCTGTCGGGTGACGAGATCGGCCTGTCCCTGAAGACCGCAGTGGCGCTGTACGTCACCGGCACACTCGGCCGCGTCGCCACGCCCGTGGGCCTGCTCTTCGCAGGTGGGACGCCGGCCCGCGCGCCGCGGTGCTGGCAGGCTGCGCACGCCGCGGCGCCTGCTGGCCTGCGCACAGCCCCCACGCCCACTGATCTGCTGCTCACCCGAGCTGCGCCCCAACGCAGCGCTCGCCTCCCCCCTTTCACACACAAAAAACCTTTCCCCCCCCCTCCTCGCGTGCGTGCGCAGCCGTGCTGGCGCTGTTCACGCTGCCCAAGCTGTACGAGCTGCGGAAGGACGACGTGGACGCGGGGCTCAGCACCGCACGCAGCCACGCGGGTAAGTTTAGGGGGCGCGCGCGGTGCCGGCAACGGCGCAGCCACTACACCAGCGAGGGGGCGCGGCAAGGGGCCGCGGCACCGTCGACACCGCGCGCCCCATCCCTGCCTACCCCCACCACCCACCCACGTGCCCGCGCACCAACCCCCACCCACCCCCCCAGAGCGCCACCTCACCAGCGCCAAGGTCAAGGTGGAGGAGGTGGTGTCGCGCTTCACGCCGCGCAAGGGGCCCCCGCCGGCGGCCGCCCACAAGGACGAGTGAGCGCGCGCAGCGCGCCGCCGCGAGGCGCGCGCGCGCACACCGCCCCGCGCGCTGCGCCCGCCGCTAGTCGCATCGCTTTTCTTTCGCATGGATGGGGCCGAGGCGCCTCGTGGGCACGCCGCGGCGCGAACGCATTGTGCGACCGGGGGGAGGGGCGGGGGCGGGGCGGCGCTGCGGCGCCCGTGTGCAGGCGCCGATCCCCACACCCGCGGCAAGCGGTGGGCGCGCGCAGCGCCGCCGCGGCCATCCGCGCGCGGCTCGGGGCGGGGGCCCTTTTGAGCGCGGCGCGGCTCCCACCCCTCGCGTGTGCGCCTGCTCCGCGGCGCGCCTTGTTTCTTTCGCTCCAGAGGGGAAGGAGCCACCGCCACAGTAACCTGCCGGTCTTGTGCAGACGAACCGCCAGCGCAGCCGCAGGGGGGGGTCTGGGCAGCTGCCAGGGTGGTCGCCGGGGCCTGAAGGCTGAAGACCGGCGGGACAGGGCGGCGCGCTGACCCCAGGTCGTGCGCGGTGCCACAGTATTGCGCACCGCCCCTATGCAATTGCGAGACCACGGCCGCTGCGGGCCGGCCCTCCGCACTGGCAGCAGCCCCCTCCGCCACCCGGGCCCCCTACACTCCCCCCCTCCCCCAGGCCGCTGCCAGTGCCCACTCCCCAGCCCCCACCTGGTCCCCCGGAAAGGCAGTGCTTACACGGCCTCGGGGCCAGTCTCGCCCCTTCGGCGTATGAAATCGCAAAAACCCCGCCCCCGCCCCCCGCGCGCCCGCGCGCGCGCGCTCAGTGGCGGTCGAGCTGCTTGATGGTCACCACCGCGCCGGGGCTGATCTTGTTGAGTCCGATGAAGATCCAGTACTTGAAGAACACGTCGATGGCGATGGGGATGATGCCCACAAACAGGACGATGTCCTTCTCCTCCACCTCGATGCCGTAGTGGCCCAGCACGATGTCGATGAGCCCCGTCCAGCCCTCCTCAGAGTGGTAGCCAAGCATCTGGGGGGGTGAGGAGGGCGTGATTGGGGGGTGGGGGGTGGGGGGTTGGGGTTGGCCGCCTCGGACGGCGCGTGCGCGCAGCTGGCATGCCTGGGCCAGATCGCGCCACCGCCCAGAGCCCGGCGCGCTGCCTCCCCGCAGGCACGCGACGGGCCCTTGTCCACCAGATCACCACCCCGCCCCCCCCCCCCCACACACACCCCCCCCCCCTGCTCCCTCCCAAGGTGTTTGTCGCCCCCAACGCGCCCAGCTGGCTGCACGCCGCGTGCACCGCCCCCAAACCCGCACAAACAACGCCCCCCTGTCCCCCTGCCCCCTCCCCTCCCTCCAGGTGTTGGTCGCCCCCAACGCGCCCATCATCGGCCGCTCCATCCGCGACACCGGCTTCCGCGGCCGCTTCGACGCCGCCGTCATCGCGGTCAAGCGCGGGCACGTCAAGCAGGGGGGGCGCCTGGGGGACGTTGTTCTGCGCAAGGTGGGGGGCTTTTTGGGGGGGTTGGGAGGGGTGCTTTCGTGGCAGATGCCTAGTTTGGGGTGGAGGGCCTCCGCAGGGGGCTTTCCTGGTGTGGGCGTTAGGAGTTGGGTTGGAGCTTTGTCGTTGCCCGCTGTGCCCAAGCACGGCCGCCGCCGCCGCCTGCAGAAACGCCGCCGCCGCTGCCTGCTCAAACGCCGCCGCCGCCCGCCGCGCCGCAGGGCGACATCCTGGTCCTGTCCGTGGGCTCCAACTTTGACCCCAAGGCCGCCGACTTTTCCTCCAACTTCAAGAAGTGAGGGGGGGGAGGGAGGGGTGGAGGGGTTTGCGTTTTTGCAGTGCTGCCTGTGTTTTCCACTGCTTTGGTGCCGGGGCCACAATCCCCAACCAACCCAACCAACCAGCCACCCCACCCCCAAAATCAACCTTTTAAACCCCCCCACCCCAACCAACCACCCCCCCAAAGGCTCAAGTACCTGGACCAGACCGTGCAGCGCGAGTACACCACCGCGATGCGCGTCACCGGCCGCTCCCTGGTGGGCCGCACCATCACGCAGGCCGGGCTGCGCGGCGTGACGGGGCTGTTCCTGTTCGAGCTGCACCGGTCGGACGGCCAGATCATGCGCGCGGTGGCGCCAGACACGGTGCTGCACGAGGACGACACCCTCTTCTTCGCCGGTGGGCGCCTTTACTTGGCGCAGCGGGTTTCTTTTGGGGTGGGGGCGGAAGGTTCGCCTGCGGTTTGACCCGCCCGCCGATCAGACTTCACCTCCCCCGTGCACCCCCAAACTCCTCCAAAAACGCACCGCGCCCCACCTCAAAACGACCTGACCCCCAAACGCCCCCCCCAGGCGACCTCGCGTCCGTGTCCTTCCTGATGAAGTTTGAGGGCCTGGAGCACCAGCAGAAGAGCCAGCTCAAGAAGCTGCCCAGCGCACAGGTTGACCGCCAGCTGGTGCAGGCGGTGGTGGGGCCCCACTCTGAGCTCGTGCACAAGGTGGGGGGGGGCTCTGGGGTGAAGCAGGCCTTGCCTCTGAAACACAACTCTTCTGCTTTCAAACCCAGTCTAGTCATCGTTTGTCGTGCCCGCCTACAGATGCGCGCTTGGCGCCGCCCAAACCGCCGCGCCCGCCCGCGCCTGTCTCTGGCAAACTGCGCAACCCCGGGGCTTGGCTTTCACGCGCCGCCGCCAACCACCCAACCGCCCAACCCGCCAAACCGCCCATTCATCCTCTCCCGCCCACCCCAGACCGTCCGCGACGTGCGCTTCCGCCACACCTACGGCGCCGCCCTGCTGTCCGTCCACCGCTCCGGCCAGTCCATCATCGGCGACATAGGTGGGTGGCCGGCGCACCGCTTTTTGTCATCGGGCCTCCCGTTGAGGCATTAGAACCTTGGGAGGCCGAGGGAAGGTTGCGTTTCCTCTTGCCTGCCCACTAACTTTCAGCTGGCGCTTCAGCGCTGACCCTCTCCCCCCCAACCCTCCCAAAACACCCGCAAACACCCCCCAAAACACCCCACCCCCCCAGCCAACGTGAAGCTGCAGTCCGGCGACGTGCTGGTCCTCGAGACCGGCCCCGAGTTCCCCAAGCTCTTCGCCCACAGCCCCGCCTTTGCGCTCATCAGCACCGTGCCCAACTCGGCCCCCGTCAAGCGCAACCGCATGTGGATCGCGCTGCTCATCGTGGCGGCGCTCATCAGCACGCAGGTGTGTGCGTGTGTTTGTGTTTTGGAGGAGCTATATGGCACTCGGGGTACCATTCAAAGCTCAGCAGGGCTCCCTTGCCACCCCGCTCGACACCCCCCGCGCCAAACGGAACCTCCCGGTGAAAGGGCCCAAAGACGAGCACCTGAAGACGCATAAAACCGCCCGAAACCGTCCGAAACCGAAACCTCCCGGTTACAATAAAAACCCAAACAAAACCTCCTGATTGAACAAAAACAAAACCCCCGCCCCCCCTCCCCCAGATCTACGAGGGCGCCAGCGGCAAGGACCTGGTGCACCTCTGGCCCGCGTCCATGATCGCGTGCGGCCTGATGCTCGCGTTCAAGTGCATGAACGCCACGCAGGCGCGCGACAGCATGGACTGGGAGGTGAGGGGGCGGGTGGGGTCACTTTTTGGGGGTGGGCGCGGCTGTGTTTTCATTAAGCGAAAAGCTGTGAGAGGCGGCTGGCTTTTGGGGGCGCGGGCGGCATGCCGCGGGGCCGCCGAAGTCGCCATAAACAAGGCCGCTGAAAGCCGCCAAAAGCAACCCAGTGCGCGACCCGCCGTCAAAACCCAACCCGGCTGCCCGCGCCCGCCCTCCCCCTCCCTCCCCCCCCAAAGGTGTTCATGTGCATCGCATTTGCGTTTGCGGTGTCCACCGCGATGGAGAAGACCAAGGTGGCCCTCGGCATCGCCGAGGTGTTCGCCGCGCTCAGTGAGTCCCGCCGGCTGCCTTGTCAACGCTGCTTGTGTGGGCCCGTCGGCTGCCGCGGCGGCTTGTTTTGGTGGCGTGGATTGCCGGCGGCTTGTTTTGGTGCCGTGGATTGCCGGCGGCTTGTTTTGGTGCCGTGGATTGCCGGCGGCTTGTTTGGCGCCGCTTGGCGCCGCCCCTTTGCGTCTCTCGAGCTGCAGGCGTTCGCGGCCGGGTCCCCTGCAATGCCGAGAAACTGCCGCGTGCGCCTCCCCCCGCCCTCCTCAAACCCCGCCCCCCTCCCCCAAAACCCCGCAGGCGCCCGCATCGGGGGCTCCACCGCCGCGCTGACCTCGATGTACTTGGTCACCGCCCTGCTGTCGGAGCTGCTCACCAACAACGCCGCCGCGGCCATCATGTGCGCGCCCCGCCTTTTTGCCCCGCCCTTGTGCCCCGCCCTTGTGCCCCGCCTCGTTGCCCGCGTGTCGCGCTTTCGTGCTTTAGCTTACTGGTTTGCCGCCCACAGACCTCGCTTTGCCCGCGCCGGCTTGAAAGGCGCCCGCCTTGCAATCTAATCCCCCACCCCCCCCCCACGCGGCAGCGCACCAGGGCCAAT
This sequence comes from Raphidocelis subcapitata, assembly GCA_003203535.1. Classification (NCBI taxonomy): domain Eukaryota; kingdom Viridiplantae; phylum Chlorophyta; class Chlorophyceae; order Sphaeropleales; family Selenastraceae; genus Raphidocelis; species Raphidocelis subcapitata. Next base: position 427,304 of record BDRX01000012.1, read on the forward strand.
CCAGGCAGCAAGCGCCGCGGGGGGGGGGGGGGGGGGGGGGGGGGGGGGGGGGGGGGGGGGGGGGGGGCTGGCGTGGCTTGCACAGGCAAGCCTCGAGCGCCAAGCGCCCAGCTGCCAACGGCAGGCGGGCACGACCTCCCAAATCAGGCGCCGCCGCGGGGGACGGCGGTGCGAGCCCCCCCCCCACACAAACACACGCAAAAAGCGCCCCGCGCGCCGCGCGCGCGTGTACTCTGCGCACCTCCCCCGCAAACTCCCTGAGGTGCTGCATCATCTCCACCTCTGTGAGGGGCGGCGCCTGGCCGATGGCCATGAGCATGCGCACGCGCGCCTCCTCCTGGTGCACGTGCTCCGAGCCCTCTATCTTCTGCCGCCCCGTCATCGCAAACGCGTCGGGGTTGTTGGCCAGCGTGAAGCCCAGCACGGGCTCGGCCAGCGCGCGGCCCACCAGCGCGCCCGTCACCAGGGGGATGGCGATCAGGCGGCCCGCAAAGGCGATGGCGTCGCGGCTCTCGTTCTTGTTGGTCAGGGCCTCGTCGGTCATGGCGTCCTCGGTGCGGCGCTGGTCCGGGTCAAACGCGCCCGTGATGGACTGAGGGGGGAGGGGGGGTGAGGGGGCGGGGGAGGTGCAGGGGAGGTGAGGGGGGGGGGAGTCGAGGGGCGGGCTGGTTCAGGGGCGCGGGCTGCGGGGGGCTTGGGGCCTGGGCCAGGCGCTGGGCAAGGCGGCGGCGCGCGGCGGGCGGGGCGGGGGGTCTGCGTGCAGGGGGCGCACGCTGGGCGCGCCTCTGCGCGGTCCCCAGAGCACACGGGGCGCGCGCCCCGTCCTCAAACCCCCGAGCCGCGCCACACACACACCCCTAACCCCCCACCTGCCAGTCCAGCAGGGGCGTTATCCACTTGTCGCGCGGCGGGTCCTCCGCCGCACGCTGCCGCGCCAGCATGGCGTCGTAGTCGGCCTGCAGGGAGGCGCGCTGCTCGGGGGAGAGGCCCTCGTTCAGGTCCCAGTTCTGCTCGGGCGCGTCCCAGCCCCAGTCGGTGGCCTCGTACCGCGAGCCGCGGCCGGCGCCGTTGGCGCCGTTGTAGCCGGGCGGCGGCGGCGGCGGCGGGGGGACGGTCGAGGTGGACGCGGGGCGCGCGCGGCCGGCGGCCGTGGTGTCCCAGGGGTCTGGCAGCCTGTCCCAGGACTGCGGCTGCGAGGGGCCCACGCGCCCAAAGGCGTCGGGCTTGCCGCCGCCCTGGCCGTCGCCGCCCGGGGGCGCGCCGTTGCCGGCAGCGGCGGCGCGCACGCCGCGCCGCTGCTGCTGCTGCTGCTGCTGCCGGCGCTGCTGCTGCTGCTGCGAGGCCGGGCCAAACGGCCGCCGCGCTGGCAACCGCGGCGCTGCGGCGCACTGCTGCTGTGGCAGAGGCGACGCCGCGGCACCCGCCGCAGCGCGCGGGGCCACACGGCCCGCACGCGCACGAGGGGCGGCGCCGGGCGCACTCGGCCCCTTGATGCCCGCGCCGAACGCGGCCGGGCCCGCCACCTGGCGGCCCGCCGCTGCGGGGCGGCGCGCCCCGCCCGCTGGCGCCGGGCGCGGCTGCATCTCGCTGCGCTCAGTCGTGCGCTGTCGCCGCGGCAGCCGGGTCAAACGGGGGCGCACCCGAGCGCCTGCGTGCGGGGCGGGCCGGGCGAATGAGCGGGGCGAGGGGCGGGGACAGCGCGCTGCGGCCACCACGGGGCAATCCCTCCCACGGTTGCGCGCTGCGCTGCCTCCGGGCGCCGTGTGTGGGCCTCCCGCGGGCCCGGCGTTCGATCGCGCCGCACCTCCGAGCTCAACAGATGCACGATTGCCGATCGGGACGGCGCCAGACGGCCGGGGCGGGCTGCGGTGCCGGGGCGCGGCCCTGCCCCTCGCGGTCGCGGGACCTCCTGGACGCGGCGGGGCAGGCCGCAGGGTCAGTTTTGAATAAAAGCTCGCAATCGGCCCCGGTGCGGGGGCGGCAAATGCGCAGGGGCAGGCTGGCTGGCGAGGCAGCTGCCGGGGCCCCAAACAACGCAACAGCGACAAGCGCTGGGGTCGGACCCGGCCGCTTTGTGTTGCGCTTTTCCCTTTCCTTCCGCACCTGTGCCGCCCATCACCAGGCGCGGGGGCTGCTTGAGTTTGCCGCTGACCAGATCGGACCGCGGGCCGGGCCGGCGGGCCGTGGCCATCGGGATGGGCGCGTCCAAGAAAAAGCTGCCGGCCAAGGCCGCGCGCGGGGCCAAGGGCGGCGGCGCCGCGGCCCCCAAGCCCAATCCCTTCGAGCTCAAGGGCACCAAGCGCAAGTTTTCGGTGCTGGGACAGCGCGAAAAGGGAGGCAAGAAGAACGTGATCGCGTCGCGCGAGGCCGCGGTCGCCAAGGTGGGCCGCGAGGGGCGGGAACGCGCCACCGCCGCCGGCCGCCGCCGCCTGCAGCCGCCCGCCGCCCGCCGCCGCCGCCCCGGCCGCGGGCCGCCCAACGCCCGCCCCCCTGCGTCCCGCCCCGCAGCGCAAGAAGACGCTGCTGGTGGAGTACCGGCAGCTGCGCAAAGCCAACACCTTTATCGACCGGCGCTTCGGCGGTGCGGCACCGCTGCGCTCCCGGCTCCCGCTCGCTCTGTTCGCCCGCGCTGGCCCCGCGCCACCGCCCCCCCCCCCCCCTTCCAAGCACACCTCAAAACCTCCCCCTCCCGCGCGCAGAGGATGACCCGCGCCTGGACGAGGAGGACCGCGCGCTGGCGCGCTTCCAGGCGCAGCGCGTGCGCGAGGCGCGGCGGGGTGCCAAGTTTGCGCTCAGGGAGGACGGCGACGGCGGCTTTGGGGGGGACGGCGGGCTGGGTGAGCGGGGCGGGGGCGGGCGGTGCCTGCAAAACTGCCTCTCTTCACTTTGCAGCGCTGCAACCCCCCTTGCGGCCCTTCCCTCCAGTCCCTCCGCCCCTCGCCCCAACCCGGCCCCCACAAGAGCGTAAGCCCACCTGCGCCAACAGCGCCGCCCTCCCTCCTCCTCCCCCCAACCACCGCCCAAAACCGCCTTCCCCCCCCCAGGCGGCCCCACCCTGACCCACGGCGGCGTGAGCCTGCGCGATCTGGAGGACCTCAGCGCCCGCCCCGACGCGCTGGCGGAGCTGGGGGATGAGGAGCTGGCGGAGATGGAGAGGGAGCTGCACTTTGGGGGCGGGGACGGCGGCGGCGGCGGCGGCGGCGGCGGCGGGGGCGAGGACGGGCGGCCGAAGTCGCGGAAGGAGGTGGGCGGGGCTAGGGGGGGCTTCCATGGCGCGCCGTGGGGCGGCACGCGCTCGCGCGCGTTCTTGATAGCTGTGGTAAAGCGGCCTGTGACGAAGAAAAGAATCACATACAAGCTCCAACCGACGGGCCCCGGCCCGCTGAGGATGCAACTCTGTCCCTCTTATCCGAGGCCCGCTCCCGCCCCGCCGCGCGCCCACCCCCGGCCGGCAGCCATCCCTGCCCGCCCCGCCCCCGCTCAGGCCAACGCGCGCGCGACCGCTGCACCCGCCAGCAGCGCGCAATCCCCCACCCCAACCCCTAAAACCTCACAACCCCCCCCCCACCACCAAAAGGTGATGGAGGAGATCATCGCCAAGTCAAAGGCCTTCAAGGCCGCGCGCCAGAAGCAAAAGGAGGAGGACGAGGCCGCGCTGGTCAACCTCGACGCCGCCTTCAGGGAGCTGGTGGGGGCCACCGCGGCGCGCGGCGGCGTCGGCGCGGCGGCGGCCAAGGCGACGCGCGCGGCGGCGGGCAAGGGCGGGCCGCTGGCGGCGCTGCTCAAGCCGCCGGGATTCGACAAGTGAGCGCGGGGCGGGTGGGCGGCGTGCATGGGCGCATGCGTGCATGGGCGCATGCGTGCATGGGCGAACTTCAGGCGCACGAAAGCTGCCAGCCCAACGAGCAACGCGGCCACTCGAACGCTGTGCACATGCGGGCCATGCAGAGCCGCGGGAAGCGCAAATGCAAAAGGAAGGCGCGGCCCAACCCATGCCTCCCCCCAACCCGCCGCCGCAGGGGCGCCAAGGCTGCGCCGGAGGATGCGGACGACGCCGCCTACGACCGCGCGGCGCGGGAGCTGGTGTTCGAGGCCAAGAGCCACGCGGGGGAGCGCACGCTGACGCCGGGTGCGCGCCGCACGCGACGCTTTTCGGGCTGCGCCGCGCGCTTGATGTGTTACGTGTGCCTGCTTTCCCAGCCAGAGTCCCCGGCTTGTGCGCTGTGCGGGCTGCGTCTGCGTGGCTGTTCGGTGGCCTGTGACGAAGAAAAAGAATCACATACAAGCTCCAACCGACGGGCCCCGGCCCGCTGAGGATGCAACTCTGTCCCTCTTATCCGAGGCCCACCACCACTGGCAGCCAGTCGTGCGCGCACACAGCGCGTGCCCACTTCCCTCGCTCCCCAAATCAACCAGCCCGCCTGGGCCTGAACCTCAGCGGCCGTCTGCACCCCCCCCCCCAATAACAAACCTGGTCGCAACCGCACGCCCACCCCACCGCAGAGGAGCTGCAGGAGCGCGAGCGGCTGCGCCTCGAGGCGCTCGAGAAGCAGCGGCTGAAGCGCATGCGCGGCGACGGCAGCGACGACGAGGACGGCGGCGGCGGCGGCTTTGCGGCGCGGCGGAAGCGGCAGCAGATGGAGTCCGGTGGGTGGGGGGGCTTTGCTGCTGCCGCTGCTGCGGGTGGCGTTGTCGGCGGCTGCAATTTGGCATCTCTGCAGTCTGTCAGCGCGGCAGACAAAGCGCAAGTGCGGCACACAGACATGCGGCGCAGTCGGGCGCACACAAACCCACGCACAATAAACCACGGCCCCTGCAGGCGACGCGCTGGACGAGAACTTTGCCCTGTCGTCCGAGGAGGGCGACGACGAGGACGAGGAGGGGGAGGAGGGGGACGGCGGCGACGAGGCGCTGCTGTCGGCCCTCGAGGCGCGCCGCCGCGAGCGCGCCGCGGGGGACCACCCGCTGCAGGCGGCCTTCAGGGAGCAGGCGGCGCGGCTGGCTGCCAAATACGGCGTGGAGGTCAGCGGCAGCGGCGAGGAGGGGGAGGAGGGGGAGGAGGGGGAGGAGGGCGAGGGGGAGGAGGGCAGCAGCGAGGGCGAGGAGGGGCCCGGCAGCGGCAGCGAGGAGGCGGCGGGGCAGGGCAGCAGCAGCGAAGAGGATGAGGCGGAGGAGGGCGAGGAGGAGGAGGAGGAGGAGCAGGAGCAGCAGGCGGCGCGCCGGCAGTCCGGCAAGGCGGCCGGCAGCTCCGGCGCGGCCGCCGAGCCGCGGCGCGCCAAGGCGGCGCCCGCGCTGGATGGCCCCCTGGACCTGCCGTTCACCATCCCCGCCCCCCAGCGCTACGAGGAGTTTGCCGCGCTGGTGGAGGGACGCCCCGCGGAGGAGCTTGCGCTGGCGGTGTCCCGCATCCGCGCGTTCAACGCCGCGGCGCTGGCTACGGACAACAAGCGGCAGCTGCAGGTGGGGGGAGGAGCGCGCGCGGGGGGCGGGGAGGGGTGGTTGGGGGCGCGCAACGGGGGCGGCTTGTACTGCCCGCACACCTGCTCCTGCTGCCTGCAGGACTGCTGTCCGTCCCGCGCCCGCCGTTGCCGCGCCCTGCGGGGCCGGCTGTTATTCATTCGGGCGACCTGCTGCCGAGCCTGTCCCGCTGCCCCTGCCCCACCCCGCCCAACCACTCCGCCCAGGTGCTGTACGGCATCCTGGTGCAGCACTTTGCGGCGCTGGCCGGCGAGAGCCCCACGCCCGTCGCCAGCCTCGACGCGCTGGCGCGCGCGCTGCTCGAGGCGACGGCAGAGGTGCCTTACTACGCCACCACCGTCGCGCGCGCGCGCCTCGGCCGCATGTCCGAGCAGCTCACCGCCGCGCTGCGCGACCCGGCCGCCGCGCCGCGCGCGGGCTGGCCGGGGCCGCGGCAGGTGCTGCAGCTGCGGCTGTTCACGCTGCTGTTCCCGGCCAGCGACCGGCGCCACCCCGTGGCCACGCCGCTCGCGCTGCTGATGGGCAAGTACCTGGCGCAGTGCCCCGTCGCGCGCCCGCACGACGCCGCGACGGGGCTGCTCGTCGCCGGCCTGGCGCTGCAGCTGGCGGGCGCGGGGGGCCGCATCGTGCCCGAGGCCGTCGCTTTCCTCGCGGCGGCGTTTGCGGCGTTCGCGCCCGCCGGCGACCCGCAGCAGCAGCAGCAGCAGCAGCAGCAGCAGCAGCCGGCGGCGGTGGGCGTTGCCAGCCTGTTCACACCCGGCTGCCTCGCGTTCTCGCCCGAGGCGCGCGCGGCGGACAACGGAAGCAAGGGCGGCGGCAGGGGCAAGAAGTCCAAGGCAGCGGCAGCGGCGGGCGGCGAGGCGCTCCCGTCGCTGCAGCTGTACCCGCTGCTGTCCATGCAGCCCGACGACCCCGCCTGCGACGGCGACGACTTCAAACTGCGCCTGCTGGGCTGCTGCGTCGCCACCGCGCGCGCCGCCGCCGCCGCCGCCTCTGCGCACGCGCGCGACGCGGCGCCGCCGCTGCTCGCGCCGCTGCTGGCGGCCGTGGACGCGCTGCTCGCGCCGGGCGCGCTGCCGGCGGCGGCCGGGGAGCCGCGCGGCACGGTGGCCGCGCTCGCAGCTGAGCTCCGCAGCGCCATCGCCGTGGCGGTCGCGGCGCGCGCGCCGCTGCTGCAGTCTGCCCGCATCAAGACGCGCGCGCCCCGCGAGTTCATCCCCCGCTTCGAGGAGGACTTCCACGCCAAGGTGCGCTGCGCTTGGAGGGGGCGGCGCCCGCTGCCGCGCCGCTGGTCGCACGGCTTGCACACACACCCTTTCGGCGTCCCACGCCGACATGCAAACGCATGCGTGCGCACGTGCTGTCAACAGCCCCATGCAAACAGCCCCATGCAAACACACGCGCCCATGCAAACACCCCCCCCCTCCAGGGCGACTACGACCACGACCGCGCGCGCGCGGAGCGCAAGAAGCTGCAGCGCGCGCTGGTCAAGGAGAAGCGCGGCGCGGTGCGCGAGCTGCGGCGCGACGCGGCCTTCATGGCGGTGGAGCGCGACTCGGAGCGCGCGCAGGTGGACGCGGAGCGGCTGGCCAGCGAGCGCCGCTTCTACGCAGAGCTGGACGCGCAGGAGGCCGACTTCCGCAGCGGCGGGCAGCGGGGCATGCACAAGGGCAAGAAGAAGGGCGGCAAGTAGGCGGCCCGCGCCGGCGTGTAAGAAAGGCCTGCGACGCGTGGGCAGGAAGCGGGCTCGAGGGGTAGCGGTACGCCGCGCAGCGGCACTGAGCGTCGCCGAGTGGGACACCCACGCCAGCTGAAGCTCGCGCCGCTGGCAGCCGCGAGCTTCTGTATCTGAATCGTGGTTCCACGTTGACACCACCTAATAGCATGCAGCAAGGCGACCCGAAGAAGCAACCGCGAGAAAAACCGGGTTGCCGGCAAGTTGATCGCCGTTGACCGCGCGGAGCGTGAAAAATATGATGAACAGGGCCTAGCCCGCCGAACGCAGCTTTGCAGCTGCCGTAGGTCGGCCGCCGCCGAGCTGCTTGCAGCGCTGCGGCGGCGCGATGCTGCTGGAGCCGCCCGCGGCGATCCGCGCGCCGCGGCCGCGCGGCGTCAGCGAGCAGGAGCTCCTGGGGCTGGGCGGCCCGCATGCAGGCGCCGATGGCGAGAGCGACGCTGCGGTGCTGGAGCGGCTCGCCGGCGCGATCAGCGGCGGCGCGGGGGGCTCGGCCGCCAAGCGGCGCGCAGCCGCAGCCGCGCGGCGCACGCCCTCCCCCGAGCCGCGCTGCGCGGTGCATGAGCTGGCGCGTGCCGCCGAGAAGGCCTTCGCATCGGGCCTGGGCGACTGGCACCTGCAGCCGCTGCACGACGCCGCGCCGGTGTTTGCCGACCGCCTGCTGTTGGGGCCGCTGGGGCCCGAGACCCTCGCGACCCACCACTGCCTGAGCGAGCCCCAGGCGCTGGCGCTGTACGGCCTGCTGCACCGCCACTCCTCGGGCTTCCAGTCCGAGGCGGCCGCGCTGCTCGACGGCGCGGCGCACAGGGAGCAGCTGCTGGCGGCGCTGTGGCGCGGCTTTGCGCAGCTCTGGGACGACACAGTCCGGGTGCGCGGGCATGCATGCAGCAGGGCCTGCGCAACGCAGTCTGGACAGGCTGAATTCTTGCAGGCGGCAGGTGCACCCATCTGCGTGGTCACTGGCAGCGCACGGGGCTGCCTCAGAGATGGTTCCCCCACGCGTGCCCCCGCCCCACCCCATTCCCGGGGCTGCAGTGCACATTCCGGGACGAGGTGGCCTGGACTGCCCAGGAGCTGGAGGTGGCGCAGTCCGAGCTGGCGGCGGCGCGGGAGCAGCTGGACGCCGCGCTGACGGAAAACAGGTGGGCACCGGGGCAGGCGCTGGCTGGCTGGGCGTTGGGGGCCCTCTCCCTGGGAGGCTGTGGGCGGGGTGTGCAAGGCGTGGTGCGCGACAAGGCGTGGGACGACCAACGCCGCAATCCGCCCGCCAGGGAGTTGCGCGCCCGCTGCGATGAGTTTGTGCGGTCCAACCTGGACCGCATGCTGTCGTGGCGCGCGCTCAAGGCGAAGGCAGAGGCGCTGGAAGGTGGGCCTGCAGAGGCAGAGCGCCTATGGTTGGTCGAAAGCTCGAGGGGCGGGGATTAACGTTGTACCGCACAGCTGGCGGTGGCGAGCGCACCTCGCATTGATCGAGCCCCGATCCCCCACCTCACAGCCGAGGCCGCAACGCTGGGCGCGACCAACGACGAGCTGTCGCTGCGGATGGCGGCGACGCAGGTGGGAGCATGGGTCCAAGGCCGCGGCTGCGGCTGCGGGTTTTTTGTGCATGGCCCCGACGCACATGGCGACGCACCTGGCGACCCGCCCACGCACGCCTTCCCACCCCCTCGCGCCGCGCGCCGCAGACGCGCAACACGCAGCTGGGCCTGCGCATCGAGGCGCTCACGGCGCAGCTAGACGGCGCTGGCCGCAAGCTGGCGGGGCGGGAGGCGCAGCTGGCGGAGGCGGGGGAGGCGCTGTTGGAGCGCGACGCGGGGCTGCGGCGCTGGGAGCAGCAGGCGCGGACGGCTGCGGCGAGCCTGCGCTGCTTTCGGCGCGGTCGTACGCGTTGGTGACAAAGCTGTGCAGCGCTGCAGCGCAGCAATGCCCAGCATAAGAGCCAAAAGGCTCGGGGCTGTTTGGGAATGCCAAACCTGAACAACAAACCTTGCGGCTCAACCCAACCAACAAAGGTGCGCGAGCTCGAGGCCCAGCTGGTGGCAGCTGCGGGCACGCACCAAGCCCTCGAGGAGCGCGGCGCCTCCCGCGACGCCGCGGCCGCCGAGCTCGCGTCCCGGCTGGCCGCGGCGGAGGGGCGCATCACAGAGCAGGCGCGGGGGCTGGCGCTGCTGCGGGCGGATCTGGCGGCGCAGCGCGTGCAGGCGGACGACGCGGTGCGCGCCTCGGAGGCGTCGGCGTCCAGGTGGGGGCGGGGCTTTGGTTGGGGCGTGGCCGTCGGGCAAAGCGAGCATCACACACCGCCCTGCAACACGGTCGATGCCCTTTGAGGGCTGGGAGGGAGGCCGACGCGGTGTCTTGACGAAGCGCCACAATAACACGCAGGGCGGCGGCGCTGCAGCGGCAGCTTGCGGCCGGCGCGGTGCTCACTGCCAAGGCGGCGCGCGTCCGCGGCCGCTTCGAAGAGCTGTCCATGCGCGTGGAGGATCTGGAGACCACGCTGGCGCGGCAGGCGGAGAGGCGCGGCGATCTGGTTGCGGCGTACTGGCCGGTCATGGCCCGCCTGGCCGAGGCGCGGCGGGCGGCGGCGGCGCTGACCGAGCAGCTGCGGTCGGCGGGCCTCACGCCGTGCGCAGCGCTGCCGGCAGCTGGGCAGGAGGCCGGCCCCGAAGAGGCAGCGGCACAGGCGGCACTGGCGGCGGCAGTGGCGGAGGGCAGCGCAGGCACAGCGCTGGAGCGATGCGGCGCTGCTGGCGGCGAACAGCAGAGGGGACCGCCAGCCGAGCCGCTGGAGGATCCCGGCTCACGCCCTGCGGCTGCGGCTGCTCCTCCTGTCGGCGATCTGCCAGTGGCGGGCGGCACAGCCAGCACAGCAGCGGCCACAGCAGCGGCGGTGGCGGCAGCGGGCCAGCAGCTGTCCGAGCTGCGGCGGGAGCGCGACGCGGCAGTCCAGGCCTGGGCTCTGCTGCAGGACGAGTACTGGCGCCAAAAGGAGCGTGGCCTGGCTCTCGAAATCGAAGCGGGGACGCTGCACGCCTCGTGCTCCGCGCTCGAGGCAAAGCTGCAAGCCGCGCGGGCCGAGGCAGCGGCGGCGCGTGCCGCCTCGGAAGCCTCGGATTCGGTGCGGCGGCGGCTAGAGGCGGACGTTGTGGGCCTCAAAGCGTGGCTGCGGGCCATGGAGGGCACGGAGTCGAAACTGGTGGCAGCGCTGAGGTGCGGGGCGGCAGAGCAGCCAGGATGCGAGTGGGACGGACCTGTTTGCATTTGTATGTGTGCCGGAAGCACTAGGCGCTGGGCAATACGAATCAAACTGCAAGCCCCTCCCAATTGCGTGCCCCTCGTCACATCAGGGAACTGGCTGTGCAGCAGGAGGCCCGCACCGCGGCCGAGGCGGCCCTGCAGGACGCGCGTCGCGAGGCAGCGGCCGCGGCTGCCGGTCTGGCGGTGGCGCGCTCCGAGGTGGCTTCGCTACAGGTGGAGCGGTCCGAGCTGCTCTCACGCGGCGAGCAGGAGCGGCGCCGCGCAGCACGTGCGGAGCAGGTGCGTAGATTGCGTTGCGCAGCCAATCAGACGCCTCGGGGGGGCGGCACTGGCACACGTTCAGCATGCCACTGCTGCACAGAACGCTTCCTATTTCGCGGCCGTCTGCTGCAAACGGTGCCCTTCCTTTCCCGGAACAACGGCCCCCCAAACCAGGCCAGCCGTGAGTCGCTGGAGCAGGAGCTGGCCAGCTGCCGGTCCGAGGCGGCGCGCCTTCAGGCAGCGCTGGACCTGGCCCGGGGCTCCGAGGCGGCGCTGCGCCTGCGCGCCGCCGACGCGGCGGCCTCGGCCGGCCGCGAGGCCGAGGCGCGCGCCGCCGCGCAGCGGCAGCTGGCGGCGGCAACGGCGGGGCGGGGGCGGCTCGCCCGCGGCGCAGCCGAGGCGGCGGCGGGGGCGCGGGCGCTGCTGGCACGCCTCGAGGCCGCAGAGCGGCGCCTTAGCGCCTTTGCCCCACCGCCGCCAGCGGCTGGCGACGCCCCTGCTGGCAATGGGGGCGCTGGCGGCCAGTCAGAGGGTGTCGTGGCAAGCGGCGGCCTGCAGGTGGCGATCGAGCGGGCCATTGCTCTGACGGACGCGATGCACGCGTCCCTGCTTTGCGCCGCCTCGGACGCTGCGCCGATCGCGGACGCCGCCCTGCTGTCGCGCGTCGAGGCGCTGGTCTGCGCCATAGCCGACGCATTGCTGCGCGCGGCGGCAACGGGCCGCGGCGCGCCGCCCGCGGCCGCCCTGCCGGCGCTTCACAGGGCCGTCGCCGCGGGCGCGCGGCGCGAGGCGGGCGAGCTCGAGGCGGCCCTGGCGCGGGAGCGCGCGGCCCGGGCCGAGGCGGAGCGCAGCGCGGCCGAGGCGGCGGGGGCGGCGGAGCGCGCGGCGCGGGCGACGCAGCAGCGGGACATGGCGCTGGCCGGCCTCAGGTCGAGGCTCTCCGCGTCCGAGGCTGCTGCGGCGGCGCTGCGCTGCGCGCTGGCGCGCGCCGAGACGCGCGCGCTGGCCGCCGAGGAGGCTGCCGCCGAGGCGGACGCCGCGCGCGCGAGGCTGCGGGCGGGAGCGGCGACGCGCGACGGCGAGGGGCGCGCGGCAGCGGCGGGCCGCGCTGAGGAGGAGGCCAGGGCCGAGGCGGCCGCGCAGCGGCAGCGCGCCGACGCCGCGGCGGACGCGGCTCGGCGGCTGAGGGGCGCGCTCGCGGAGGCTGCGCAGGCGTCGTCGTCTGCCGAGTCGCGCGCATCGACCGCCGGCGCCGAGGCAGCCGCGACCGCGCGCCGCGCCGCGCGGGTCGCCTCGGAGCTGGAGCACGCGCGCCGCGAGGCGCAGGAAGGGACCGTCGCCGCGCGCGCGAGCGCGTCCGAGGCGGCTGCCGCGAGGCGCGCGGCCCGGGGCGCGGAGCTGCGCGCGGCGGAGCTGACGCTGCAGCTGGCGGATGCGCAGCGAGCGGCCCGCGCCGCGGCGGCCGCAACCGCGGGCGGCGCGGCGGCCGAGGACGCCTCGACTGCGGGGGGAGCGTGATGGGCGGACGCGTTTTCGCCTGTCTTTTAGTAAAGGGCTCGAGCACCGGGCCTCAGTTGCGGGGTTTTGGAGACTTGGAGGTGCGAGAAGTCATCCAGCAGCAACCGGGCCAGCAGGGAAGACAGTTGAAGGCAGCAAGCGTACCGGCGCCCCACCCAAAAAGCGGCGGCGGCGCAGCTGCCGCGCGTTGATGCTAGCCAGCAGACCTGTTTGCCGAGTACGACTCTGACGCCAGCGGCTCCATTTCATTCGGAGCTGGCCACGGGGCTGCGGGACCAGGGTTACGAAATCAACGAGTCAGAGGGACGGTAGCAGTCACAGCACGCATGACACGGTGCACCCGGCCGCAGGCCGCCGCTCGCCGACGGCCCCAATGGGGAGGTCCGCTGCAGCCCGAACGGCCTTTAGGCCTCTTCCTCCGCCATTGCAGCCCGCCGGTCGGGCTGGGAGGGCGCGTGTGCCGGTCACGACTCAGAGACGGCACCGCACGCCTCCGGCTCCCGCAAGCCCCGTGCAGCCCCGACAAGCCGACCCTGACCTCATAAACCCGAGCCAAAGTTTAATGTCGGTACCACTAGCTATTTTCTCTACACCAGCACGCCACTGAGCCACCAAGCGCCGATCGCGCCCAACTCGTGTGCCACAAAAATGGGGACCAGCAACGACAACCCCCTCTTCACCAACTACGCCAGCATAACGTGCGCAGCTTATACAAGGGTGATGGGGCATCAGCGCCCGCGGGGGTCGAGCTGCCGGCCCCCAGCCCGCCCACCTCGCCGCCGCCGAAACGCCCGCCTGCGCGCCCCCCCGCCCCGCCCCGGCCCCCACAGGTCGAGGACCTTCATCGCATCGCTGGTCGTGGAGTTCCTGGTGGGCGGGGCGGGCCGGGGCCGCAGCTGCGGGTGCTGCGGAGCCCGCCCGCGCGCGCCCGCGCGCGAGCGCGCGCGCCTCGGCCTGCGCGACGCGCAGCAGTCGCCGCGGCCGGTGCCGCCGGCAGCCGCGCGCCCCCCGACACACCACCCCTCCAATCCCCCCACCCATCCACCCTACCACGCGCACGCCCCACCCCGGCCCCCCCACAGGGCACCATGCTGTTCTCCTTCCTGGGCTCCACCGTGCAGGAGCCGCTGCTGGCGCCGTTTGGCCGTTTGTCATCCCGTAATGGCCGGCTGGGGTGGACGGACCCCCTGCCCTGGGGGGGGTGTGGCGGTTGAGAGTCCTCATAACCCCCTACACTAATGGAACTTGAACCCCCGCAGTGACTGTGTCCACGCTGCTCTGCGGCTACTACCCGCTCCTGCACGCCCTGCTGGTGCGCGCAAGGAGGGATATCGGAATCACGAATGCGCGCAGGGGCTCTGCGGGTGCAATTGCTGCTGATCGCCAGCTGTCAGCCTGCTTAGTGGTGCGCCGACCCTCTCAAAGAGCTCACCACTCCTCCACCCCACTCGCTTCCCGCCCCACCTCCTTTGCCGCCGGGTTCCACTACATCGTGCTGCAGGTGCGGGCGCGGCGGTCAAGCTTTGAATTGCGCTTTGGGCGGCGGCGGCTTTGTTGCGCTTGGGCGGACGACACGTGAAACCCGACCAAAAACCCCCGCCGAAACACCCCCCCAAACACACACAAACGAGCACGCACGTCGCACCCACGCACGGCAAAAAGGTCGCGGGCGGCATCTTCGGGAGCCTCCTCGCCGCCGGGCTGCTGCCCAACACCTACATCGGAATGGGCTCGGGCGGCGCGGGCTGCTTCAAGCCCGCGCTCGACGACAGCGGCAGGGGGCTGTCGCACGGCCAGCTGTTCGGCTGGGAAGTGCGGCGGGCTGCTGGGGTGGTGTGCGTGCGGACCGGATTTCGGAGCCGACGAGCAGCGAGGACGGGGCGCTCGCCCGCGTGTGCCCTTAGGCCTGCTGTTTTGTGCGGCCGGCGGGGCGGCTCATCCTGGCTGCTGTCTCAACGCGCGTGCGCTTCCCCCCAGCAGCAGCAAACCGCCAAAGCCCCACGAAGCCCCCACCGGCGGCAATCCCCCGCCCGCAGGTGCTGATGACGTTTGTGCTGATCAGCACCGTCTTTGCCTGCGGCATAGCGCGCCCCGGCCACGGCTCGCTGACGCCGCTGGCGGTGGGGCTGAGCCTCACCGCGTGCGCCGGCACGGGGGGCAAGTGGACCGGGGCGGCGCTCAACCCGGCGCGCGTCATCGGGCCGGCCGCGGTCTTCCACTGCTCGCAGGAGGTGGGTGCTCGCCGCTTGCGCGCGCGCCCTTGCATCAGCAGGCCGCGGCATTGCGCAGTGCCCACCCGCCCTTGCCTGCCCTGCAGCGGGGCTCGCCACCCGCCAAAAGCAACTTCGCCGCCGCCACGCCAAAACCCAAACCCTCCACCCCGCAACCCTCCGCCAGCACTGGTGGGTCTACGTCCTGGCAGAGCTGCTGGCGGCGCTGTTCGCCTGCGGCGTGTTCTCGTTTGTGGGCGGCTTCGGGCCCCTGTGCCCCCTCAAGGTGCGCCCCAGGGGGTGTTGCCGAGGCGTAGGCACTCCTGGGCTGCGCATTTATGTGCTGCACCCCAACTGGACACCGCCGCGCACCGCACCAAGCCAAAGGCTCCCGTGAAAACAAACCGCCGTGCCTCATCAACCGAACGGCGCCCCGCAGTCCCGCGAGCTGGGCCTGACGGCGGGCGAGTCGCTGCGCCTGTGGCTCGACGGCCAGCCCCCCGTGCGCCTGGTGCGCGGGCGCGATGAGACGATGCAGGACGCGGCGCACCGCCTGCGCACCGACGACGCAAAGGCCGCCGCTTGAGTGGTGCGGACGCGATGAAAAAGCCCCGCCGCTTCCTGGTGGCAGCAGCCAGGGCGGAGGGCGCCGAATGGGAGTTGCATGGAGGCAGCGGGGAAAGCGAGGCCGAAACGATACCATGAAGCACTTGTTTTGCACAGAGGATCTGCGCGGCTGTTGTTTTGAGCCCTGCAGGTTGGCCCACGCACGCACTTGCTTGCAAACTGCCGCCACACGCACGCTGCACAAGCAGAGCGGGCGCACTAGACGATCCTTTCAGCGCAGCGCAGCAGCGTGAGTTGACACACCGCGCAGGTGTTTGTGGACTGCCCCACAACACCCGCGCGGCCGATGCGCGAGGCTGCAAATAAACCACCGTTGACCTGCCTTGGACAGCCCCACTGACCTGCCCCGTTGCCTGACATGACCTGCAAAACCCAGAGTAAACTGTTGCGTGCAAGAGCAAAGCAGTGATTCGGTTGTTTCCATTTACTTGGTGGCAAAAAGCGGTTGGACAGTGGTGGTTGGAGCAGAGGGGAGCAAGCGGGCAGCAGGCGGCACGCCTGTCTTTCAGTAAAGGGCTCGAGCACCGGGCCTCAGTTGCGGGGTTTGGAGACTTGGGAGGTGTGAGAAGTAATCCAGCAGCAACCGGGCCAGCACGCATGACACGGTGCACCCGGCCGCAGGCCGCCGCTCGCCGACGGCCCCAATTGGGAGGTCCGCTGCAGCCCGAACGACCTTTAGGCCTCTTCCTCCGCCATTGCAGCCCGCCGGTCGGGCTGGGAGGGCGCGTGTGCCGGTCACGACTCAGAGACGTCACCGCACGCCTCCGGCTCCCGCAAGCCCCGTGCAGCCCCGACAAGCCGACCCCGACCTCATAACACCGATCCAAAGTTTAATGTCGGTACCACGCGCAAGTTTCTCCCTAACACACCACGCCATCGAGCGCCGATCCGCGCCACAAAAATGGGGACCAGCAACGACAACCCCCTCTTCACCAACTACGCCAGCATAACGTGCGCGGCAAGGGCGATGGGCATCAGCGCCCGCGGGGTGTCGAGCGCCGGCCCCCAGCCCGCCCACCTCCCCGCCGCCGAAACGCCCGCCTGTGCGCCCCCCCGCCCCGCCCCGGCCCCCACAGGTCGAGGACCTTCATCGCATCGCTGGTCGTGGAGTTCCTGGTGGGCGGGGCGGGCCGGGGCCGCAGCTGCGGGTGCTGCGGAGCCCGCCCGCGCGCCCGCGCGCGAGCGCGCGCGCCTCGGCCTGCGCGACGCGCAGCAGTCGCCGCGGCCGGTGCCGCGGCCGGTGCCGCCGGCAGCCGCGCGCCCCCCGACACACCCCCACCGCCCTCTCCAATCCCCCCACCCCACCCGCGGCGCACGTACATTACATGTGGCGTCGGCGCACCCGAAACATCGCCACCCCTGCGGTTTCCCCGCCGCCCCGCCCTTTGGCCCGGGGCCGCGGGGCGTGTGAGCGCGCGGGGCCGCGCAGGTCTGAGAGTGGGGTAAAAAAAGGGGCGGCGGCCAGCTACGCGGTCGTGGAACGGGCTGGGCGTTTGCGTTTTTTGCGAGTGCGCCGGGGGCACCGCTGCTGCCATTCCGGCGCGCCGCCAGCAAACACGTGGTGCAGCAGCACGGCCATGATCGCGTAGCTGGCCGACACGTCCCGGTCAACAACAAGCTGGGGCGCGTGGCCTTTGCAGACCAGCAGCTTGTGGACCGGGCGGCCGCCAATGCAGAAGTTTGGCCCCTTGGGCCCCTTTGACCGCTTTGACCAGGCGGGCCTCTGCTTGAAGCATGCAGTGCAGGTACGGCTTGTGAAATGCTCGGGGACGCGAATGAAGAAAATGCGGGGGTAGTGCGCGCGAACAAAGCGCTCAAAATCGCGCGAGGGGCCCAGGCCCTTGCGGCTGATGGCGCTGCCGGCGCCGGCCGAAGAATCGCCCCAGCCAATGATCGAAAGTGTGGGCTTATTCAAAACGGTGCGACGGACGCGGTTCCACACGCCCCTCACACTCGTCTCCCCCCAGGCCAGCATCTGGGCAAGCCGGTGAAAGTGGCGCGTGCGCACGATGCGCTTGCGCAACCTCTCCTGCCTCTGCTGGATGCCGCCGTACAGCCGGCGGCCAGCGTCAAAGGCCGCCAACTTGCGGCGGCAGTGCAGAGAAAATGCTCTCAAGCTGCCGACTCGGCCGGACGGTGTGCAATTCCTCACGCGCGCGCGGTCGGTGGGGTCTTGCCCGCGCAGCCGCCGCTGCGCCCGGCGCGCCGCGGCCGCCTGGCCGGTCGCGTCCCGGAAGCCTGCCGCTGACTCCACAAAAACGTGCTCCCCAAGCCACTGCCCCATGGGCTGGTGTGGCGGGGTTGGCGGCTTGTCCGCGCTGTCGCGCCGCTTGAATGGGGAGAAGCTAAACGCAGTAATCCAATCGGTGACGCCAGGGTCAACAGTGCAGATGCGGATTCCAAGGGAGAGCAGCAGCTCGCCAAAGCGCGAAAGGCCGGCCAGCGACTGCGGCAACAAGTTCTGATAGGGCTCAAAGTCGTGCCCTCCAACCCCGCACTCCTGCAGCTTTTCCGCAAGCATTTTGTAGCGCTCAGCGTCGGCGGCCCGACGCCGGGCAGCGGGCCGACGCTGGGCGGGCGCGGCCTCCGCGGCGGCCTCGGCGGCGGCGGCCGCCGCCGCCTCGACGCCGTCGGTGTCGGCGGCGGCCGCGGAGCGCTTGGCTTTAATCAAGACGTGAAAAGAAACGCCGTCCGTTGCGACGTGGCCGGCAAATGCACCGCTTTCAAAGTCGGGGTCGTTGCGGTCAAGGGAGAATGCGGCGGCAAGGCCGGGGAAAAAGGCGCGCCACGCGGCCTCGGCGCGCGGCGGGATGGGGTCTCTGGTTATGCGCGCGCCGCAGCGGGGCAGGCCGGCCAGGGGCGGGAAGGGCGTGCGGTGCGAGCACAGGTCGAAGTGCAGGTGGGACATGGTGGTGTTGTCAATCTGAAGAAAGACGGTCTTGAACCCCGTCAAAGGGGCGAGGGAAAAGGAGAGGCGCGACGCCTGGCGGGTCGACGACCGCATGCCCTGCTGCAGCGTGCGCAGGCGTTTTGCCAAGGCGGCGCTCGGGGCCGCCTCGGCGTTCTGGGCCGCCTTGGCGGGCAAGTTGCCCTGGCCCGCCGCCCCAGAGCGCTCGGCTACCGCGTACGCCACGTCCAGCAGCGCGAGCGTGGCCCCCTGGCGGCCCTCGGTTGCCTTTGCAGTGGCGCGGGCGATGCGGTGCTCCAGGGCGGCGAGAGTCTCGCTAGCCCTGTCAAACAACTCCTGCGGCCGGGGGGGGGGGGGGGTATGGTACTTAGTCACCGGCGTTGGCTGGTGACTACGAATGGGGTTTTGCCTTTTTGGGGCGCGGGTGTTGCCCCACGCACAGTCGGTCAACCCTGATCAGCGCGCGCGGCAAACACGCTGCCCCTCACCTCCGCGTCGGGCGGTGGCTGGGGGGGCTCCGCCAGAGACCGCGCCCTCAACGCAGCCAGCTCGGCCCGCAGGCCAACGCCATCCGCGTCCCAGCCGCCAACGCCGTCTGCGCCGGCGTGGCGGCCGCCGCTGGCCTGGCGCACAGCGGCGCGCGCCCCCGCCGCCCAAACCAGCGACAGGTCCGCCGCCTGGCGGGCAAGGGCGACGGCGTCGCGCAGCAGGCCCATTTGCTGCAGCGCGGCCTGGGGCACAAGCGGGGCAGCGGGGGCGGGACCGCCGGCTGCCGGTGGCGGCTGGGCGGCCGCGGCTGCCCTGGCTTTGCGCAGGGCGAGGAGTTGGGCCTCGCGCGCAATGCCCATCGCGGCGCGCGCGCCCTCGGCGGCCCTGTCAGCGCACTGCAGCGCGTCAAAGGCCTCCTCCAGCGCCGCCTGCCACTGCGCAGGCCGCAGCCGCGGCAGCTGCGGCTGGCCCGGCCGATCCGCCATGTGCCGTGTGAGGGCCTCGGCAGCTGCCCCTAAGCGCTGCAGCCGCGCCTCTCGCCGCCGCGCCTTGGCGGCGCGGTGCGCGCACTGGTGGGAATCGTCGCGCGTCGCCGGGTCCTCGGACGCGCCCCGACGGTCTGCGTCGGACTGGGCGCACCGCGCCCGCAGCGTGCTGACGTCTGTCTCCAGCTCCTGCCGCCGCGCCTCCCAGGCCGCCAGGCGGACGCCGCCAGCGGGCGCGCGGCCGACGGTGGCCGGGGTGGCGGCCTGGCGCACAGCGCTGCGCGCGCCGCGTCCCAGCCCCGCCCAAGCGGCGACGTCCCCCGCCATGTCGGCGTCCCATTGGGAGGGGTGCGGCACCTGCTTGACGTCCTCGAATTTCAGCCCCGCGGCCGCAGCCGCATCAAACACGGCCGCCTGCGAGGCGGCCGCGCGCTGGCCGGCGACGAGGAGGCGCACCGGCACGCCCCGCGGCAGGCACCTTTGCAGCAGTTTGAAAACCACCGCGTGCGCGGCCTCGCACTCCTGGGATTTTGGCAGAGACGGGGCATTGTCAGGCCTTCGAGGGTTTGGAGTTCAACAGCGGCGGCACCTGCCCACGATGAGCTTCGGAGGAGCCCTCTGCACCCCACCCTGGCATGTCCCCGTAGTGGCACCCAAGCAGGCGCCATTGCAGGTCCCCAGCGCTCACCCTGACAAAGGCCTCCGGCTCGTCGGCAACAAAGGCGGGGCAGTCGTCGTCGCTGTCGCAGCCGGCTCCCTCCTGCTGGGGCGCGGCCCCGGCAGCGTCGCCGGCGGCGCCGGCCCCGGCGGGGGCTGCCTGCAGCCGGCGGTGCGACAGGTGCTGCGTCAGCGCGCTGGTGGACAGCAGCACGCCGCGCCGTCCGACGATGCCGCGCCGCAGCACCTGTCGGTTAAGGGCGGCAACCGATCGTGTTTGAGGGCAGCATGTGTAGCAAGCAGCAGCAGCAGCAGGCACCCACAGCAGCAGCAGCAGCAGAAGCAGCAGCAGCAGCAGCAGCCGCATCAGGGGCAGCAGGATCAGCAGCATCATCAGTCAATGCGGGCAATGCACGGCTTAAACGCAGGGCTCCTCACCTGGACCAGCTGGGAGGAGTAAGAGTCCCCGCCGTCGCAGGTGTACGTGTCCAACCTGCCGGTCTGCTTGTGGGCAGCGCAGCAGTTGTCGAACAGCACCACCACGGGGCCGGGGCTGTCGCCACCGTTGACCCAACCCCGCAGGCGCTCCACGTCGTCGAGGACCGGCTTCAGGTTGTGCGGCGCGAGCGCCGGCAGCTCCGCGCCAGCGTCGGCCACCGCCGAGCGAACGCGGTCCAGCTCGACGTCAGCGCCGGCCCACGCGCTGCTGGCGCCGGACAGACCGTTGGCCGCCACGCCGAGGCGCTCCTCGTTTCGCGCAGACCGATCTCTCGCGCGCGCCTATTGGGGTTTGTTTAGGTTGGATTGGGTTGGGGTTGGGGTTAGTTGGGGTTGATGGGTTGTGTGGCCGCAGGTCTTTTCAGTTTGGGGCTTTTTGGGGGGGTGGTTGTCAGGCTGGGGGTCTTTTCAGTTTGGGGCTTTTGGGGGCGGGGGTGTTGTCGGGCCGCGGGGCCACCAAACCGGAGTAGGCGCAAACCCCAATGCCACCCACCTGCTCCTCGGCCTCCATGGACACTGTGCACCTGGCGTGCCGCTCCCCGACCCCCGGGATCGCAGCCAGCACCGCGCGCCGGATCTCCTCCGCACCCATCAGCGCAGCTGCAGCGCCGTCCTCCTCGTCCTCCGCGGCCGCCGCCGCGGCCTCGGGGTGCCACAGGTGGCAAGCAGACCGCATGAGGTCGCCGCAAGTGTCCTGTAGTGCGGCCGCCTCGAGCCGGGCGATGGCGGCGGGCAGGCGGGAGGCGCGGCTTTTCTGCCAGCCCTCATTCGCCTGCGCCGAGGGGGTTGGGTTGTGAATGGTAAGCGAGAGCCGTAGCGTCGTCGGTTTCAAGGGAGGGCCAGGCCGCGTGCGCCGCCACACACGGCGCAGCCACGCGGCCTGGCCGTTGGTGGGGCTTCAAGGGATGAGTCATTCATTTGCAGAACACGTGATTGGCTGTGATTCAATGAAACGGCATGAAACGGCAACCCAGGTGCCCACCTTTTGCAGAATGTGCAGCATGAGGAGCTGGCCCTCAAAGCCCGCAATAAAGAAGGCCCCAGGGGCGCGGGGGTGGCCCTGAGGGTTCAGACGGGCGGGCGGGTGGTTGGTTGGTTGGTTGGTTGGTTGGTTGTTTAATTGGTTGGTTGGTTGGTTGGTTGGTTGGTTGGTTGGTTGGTTGGTTGGTTGGTTGGTTGGTTGCCGGGGAGGGTTGCAAACGACGAGCTCAGGAGCGGCCTCCAACTGCCGCTGGCCAAAAACCAGCCACCTTGCCAGGCAACCACAAGCGCCCGCACGTGCCTTTGGGAGGCGGAGGCGCGGCTCGCCGCCCTCGCCCTCCTCTTCCGGCTCGGCATCCGCCTCCTCCTCCCCCTCCTCCTCACGCTCCTCCTCGTCGGGGTGGGCCCTGTAGTCCGTTCCTCGCGCGCGCACGAGGCCGAGCAGCACGCCTGGCTGGGCTGGGCCTGGGGGAGGTTTGGATGGCACGGTTTTGCGGGGCTGAGAGGGCGTGCCACAGGGCTGGTGGGGCGAGGCGCAGGCGGGTGTCTGTTGACTTTCTTTTGGCGCAGGGCCGCAGCGGTTTTGTGCGGCTGAGAGGGCGTGCCACAAGGCCAGCGGGATGAGGCGCAGGCGGGTGACTGTTGACTTTCTTCCGGCGCGGGGCCGCCGCAGTTCCCAGATCACACAACCCTGAACCCAAACCCACGTCTCTGCCGCAAAGATTTGGCACGCTCCGAGCTGGGAGCCTCCAGCTCGCGGGTGTCGGGCTGTTCCAAGTCCCGCCGCATGCCCCAGATGTACAGCCGCAGCCCCTGGATTGCGGCGCGCTCCTTGGGGGTGAGGGCGCGCCTGAACTTAGGCACAACTGCCCCGCCGGGCTCCCACGCCTTGAGCTGCCAGACCACGTCGCCGGGGTCCAGCAACGCGCTGACGGCGCAGCGCGCGACGAGCTGCCGCGCCCTGACAGTGACTCCTGGCGCGCCGGCAAGCAGCAGCTCGCCGGCCAGCACCCGCGCTGCGTCCTTGACCAGGCGCTCATTTGCGCTGGCCACGTGCAGCTGCGTGTTGGTGCTGAAGTTAGAGGCCAGCGCGTCGGCCAGCGCATTGAGCGTTGTCGTTGACAGCCGCGCCCACGCGCTCGCCCTCTGCTGCTGCTGCTGCTGCTGCTGCTGCTGCTGCTGCTGCTGCTGCTGCTGCTGCTGCTGCTGCTGCTGCGGCGGCGGCGGCGGCGGCAGCTCCTGTTGTTTGGGGTTGACGGGGTGCATTGGGTGAACATGCGATCTGCCGCTGGCCTTGGCATGCAGCACCAGATCAGATCAGCATGTGATCTGTCATCTGCAAGTCCGCTCGCTTGGCATGCAACACCACATCAGACCAGGAGGTGATCCGCCCTCGGCAGGCAAACAAGATGCCCACCTCGTCGCGCTGTGCAAGGAGTTCTGGGCAGTGGCGCTCGATCGCCGCCCTCAGGTCCCGCTTGAGCGTGCCACCCGTGTGTGACATGCCGCCAGCAGCCAGCAGCAGCTTCAGAAGGTAGCGGTGCTGGGTGCCGGCCAGCGCTTTGAAGCAGGCCGGCCGGCCCTCGAGCAGATCACTGCAAGGGAGGGCGCAAATAGGGTTTTTGAGCTGATCTGGTGCTGCAGCTCACTGCAAGGGAGGGCACAAACAGGGTCTTTGAGCTGATCTGGTGCTGTATGCAAACGGCCCCAGGTGGCACCATTGGGGAGCCGAAACAGCCCATGCCAACAGCACACTTAGCACATTTGGTCATCCAACGGCAGTACTCGAGCACCGCCGCCCTGCGGGTTCACCTGCACGCGGCAGAGTAGATCAAGCCCTCCATCAGGCGGGCCCGTGCGATTGGGAGCTGGGCCTCCTCGACCAGGTCGCGCAGCACGGCGCGAACGCCGCCGGCGCAGACAGTCTGGGACAGCGGACGGATGACGGTGCCTGGGGTTGGAGGCGCGGTTGCGGGGGGGGGGGGGAGGGGGGCGGCGGTGGAAGAATTGCATGTTGAAGGGTGTTTTGAGGGGGCGGCGTGTCGTCCCCACCCCTCAAGTTCCTTTCCAACCAGACCCCCCCCCCCCCCGCCTTGGCACGGAATGCACACTCACGCAGGCCGCCGCCCTCGCCCCCCCCCTCGCCCTCAGGTCCTGCCCCGCCTGTGCCAGTGTGGCCGCTGGCCCCACCGCCGCCACCGCCTCCGCCCTCTGCCCCGCCGTCGCCCGACTCGTCGCTGGGCTCGGGAGAGGGGTTGCGCCCCCGCTTGCCCGCGCGCGTGGCTGCGGCAGCCCCGCCGGCCGGCGTGGCACCCCCAGCGGCAGGAGGGGGCGCCTCGCCGGCAACGTCCATGGGATCCGCCGCAGCGGCGCTCGCGCCGCCGCGGCGCTTGCGGACGCCCTTGCTGCGGCCGCCGCCCCCGCGCAGAGCGGTCGGCAGGCCGCCCCAGGTCGGCAGCGCGGCCTTGATGTGGTCGTAGGCCGCCGCCGCCGCGGCACCCGCGGGCAGTTGCACGGCATCAAAGTGCCCCTGTGTGGGAGTGGGGGTCGGGTTTAGGGGTTTAGGGGTTTGGCGAGTCAACCGGGCAGTTGGACGGCATGGCAATGCCCCCCGGCCGTCACCGTTGCATGCCAGTGCAGCGAAAACTCGCTCATGGCTGGCCGCCGAACCTACCGGGGTGAAAAGGAGGACGTGCCGCGTGGCAGAGGCGGTCTCGCCCGCGTGGAACTCCGTCGCCGCGGGGGGCTGGCCCCAGCCGGTCACGATGACCAGGAGGTCGGCGCCGTACTCGCCGGCCGCGGCCTGCGGTTTGCGGTTGGGAAGGATTTGGGTTGAACCCGAATCCCAGGGGGTGATAGGGGTTGACTTGGGCTTGTTGGGGTGTTTACGATGTTAGAGTTTTGGGCTTTGGGGGGGTTTGGGGGGTGTTTGCGGTCTTGGGGGCTTTGGGGGGGTTTTTTGGGGGTGTTTGCGGTCTTGGGGGTTTTGGGGGGTTTTTTTGGGGGTGTTTGCGGTCTTGGGGGTTTTGGGGCATTCCGAGTTTGGGTTGTCAACCCAACAGGCGCAAGCAGCCGGCAAAGACTGCGCTATATCCAAAAACAATGCTGGCAACCCCACCCACCTGCAGCGTCGTGTCATCAGCCCACGCGCCTCGCTCGATGCCGTTGGCCGCCGCCTTCCGCTCCCCCTCGAGTGCCGACGCGCCGCAGGGCCCCGGCTGCGCGCGCATGAAGGCCGCCACGCGGCGGCGCGCCTCGCACACGACACCCGGCGGCGCAGCCAGCTCTCCGCCCTGCTCCTTCTTGAAGGCGGTCGCTGGGCAGAGCCCATGCAGCCACGCAAACGCGTGGAACTTTTGTTTTTTGGGAAGGAGGGGGTGAGCGATCAGCGTCTTGGGCGTGATGAGTGACGAGTCACAGGGCTTTGAGAAGCGCATTGCTAGCCACTCACCAGGCAGTGCCCGCCGCTGAGGACCCCGCTCCATCAGTAAAATCCCAAGTAACGTCAAATAGCCGCTCACCAGGCAGTGCCCGTCCCCGAGGACCCTGGTGACGGTACAGCCCGCCGCGGAGAGCCAGGCGACGACGTCAGCCCCCGGCCCCGGCTGCTGCTGCTGCTGCTGCTGCTCCTGCTCCTGCTGCTGCTGCGCCTGCCCGTGCGCCTGCCCGTGCTCACGCCTTTGGCCCGGCTGCTGCTGCTGCTGCTGCTGCTGCTGCCAGCCCTGGAGCGCCGCCTTGTAGCTGATTTCCGGCGAGCGCAGGCGCGCGGGGCGCGCAGCGGGCCCCTGCAGCTGCTGGCGGCCCTGCCCCGCCGGCAGACTGGCCACCGCGCCTTGGGGCGCGCATGCGCGGCGCTGCCGACTGGCCTGGGCTGCCTGGCCGCCCCTCTCCCCCGGGCCAACATGCCGAGGCGGCGGCGGTGGCCGCGGCGGCGGCGGCGGCGGCGGCCGCCGCGGTGCCTGCCATCCATGCCCCTGCCCCTGCTCCTGCCCCGGCTGCTGCTGCTGCTGCTGCTGCTGCTGCTGCTGCTGCTGCTGCTGCTCTTGCTCCTGCTTCGCCTGCTGCTCCTGCTCCTGCTCCTGCTCCTGCTCCTGTCCCTGCTGCCCCTGCCCCTGCCCCTGCCCCTGCTCCTGCTGCTGATGTGGCGGCTTTGGCTGCTGCTGCTGCTGCTGCTGCTGCTGCTGCTGCTTCTGCTGCTGCTGCTGGTGCTGCTGCGGCGCCTTTGGCTGCTTCTGCTTCTGCTTCTGCTTCTGCTTCTGCTTCTGCTTCTGCTTCTGCTTCTGCTTCTGCTTCTGCTGCTGCTGCTGCTTCTGCTGCTGCTGCTGCTCAAAACCCGCCGCACGCGCTGCGGCCGATGGGTGCTGCTGTGCCTGCGGGCCGCACTTGGCGGCCGCGAGGAACTGCGCCTCGGTTATGCGGCCGGCTGCGCATTCATCGGCGGCCTGGCGTCGTGGCGGGGCGGTGAGGACGAGCGTGTCAGACCGGCGAGGCAGGCCCCCAACTCGATGCGGGCCACCCAATGCAAGCCACCGAGGCAGGCCATCGAGGCAGGCCAGACACAGGCCCCAACCTATGCAGGCCCAAAGCATACATCAAAGGAGGCCCCTCACCCGCAGCACTGCCGACGGGCAGATGCGCCGCGCCACCGCAGCGATGGCGTCCCAGCCGCGCCTGGCGGTTGCCGCCAGCGCGCGCCACGAGCGGCGGCACCCGTAGCAGACGCGCAGCCACAGCGGCGGCGCCGGCCGCAGCGGCGCCGACTGTGCGCGACGGGACAGCAGCGGCGGCGTGCGCCAGCCGGGCGCGACGACGCCGCGCTGACGCCAAGACGGCAGCGGCTGCGGCAGCTTGACCCACTGCGCTGGCAGGCGGCGCCGCCGGCCCGCCCTCTTCACCTCCACCTTGGGTCCAGCCCAACGGTCCCGGAAGGCAGGCCGCGTCCGCGCCGGCGAGCCGCGCACCGCCCCCCACAAAGCCGAAGCGATGCGGAAGGGCCCCGCTGCGGCGGCGAGGACGGCGTCCCTCGCCGCGCCGCAGGCCGATGCGACGCAGCGGGCGCCGCAGCGCAGGGCCCGTCCAACGGGGGAGACGGGCTCGGGGGCCTTGTCGGCGGGGGGCGCCGGGGAAGCGCACGCCGATGGCACGGGGGCCGGCCCCGCCGCCGCCGCCGCCGCCGCTGGCGCAGCAGCAGCAGCAGCAGCAGCAGCAGCAGCAGCAGCGGCGGCGGCAGCGCGCGCGGCCCGCGCAACGCCAGGTGGCGCGCTTCCTGCTGCTGGGCTGTCCGCAGCGGCCTCGCCGCGGGGGCGGACCAGGCGGCCGCAGCGCAGGGCACCCAGGAAAAGGGCCTGTCCACAGCGCCACAGGCCGACGGCGGCGGCCACCGCCCAGCTCAGCATACTGCCGTCCCACGCTACGCCATCACATCTGTGGGGGTGCGCGGTTGGGGGATGGGGCGAGCCCGGGGTGAGTTGGGATGCGTATGACATCGGCCGCGCGCGCGCGCGCGCAGCGCTCGGACCCCACTCGTACGCCCCCACTCGTACGCCCCCCGCTTGGAGACCCCCCGCTGCGCTACGCGATTGCGTCAAGCGCGCTCCTACAGCCCCGCGTCCGCCTGCGGCTCAGGCGGCCCGTGCACTGATCTGCCCCCGCCCCCCCGCCCCGCGATGCCCGCTCACGTTGGGGCTCCACTGCCGGCCGCAGTCCCCGACGATCGCTATTACCAAGCTGTATGGGCGACGAGCGCGCCCCGCAGGGCTCCCAGGCCAGCCGAGCTCGCCTCTCGAGAGTTTCACGCGTGACAGACACTGCGGGCCCGGGAATGCCAACTGGGGTTCAAACTGGGGAACGGGGGGCGAGCCCTGAGTCGGGCCTGATCACCCCCAGCAGCTGCCGCCCCGCGCCCGCCGGCCCCTCAGCCGCCGCCGCCGCCGCCGTCGCCGTAGCCCGCGCGTTGTAATATAACAAGGCCGCCATGAGCTGCGCCGCGCCCTTTGTGGCTTTTGGCTTTGATCGACCTTGCACCAGTAGTGCCGTTGGATGCACATGAAAAACGCCGGACCTGCAGTTGAATTCAGGGATTCTGCCGCTGCTGGCCTTGCGCGTTTGGCTCGGGCACGGGTGCCAAAAGAGTGAGAACTAAGGGTTTAGGGTTTCCTGCTTGCTTTTGCGGGTTTAAGGCCTAACGTACATTTCGTGCACGCGCAGCTGCCCGTTGAAGCCGCAGGACGCGATCACGTAATCCGGCCGGTCGGCCCCCGCGGACGGCGCCGGGCGCTGCAGGAACGCGACGCTCGCGACGGCCACCCCCGGCTCGTGCGCCTGCCAGGCCTGGTAGAAGGGGTTCTTGGCGCCGCCCGCGCCGCCGGGCAGCTCGTCCGCCGCGCCGCCGCCGGCGCCGCCGCCGCTGCCGCTCGGCCGCCCGCCGCCGCCCCCGCCGCCGGGGGCCGCGCCGCCGCCGCTGCCCTCGTCGTCGCCGCCCGCCGCGCCGCCGCTGCCGCCGCCCGCCGCCGCTGCCGCCGGCGCGCCGCCCCCCGCTCCGGGCGCCGCCGCCCCCTGCGTCGCCCCCGCGGCCACGGCCGGCCCCGGCCCGGCGCCGCCGCCGCCGCCGCCGCTGCCCCCCTCCCGCGGCGGCAGCCGCCGCCACACGTAGACGCATCCGTCGTCGCTGCCGCACGCGACGATCTCCGACCCCAGCGACAGCGCGCCGCGCAGCTGCGAGCTCGTGTTTCGGTGGCCCTTGTACTTGACCGCCACGCCGTAGCCCTGCACCAGCCGCAGCCGGCTGTCGTTGGAGGTGACCAGCCACTGGCCGCTCTCGCTGGGCACCGCCAGGATGGAGGTCACCTTGCGGCCCGCGGCGTGGGCGCCGCGCGTGTTGCGCACGTCCACCTGTTTGTTTTGATTTTTTGGGGGGGAGGGAGGTTTGCTTCGCAGGTGCGCCGCATGCGGTGCGCAAGCGGGACGGGCTCGCACGCGCCTGCACCGTGCCAGGCCCGCGGGGGCGAAACAGCGAGGTGGCACCAAGGCCCCGGCGCAAGCGTTCCCCCAAAGCCGAGGCGCGCGCGGCCGCGCCCCGGCGGCGCCCCCCCCACCTGCGCCACGTACTCCAGCTTGCTGCCGCCCGCCGCCAGCTCGTAAAACCTGAGCCGCCCCCGCATCGTGCCCGCGACCACGCGGCTGCCGCCCGGGCTGAATGCCGCGGCGGTGACCATGTCCTGGTGCACCTGGCTGGACGCGGCCACGGCGCCGTCGAGCACACCCCACACGCGCAGCTTGCCGTCAATGGAGCCTGGGGGGGGGAGGGGTTTGGGTTTTGGGGGCTGCGTCGGCGGAGGCTGCGAGCGCGGGGCAGGCGCACGGGCGGGAGGGCTTGCGTACGGCACCGGCGTGCGGCTGCGCCCAGCAGGCACGAGGCGCAGGGGTGCTGCAGGCAAGGCCGGCGGCTGGGAGCGGCACTCCGGGCGTGCTGCCTGCAGGCCCGCCCCTGCTCCGATGAGCCAAGGGCGCCCGCAGCCACTTGCTCCCTCCTCGCCCACCCAACCACCCGCCGTTCCCCCCGCACCGCTGACAAAGCGGTGTGCGTCGCTGGGGTGGAACTGCACGCAGGTGACAAAGTCCGAGTGACGGAAGACCTTGAGGCAGTCCGGCTGGCTGAGGTGCCACAGCCGCACGCTGGCGTCCATCGACGCGGTCAGCAGGAAGCCGCTAGCGGACCAGGAGAGGTCCAAAATGTCCTCCCCGTGGCCGCTGTACTCGCGGACGGGCGCGGCGCAAAGGTACGCGCCCCACTCCGCCTGCGCAGCGGCGGCCGCCGCTGCGGCGGCACCAGAGCCGGCGGGCGCGTCGTCGGGGGCGGCGGGCTGCTGCGGGGCCGACGGGGCTGCGCCTGGCTGCTCCCCCGGCTCCTCGCGGTCGGCTGACGAGCTCGCCTCTGACCCGTCTGCTGCTGCCGCTGCTGCTGCTGCCGCTGCCGCTGCTGCTGCCGCCGCTGCCGCTGCCTCTGCTGCTGCTGGTGCCGCTGCCGCTGCTGGTGCTGCTGCCTCCGCAGCTGACAGGTCTGCTTCGCTGCCCTCCTCGTCGCTGTGCTGCCCGAGCCCTCGCCCTGTTTCCCGCTCCTGCTCCTGCTGCCGCTCCTGCTGCTGCTGGCCGCCGCGCGCCAGGGGCTGCTGCTGCGTGGAGTCTTCGTAGACCCAGCCCGCCCGCACATCCTCGTTCCTGTGCGCAGGGAAGAGGAGGGTGGGCGGGTCGCAGCAGATACCGGCGAGCTCGCGGCCAGCGACTCGAGCCGCAGCATGTTGGCCGCCGCGCAGCGGCCGGCCATCACCAGCTGGCCAGCCTTTGCAGCGGCCTGCCGGCACCGCGAGGGCCCGAATCAGGCCGGAGGTGTCGGCGCACCCTGGAAGCCCAAGCACCCCCGAAGCCACCCTTCCCGCACCAACCTGCAACTGCTCAGCTGCCACACGCGCAGCACGCAGTCCTGCCCAGCGGTGGCCAGGAACCGCCCGTCCCGGCTCAGCTGCGCGGCCCAGATCACGCCGGCGTGCGCCGCCACAGTCTGGACGTGCAGCACGTCCAGCGTGCCGCGCCCAAAGCGCTTGTGGCACATGACGCGCATGGCGCCCGGCCGGCCAGCGGCTGCGGCCGCAGCGGCGTCGGCCTGCGCCGAGGAGGTCAGCAGCGGGTGCGCCGCCGCCCCGCTCACCGCGCCGGAGACGACGGCGGCCGCCGCGGCCGCGTTTGCTGTCGGCACGTGGCTTTTGGCGGCGCTGTGGGCCGCGGCCACGGCGGCGGCCGTCGTCGCCGCAGCGGCGCGGATTCGGCCCGCGGCCTGCAGCGCCACCTGCTGGGCCGCCTGCTTGGTGAAGGCCCTGAACGGCGCGTGCGGCTTGGAGGAAGCCGCACCCCCGCCGCCGCCCCCACCCCCACCCCCTGCTGCTCCCGCGACCGCAGCCGCAGCGCCGTCTCCATCCATGCTGCTCTGCGCCTCGGCCGCCTCGCTGCGCGCGTCGTGCGCCTCGGACGCGCCCTCCTCTGCTGCCGAAGCTGCGCTGCCGCTAAGAGCCGGCTCCAGGGGCGTCACCTGCACGCCCCCGCTGTCGACAGAT
The DNA here is from genome assembly GCA_003203535.1 of Raphidocelis subcapitata. Classification (NCBI taxonomy): domain Eukaryota; kingdom Viridiplantae; phylum Chlorophyta; class Chlorophyceae; order Sphaeropleales; family Selenastraceae; genus Raphidocelis; species Raphidocelis subcapitata. Next base: position 457,516 of record BDRX01000012.1, read on the forward strand.
GACAGCGACTGGCAAAGGCGGCAGGGCGGCAAGGGGGGCGGGCTTTTGAGCATCGGCTGCACAGGCTTTTGCGCCTGATTTGTGGGGCATGCGTTCGCACGCACGCACTGCCTGCGCAGCCCTCTGCATGCACAGCGGCACTCCCACCGCAAGGGCCTCGCTCCCCACCTGGCCAGGCGCCATTTCGTCGCTCACGCTGGGCGCGTGGCCCGCAGCCTTGGACCCTTCGCCGCGCTCCCCCGCCGGCTGCTGCAGCTTTGCCTTTGCGCCCTTGAGCAGCTGATGCAGCTGCTGCTGCAGCGGCGGGTGGTGAGGGTGCGATTTCAGCACACCGCCGCCGGCGCCGCCGCTGGTGCCGCCCCCGACAGAGTCGGGGGAGGCGCGCACGGCCTCAGGCTCGCGCTCCCCGCGCAGCCGCGGCATTGGCTCCCGCTCGCTGGGGTCCTTTATGCTCTGTGCCACTGCGTGCTTCGCCTTGGCCGTCCTGGAGGGGCGGGGGGCCACCAGGGGAGGGGGCGGCCAAAGGTCGGGGCGGGCAAGTGCACGTTGGTGCGCTGTGCGCTGGCCCCGTGTCCGCTCAACACCCTCTGCTGACCCGCCCCCTGACGCTCACCACTGCTGCAGTTTCTTCATGCCGCTGCTGTGCTTCTTGCCGGGCGTGGCCGCGGCCACAGGCGACTGCACATCCTGCAGGTGAGAGGGGCGGCAGGCGGCGGCGCAAAGGATTGGGCCGAGCCTGCATGGGGCCGGCGCGCTGCTCATGCGCCCAGCGGCGTATTGAAATCCCCGCCGCGCCCCGCATCACCCCCCTCCCGTCCCCCACCTCATCCATGCTTGTGAGCCGCTCAAAGTCGTCAACCCGCATCTCCAGGCCGGTGTCCAGGTTGCGGATTAGGTAGCGCTGCGGGCGCGGCGGTGCGGCGCGTGCAGCATGAGCGCGCCCAGCAGCGCCGCGAATGCTGCCGCCTCCGCCGCATGGCGCAGCCGTTGCCCGCTGTGGCAATCCCATGGCTTCCTTTCCTTGCCTCCCGCGGGCGCTCTGCCCCAGCAACGGCCCTGGCCCGGCCAGACCCGCACCCGCTCGTCCTCCTGGGCCCCAGCCGCGGGTCCTACGCCGGCCTCCCGCTCCCCAGGCACTCCAGGCGTCGATTCCGACATGGTGGAGGTGCCGCCCTTGAGCAAAAGGCCCCTGGATCGCGATCCGACTAGTGGATTGCGCGCGCTTCCCGCGTTCTCTGCCTTGCCGGCCCCATCCAGGCGTGCTGCAGGCGTGGTGTGCGTGGGTGCAAACCCGAAAGGTGTTTGGTAGCCGGCGGTGCAGGCGGCGGGCGGCGGCAGAAGCTGCTCGGTGCGCCGCAGTCGTGCGGACGGTGCGGTCTGCTGCGCACCGGACAGGGACGGCGCCTGCGCAGGTCCGTTCCACCAACCAACAGCGGCTACACACAACATTATCAGCGGCTGGCTGTGGGCAGGTGTGTGTGTAGGTTGGGTGGGCAGGCAGGTCGAGCGGCGGCTGTCAGCCGCCTGTCTGCCCGCCGCGCAGGGCCCCTTAATGCCCTCCGTCGTTCATCCCCGCATCGTTTCTAATCCACAGTTGTTGCTATAAACGGCCTCCCTCGAAGCAAGAGCAACCCACACACCGTCGCTGCTGCTCGGTCAGCCCGCGACAGGGACGCCCCGTTCCCCCGCGCGTCCCCCACAGCGCCCGAGCCGGCCTCCGCGGGACTCCCTCGCGCCTTACAGGCCGTCTTAAAGCTTCACGACGAGCGGTGAGGCCTGCGGAGCTCGCTGTAGGGTTGGCGGGGCACGCGCACGCGCAGCGCGGCGCTCCACCCGAAAACCGCTCGCCGCCCTGCACCCCCCGGCCATGTACCATCGCCCAGTCAGCCCCATAGCGCCTCACAAATCGCCTCGCCTCCCTCCCCGGCCGCGCAGGCCGCCGCGCCCGCCCATCCCGACGCGCATCTGCCCGCCAGCCCTTCGTGCCGGCGCACGTCGAGCGCCGCCGGCTGCAACCCCTGCTACCGCCTGGCTGCTGCTGCGTCCCGAGAGAGCCCACGCCTACCGCGCAACTCAGCAGCCACCGCCATGGTGCGTGCGCGCGGGGGAAGGGGGTGAGGTGCCAGGGGCCCAGGCCGCGCGCTGCGTCAGCGCCGCACCCCAGCTGCTCTGGCCAGCCCGTCCCACTGCGCACTGCCCGAGCCAGACTGGGCGGCTGCTTCCGGGGCCGCGGTCAACCCTCCTCCCCCTCGCCCTCCCCCACCCAATCAACAGGGCTGCAAGAAGGGCAAGGGGCGCTCCGCCCAATCCCTCAACATCTGCGGCATAGACCCCGTGCGGCGTGCGGTGCTCGAGGCGGAGCGTGAGGCCCGCCGCAAGGCGCAGGCCGTAGCCGTGGCCGCGCTCCCCAAGGCAAGGAGCACGCGCGCCGAGCCCACCCCTCCCCCAATGCCTGCGGTGCCCACCCCTGTTGTTGCCGAGGAGGCTTTTGGGCCCGCCGACGGCGAAGCTTTCATGCACGTGCCCTGCGCGCGCAGCACCAAGCCCATCCCCGCCGCCGCGCCCGACACCCCTCCCGTGCCCATGCGCCTGACTGAGGGGGTCGCGGCGGCCGCGGGCCTGCTGCACGGCGGCGTTGGCGCGCCGCTGTTCTTTTTCACCGATGCTGCCATGAGCTTTACGCCCGCCGCCAAGCCCGTTGCGAAGGAGTCGGATGCGCTGTCCAGCCAGCTGTTTGTTTGCGGCGGCCACGGCATCCCCGCGCAGCTGCTGATCCTTGAGAGCGCCGCCGAGCGCTCTGAGCTTGTTGCGCCTTCCTTTTCCCCGCGCCACCCCTTCGCTGCCCCGTCTGCTTTTGCCAACCCCGAGACCACCCCCAAGCGCTCCTCCGCGCTGCTGCAGCGCAGCGCCTCCCTGCCCGTGGCGGGGGGCAGCGCGTGCGTGGGGCGGCTCGAGCCCAGCCTTAGCGCCCCCGCCTCGTTTGCTTTTGCTGGGAGCCTCATGCCGCTGGGCAGCTCCCAGGCGCCCGCCATCCCGCTGCCCACCCTGTCGCTGCCCATTGCGCTGAGCGCGGTGGCGCAGCTGCCCGTGGCGGCTGCGACGCTGGTGGTGCCGGACGCGCCCCTGCTGCTGCGCTCCCACCCCCTCAGCCGCACCGCCTCAGCCACGGCAGACGACGGCGCGCCGCCGGCTGACGCCTCGGCCGAGGTGGGCGATGCCTCCCACGGTTCCACAAAGTTCCCCAAGGGCCCCCCCTGCCCCCTGCGCAGCCTCAAGTCCGCGCTGGGGGCCGCGGCCAAGCTGCTGGCCCCCCGCAAGGGCCGCGGCGGCGATGACGTGAGGGACGGCGGCGCGGTCGCCTCGCCCGGCGGCGGCTGGGGCTGAGGCCGAGGCGGCTCGCACCGACCGCACGGCCGGCAGCGGCAAGGCCAGCAAGCGCGGCGGATGGTTGAAGAGCCTGCTGGGCTGCTGCCGCGCACCCGGTGTCAAGGAGTTTTGAGTTGTAAAGTTGTTGCGAGCGGCACCGGCGGTTCTGTCCAAGGCGGGGCAGTTCTCTGGCGCAGCGCGCGCGGTTTCAGACTTCCAGCAGGCGCGGTTCCAGCAGATGCCGCCATGCGGCCGCGTCAGGGCCCTGCTGGGCTGTCGGAGCCCGTTGCATTTGGCAGTGAGGACATACAGCTGCTCCCAGGCCGATCAGCGCAGGCGCCGGCGCGCCGGCGGAGCGCGGCTGCGCGAGCGGTGTTGTGCAGTGTGCACGGTCAGCGGGCGGTCAAACGCACCGCCCAGCGCGACGGGCGGCCCGGCACCAGGTGAAACTGGAAGCTGGAATTGTTTTAGCCGCAAGCAAGCGTGCCGCCGGCCCGGGGCGCGGGGGAAGCGCTCCGGGACTGACCGCCGCCCCGAGTCCGCCTAGACCGGGCTCCGTCCCGCCCCGGGCATTCCAAATGCAATTCGTTACTTCCGAGAAGCCATTATCCGCAGCCAATCCGTACAAGCGCGCAACCCGTGAAAAAGCGCTGGCCTCGGGCGCAGCGCACGCAGCGCAGAGACAGCGCGCCGGTGGGCCATAATCATGAGCGAGGGCTAAAGGGCTGCTCACCGGACAGGTGCGGACCGGCCGCGCTCCAGGGCCGCAACCTGCGGCCTGGGGCAAGCGCTTTTTCCGCCCGGCCCGCCCGTTGGGCGCCTTAGGCCGCCTCGGTGGCGGCGACGGGGGTTGGGGCCGAGGCGGCTCGCACCGACCGCACGGCCGGCAGCGGCAAGGCCAGCAAGCGCGGCGGATGGTTGAAGAGCCTGCTGGGCTGCTGCCGCGCACCCGGTGTCAAGGAGTTTTGAGTTGTAAAGTTGTTGCGAGCGGCACCGGCGGTTCTGTCCAAGGCGGGGCAGTTCTCTGGCGCAGCGCGCGCGGTTTCAGACTTCCAGCAGGCGCGGTTCCAGCAGATGCCGCCATGCGGCCGCGTCAGGGCCCTGCTGGGCTGTCGGAGCCCGTTGCATTTGGCAGTGAGGACATACAGCTGCTCCCAGGCCGATCAGCGCAGGCGCCGGCGCGCCGGCGGAGCGCGGCTGCGCGAGCGGTGTTGTGCAGTGTGCACGGTCAGCGGGCGGTCAAACGCACCGCCCAGCGCGACGGGCGGCCCGGCACCAGGTGAAACTGGAAGCTGGAATTGTTTTAGCCGCAAGCAAGCGTGCCGCCGGCACGCTTGCTTGCGGGAAGGGACGATCTCCCTTCCCGCAAGGGAAGGGACGATCGATCGCGCGCAGGTTTCTCGCGCGATACCGCGCCCCTTGCGGCGATCTGAGGCGCTTAGCCGATGAGGAAAGAACCGCGAAGCGGCAGAGGGGCCGGGCGGACGGGGGGGCCGTGGCGGGTGCGCGCGGTGTGGGCCGCCGCCGGGCGCGGCGGGTGCGCCTGCGCAGGCTGCCCCCCTCCCCAGCCCTTGTGTTTTGCTTCCCGCCCCCCCTTTTTGTTGCTGCCCACAACCTTTTCCACTGCATCGTATGCCATTGCATTACATGGCACGCCCAGCATTCGAGCCGTGGCGGCTCGTAGAGACCTCGAAACGCGCCGAAACGCAGTCCTGCATGCCACAATCCTCAAGAGATGAAGACATCGTCGGCACAAGGCGCAAGGCAAAGCGCCCGGCGGCAGTGCCGCTCGGAGTGACACTGATGGGTGTTACGTGGCAGAAATCGGGTGAGAGGTGATGAAACGAAACGAGTTCGTGCCAGCAAATTGGAAAACCTGGTGACCAATGCGGACGCCGGCGTTGTGGCTAAAAAACAGGGCCTCGCCGCCGCGCAGCACAACGTCGCAGTACCCGTTGGGGCATGCCGTGCCGGCAAATTTCTCCGCGAGGGCGAGGGTGCCGATGCGCAGGCGCACAACGGTTGGCTGGGTTGGGGTGTTTGGGGGTTCGCAATGAGGATGGAGAGATCACTTCAACAACGCGCGCAGGGCCAAGGCACGCAACGCCCGCCGTGCCGCGCCCGATGCGCAGCCCCCCCCCCCTCCCAGTGCCGCAGCGCGAACCTTGTCGCAGAATATGACGAGCAACCTCACCCCCTTGACGCCGTCGTTGTGGGAACCCGACACCGGGATAAGCCGGCCCTCGAGGAGCGTGCCCTCACCCCCAAGCACGGGCTCGGAGTTGGGGATGGCGTCGGCGCTTGTGGTGACCCGGACGGTGGCGCGGATGGCGGCCGCTGCGCCTGCCAGGGCGGCGACAGTCTGGTTGGCGTACTGGGTGATGGGCCTGATTGAGGGAAAGCAGGGGTTTGGGGGGATTAGGGGACCACAGGGGGGGCACGCTCAGGTCTGCAGCTGCAGTGCAGCTGCCGCATTGGGACACCGGCGCTGGGACGGCGCCGCGCGCGGGCGCGCCCGTTGCGCACCCGATGATGGGCCCATTGCGCACCGCCTCCGGCATTGTCGTCCACTCGACCGTGCCCTTGCCGTTGCTGGCAAGATGCCAGCCGCTGGCGGCCTCGGGCTCGCCCGCGGAGCCCCGCTTGTACACCAGCGAGCCGATCAGCTGTGGAAACGATTTGCAAGGATAAAGGGCGTGTTTAACGCAGCGAGGCGAAGAGAGCCCGTAGGCGCCGATTGCGGCCCGCGGCGCGTGCCGCGGCGCCCGCGCGCGCCGCGCCAGCCCCGGCGCGCCGAGCCAGCCCGCGGCCCGCGATAGCGCAACCCCCCGCACCTCGGCCATGCTCGCCGGGTTGGGCATCGCCGGGCAGATGGCGAACTCTACGCCGCTCACGTTGAAGGTTGCGGCCTTGCTCTCCCCGTGCTCCAGCACGTACACAGCCTTGCAGCCCGCGACCCGGGACAGCATGGCGCAGAGCGCCTTTACAAAGCTGTTCATGGTGCGTGATTCGGTTTGGCCGGTGGAGTGGAGTTTGGAAATGGGTGGGGATGCGAACCCATTTGGGGGCCGTGTCGCGCGCGCAGCGCGCATGCGCGAGCGCGCGCCTCAGCGCTTGTCCGAGGCGGCGCTGGCCCCAGATTTCAACTGGCCCAAACCCCCCCAGCTGCCGCTGACCCCTCTCTCTTTACCCCGCCCGCGCGCCAGTTGTTTCATTTCCGGAACCCGAAAGGTGCGGCCAGAGCACTGCTCCCCAGGCGGCGGCAGCCCCCCCACTCAACCCCCTCTGCCCCCCACCCCAGATACCCCTTCCCCCGAGGCCCCCGAGACCAGAGCAGCTACATCGCAGTTCCAATGGCCAGCGCCGGCATCGCTGAGGCGGGTGCGTCGATCTCGCACGGTGTGTCGCGCGCGCGCGTGCGCGCGCGCGCGCGCGCGCTCTACGCATGCGCGAGGCCGAGGGCTGTCAAAGCGCTTGTTGGAGGTGGCGCCGGCCAGCAGGCTGTCCCCGGATCCATCTGCCGTTCGCCTTTCGCAGTTACCGCGCAGCAACAGCAAGGCACCTGCACCCGCACCTCCCAAAACGCAGGCAAGTCCAGCTCCCTGCTCACAATCACACGCAAGGACTACACCGATGCAGAGCTTGGTAAGCGGGGTCTTGTATTCCTGGCTTGGGAAACGCGGGGTTGGTGATCTTGCTTGGGTGACGGGGTGGGGCCGGGGTGTGCAGGCGTTGATCTCACCACCAGCCCGGCCGCCCGCCTCGTCATTAACGCAGCCGAGTTCGAGGAGGTGCTGGAGCAGGGGATGGTTGACATCATTGAAGAATGTGCGCGCGTGTGCGTGCATGCGTGCGTGCGTGCATGCGTGCGTGCGCGCGTGCATGCAAGCGTGTCCAATGCCCAGCGCGCTAACCCTCGCGCCCTCGCGCAGCCAGCGCCACCAACCATTGGACACGCTTGCATGCTTTCTGCAAACTTGCACTGCACCAACACCAAAACGTGCAGCGCTCTCTCTGGCCAAGATCACCACTTTCAAGTCGCGGTGGAGCGGGGACCGCCCTTACTGGGACCCAACGACGGGGAAGGTGGAGGTGGAGCCCTGCGGCGTAGTGACAAGTGACATCCGTAAAAGGGTGAGCAGCTGGGGGCTGCATACGTCGCTGCACGCAGGGTGGTGCTGGTCTGATGGTGCTTGCATGCAAGCTTGCTGTGGGCTGTGTGCGATGAGAGCCTACCTCTGACGATGATGGAGAAAGGCGTGCGGTTATCAACCAATAACCACCTCCCCAACCCTCTTGTCCGGCAACTGTGCTCCAAACTCCCTCCGCCGTAGGGCCGGGACGCCCTGCTGGCCAAGTGGGGAGGCAACAACATTCATGAAGCGGTAAGTAGAGGGGGAAGCCGTGCGATGCAGCCATAACGCGCGACCAAGCCTCGCCGGCGATGATTTTGCCCCCATGCAAAGCCGCAAATACAGTGCCTCACCGCCGCCCACGCCCGCCCACGTCCCCCCCAGATCACCAACGCCTGCAGCAGCCAGTACGGCCAGACCCCCCGCGAGCGGGTGAGCAGAGAGGGGCTTTGAGGGGTGTGTGTGCACGGGGAGGGGTGGCCGGTGTGGAGCGCAGGCAGCAGCCCTGCGTGCTTGCGGCTGCATCCCAGCTTTTGCGGCGGTCCCCCCAAACACCACCCCTCGAAACACCACCCCCAAAGCACCCCCCAGCACCCCCCAAAACACCCCTCGAAACACCCCCAAAGCACCCCTCGAAACACCCCCCAAAGCACCCCTTCCAAAGCGCCGGCGTGCGCCGGCAAGGGCCTCGCTTGCTGCTGTGCCGCGCTCCTCTGTTGCTGCGCGCGGCGCCCATCCTTCCCGCAAGGCACCCACACCCGCGCCCGCACCCCCCCGCACCCAAACCCCAGGCCGAGGCCGAGTGCCTGCGCAAACACGGCCAGACCCTCCACGAGCGGGTGAGCAGGGAGGGGCTTCGAGGGGGGGGGGGTGTGCACGGGGAGGGGATGGCCGGTGTGGAGCGCAGGCAGCAGCCCTGCGTGCTTGCGGCTGCGTCCCAGCTTTTGCGGCGGTCCCCCAAAACACCACCCCTCGAAACACCACCCCCCACAACACCCCCAAACCACCCCCCAAACACACCCAAACACACCCAACACCCCCCCCCCAGCACCCCCATAACACCCCTTCCAAAGCGCCGGCGTGCGCCGGCAAGGGCCTCGCTTGCTGCTGTGCGGCGCTCCTCTGTTGCTGCGCGCGGCGCCCATCCTTCCCGCAAGGCACCCACACCCGCGCCCGCACCCTCCCGCACCCAAACCCCAGGCCGAGGCCAAGTGCCTGCGCAAACACGGCCAGACCCTCCACGAGCGGGTGAGCAGGGAGGGGCTTCGAGGGGTGTGTGTGCACGGGGAGGGGATGGCCGGTGTGGAGCGCAGGCAGCAGCCGTGCTTGCGACTGCATCCCAGCTTTTGCGGCGGTCCCCCAAAACACCACCCCTCGAAACACCACCCCCAAAGCACCCCCCAACACCAAAATATCCCTCCGCCGTAGGGCCGGGATGCCCTGCTGGCCAAGTGGGGAGGCAACAACATTCATGAAGCGGTGAGTAGAGGGGGAAGCCGTGCGATGCAGCCATAACGCGCGACCAAGCCTCGCCGGCGATGATTTTGCCCCCATGCAAAGCCGCAAATACAGTGCCTCACCGCCGCCCACGCCCGCCCACGTCCCCCCCAGCTCACCAACGCCTGCAGCAGCCTGTACGGCCAGACCCTCCACGAGCGGGTGAGCAGGGAGGGGCTTCGAGGGGTGTGTGTGCACGGGGAGGGATGGCCGGTGCGGAGCGTAGGCAGCAGCCCTGCGTGCTTGCGACTGCGGCCCGTTTTGGCGGCGGCCCGGCGTGCGCCGGCAAGGGCCTTGCTTGCTGCTGTGCCGCCGTCCCCAGTTGTTGCAGCACTTGACTTGTTCACAACACCCGCCCATCCAGGCATTTATGAGGTGGGACCAGGAGGAGGAGGAGGAGGAGGAGGACGAGGGCGCGGCTGTGGTTCCAGCTGGGGTCAGCAGCCGCGGCCGCAAGCGCGGGCCGCCTGCCCACTTTGGGGACTACGCGCAGCACGGGGCCCAGGCCGGCGAGTACGAGGAGTACGGGGCACAGGAGCCCGGCGTGGGCGCGGGTGAGCCCAAGCTGCTACGGAGCATGGGGGTGGGGCAGCGGCCGCAGCAGTGGTCAGCATCCGGCAGGCTGAGCACGCAGCAGCCGGCGGCGCTGCAGGGCGGCCCCGGCTCCACGCGGGGCGCGTTCGGCGCGCAGCCGATGGGCTCTGCCGCCGCCGTGGCCGCCGCCGCCGCGGCCGCCGCGGCCGGCGCGCTCAACGCGCGGCAGCAGCAGTGGCCGTGGCCGTGGCAGCAGCTGCAGCCGGCGGCGCTGCAGGGCGGCCCCGGCTCCACGCGGGGCGCGTTCGGCGCGCAGCCGATGGGCTCTGCCGCCGCCGTGGCCGCCGCCGCCGCGGCCGCCGCGGCCGGCGCGCTCAACGCGCGGCAGCAGCAGTGGCCGTGGCCGTGGCAGCAGCTGCAGCCGGCGGCGCTGCAGGGCGGCCCCGGCCCCATGCGGGGCGCGTTCGGCGCGCAGCCGATGGGGTCTGCCGCCGCCGCGGCCGCCGTCGCCGCGGCCGCCGCGGCCGCCGCCGCGGCCGGCGCGCTCAACGCGCAGCAGCAGCAGCGGATGTGGCAGTGGCAGCAGCTGCAGCCGGCGGCGCTGCTGGGCGGCCCCGGCCCCATGCGGGGCGCGTTCGGCGCGCAGCCGATGGGGTCTGCCGCCGCCGCGGCCGCCGCCGCCGTCGCCGCCGCCGCCGCGACCGGCGCGCTCAACGCGCGGCAGCAGCAGTGGCAGTGGCAGTGGCAGTGGCAGTGGCAGCAGCTGCAGCTGCAGCCGGCGGCGCCGTCGGGCGGCCCCGGCCCCATGCGGGGCGCGTTCGGCGCGCAGCCGATGGGGTCTGCCGCCGCCGCGGCCGGCGCGGCGACCGGCGCGCTCGGCGGACCCGGCGCCCGCCCGTCATCTCCGTACCCGCCCGACGGCGGGGCGGACGCGCTGCAGCCCCCGGCAAAGCGCGCCCGCGTCGATGGCTAGGGGCCTAGAGGGGCGGGTGGCTGGGGGGGGGGGGCTGCTGAGGCGATGCCGACGCGGGGTTGGGGACCGGGGCGGGTCGAGGCGACACCACCGGCCAGCCCACATGCGGGCAGTGTTGTCAGGGGCAGTGGGCTCCGGTGGCCTTGCGGCTCCGGCGCGCCCCCGTTGGGCAGGGCGCCGGCGCCGCCGCCGGAGCCGCCGCCACGCGTGCGCCTATGGTGCTGTTTTTGTAAGTTGGGAACGGCGCTGTTGGGAACAACCACCAGCCAGGGAGCCAGCCAAGGTCGCCATGGAGATGGGACCATCTAATGGCAGAGGAAGCTGGACAATTCTCCGCGTGCGCCTACAGCAGGCCTTCGGGTGACTCAGGCCTGGGGGGCAAGCTCTGGGCAAGCTCAGCTGTGTGCACCCACGAGTTCTGCCCAATCATTTCCACGATTCTAAACGCGATTGGCCTTGACTGCAACTGAATGCAACGGGTCGCTTTTCCACCTGGCGAAGCTTGTGGTCGTCCCCGCTCAGCCTCCGGCGGGCGCAAAAACAAGACCGGGTGTGGCTTTTAGATTATCTTAAGGCAGCAAGTCGGTGAGGGGCTGTGCCGCTCCGGGGCAGCGAGGGGCGCTTTCCGCCCGGCCCGCCCGTTGGGCGCCTTAGGCCGCTGCGGCGCGCGGAACAGCAACACCGAAGCGCGAACCGGTGGCGAGGGCTGCTGCGAGGGCCTGCGGCGGGCTTGCGGCGGGCGTCGCCTGCAAAGCGCCCGCGCACGAATCCCGCGGATTGCGTCTGGCGCGCCCGGCAACCGCGCGCCCCGCCGCCCCGCCGCAGACGCCTGCCGCACCCAGCCAGCCGCGAGCGAGATGCAGATGTCCGGCGGCGGCGGCTCGGTGTACGACGACGGCGGCGCCGGCCCGTCCGTGCGCATGCGCAAGCCGTACACGATCACCAAGGCGCGCGAGAAGTGGACCGAGGACGAGCACCTCAAATTCATAGAGGCGATCAAGCTCTTCGGGCGCAGCTGGAAGAGGATCGAGGGTGCGCGCCAGGGCAGCGGCCGCGGGGCGCGGAGGGCCTGCGCTGCAGGCTGCACCACCCCTGTCGCCGCGCACCGCCATCCCTCGAAACCGCCCGCCCTTCTGCCCCCTAAACAACCGCCCAACAACCCGTAAACCAACAGAGCACATCGGCACCAAGACTGCGGTGCAGGTGCGCAGCCACGCCCAGAAGTTCTTCAACAAACTCGAGAGGAAGAAGGAGGCGGGGGAGGAGCTCGGAGACGGTGCGATGGAGGGGGGGTGGCTAGGGTGCTGGCCTGCGCGCGCGAGGACCGAAGGGTGAAATGGCTGCGGCTGCGCTGCAGACCCCCCCGCGGCGCGGCGGCCTACGACCCCTGTCCGACCCTCCGAAACAAACCCGAAACCCCCAAACGCCCGCAGAGGAGGTCGTGACCATCCCGCCCCCGCGGCCCAAGCGCAAGCCGCAGCGCCCCTACCCGCGGAAGGAGCCCGACTCCTTCACCACCACAACGCTGGTGACGGGCCTGGCGCCGAGCGCCAGCCTGGGCGGCACGTGCCTCTCGCCCGGCGAGGCGTACGGCCTCGGGCCCGCTGAGCTGGCGCTCGCCAGCATGGGCATGCCTGCGTCCTGCTGCATGGGGCTGGCCGCCACGTCGCCGCCCGCGTTCAGCGGCGGCGCCGGCCTGGCCGGCCCGCTGTCTTGCGGCGCTGATGGCGAGGCGGGAGACCCGGGCGTGAGCGACGCCACCGTTGCAGCGGTCGCGGCCGCGGCCTCTGCCGCCGCTGCGGCGGCCGCCGCCGCCGTCGTGTCAGCGGCGGGCTCCCGCGTGCAGGCCTACCTGCAGGCCCACCCGCCCGCGGGCTTCCCATTCTTTGGGGTGCCCCCCGGCCTGCTGGGCCTGGCCGCCGGGCCCCTCGCGAGCCTCGGCGGCGCGGCGCCGCTGCCGGCACTGACGGGCACGACCACGGCCACCGCCGTCGACGAGCGGCACGCGCTGCCGCTGCTGGAGGCGCCAGGGGACGCCATGGCCAGCGACGGCCCCGACAGCGGCGGCGACGCCGGCGGCAGCGGCCGCGGCAGCCCCGACGACGCGGCCCTCGTGAGCAGCGGCAGCGACGGCGACAGCGCGTGCTCGCGCGAGGCCGACACCGCCGCGGCCGTGCAGGCCGCGGCCGCCGAGCAGGCCGCGGCGCAGCTGCGCAAACTCGCCGCGTTTGGCGGCGGCGGCGCGGCCGGCGCGGCGGGCGCGCCGCCGGGCGGCTCCTGGGGTTGGAATGCGCTGCTGCAGCAGTGGCCGCTGTTCCACCCGGGCCTTTACTACGCCGGGGTGCTCGCGGGCAGCGTGCCCGCCGGGCCCCCCGGCCAGGCCGCCGCCACGGCCGCCGCGGTCGCGACTGCGGCGGGCCTCCCGCCCGCCGCGCTGGCCGCGCTCGCCGCCGCCGGCGCGGCCCCGCTGGGCATGCCCCTGAGGCGGCGCGGCGCGCCGTCGGGCAACAGTGGCAGCTCCGGCCCGCCGAGCGGCAAGCGCTCCCACGACCGCGTCGCGGGCGCCGCGGAGCGCGGGCCGTCGCCCAAGAAGCCGTCGGACCGCGCCCACCGCGCCGCGGCGCAGCCCGAGGGCACGGCCACCAACGACGACGCCGCGATGCCGGACGCGCAGCCGCTCGGCCCGCCGCCGGTCGACGAGAGCGCGCCGCCGAGCTCGCTGGGGCGCGACGCGACGCCGCGCGACGCCGCTGCGCTGTCGCAGCCCAGCGGCCCGAGCGGGGGCATGCCGGGCGGCTCAAACGAGACCCAGGGCAGCGGCGGCGCCGCGACTGCCGGCGTGAGCGCCGGCGGCCCCGCATGCCACCAGCACAACGGCGCTGCTGCGCCCGATGGCCGCCCCGCGGCGCAGTACGCCAGCGGCAGCAACACGGTGTGGCCCGGCAACGGCAGCGGCAGCGGCAGCGGCGGCAACGGCAGCGGCGGCAACGGCAACGAGCGCTCGACCGGCAACGGCAACGGCCACAGCGGCGTCGGGAGCGGCAGCGGCAACGGCAACTACTACTACAGCAGTGAGTGATCGCGGGGCTGCGCATGCAGGGAGCGTAGGGTGCGGGGTCGTGCGGGGTGTGCCGGCCCCCGTTTTGGGGGGGGGGCGCCGCTGGGTCTGGAGCCTGATCAGGCGCCTCCGTTCCAAGCAGCCCTTCCTCTCACCTCTCCCCGCCCCGCCCTGCCGCCCTCGCCGCCCACCTCTTCCCCCCCACTGCCTCCGTCTCCCCTCCCCGCGTTCCGCTTTGGGCAGACAACGGCACGAGCCGGCTTCAGGGGGAGCCCGGCGGCTCCAGCGCGGTGCTGCACGCGCCGCTGTACGCGGCGCACCACCACCACCACCACGCGCACCACCACCACGCCGCCGGCGCGGGCCACCACCCCCACCACCACAAGCCCCCGACGGCAGCGGCAGCGGCAGCAGCGGCCGCGCCCAACAACGCCGGCAACGGCGGTGGGGGCGGCGAGGGCAGCAGGCGCTCGAGCAGCGACCTCGTCGTGGCGGCGATGCCGCTGCAGCCGGGGCCGGCGCCGACGCCGGCGCCGGCGCGGGTTCTGGACATGCCCCCGCCGCACGCGCCCGGGCCGCAGCAGCCCACGGCCCAGCACGCCCTGCCCGGGCAGCTCGAGCACCTGCTCTCCCAGCGCGCCGGCTACGGCGCGGCCGCCGCGGCCAGCCACCTGCACGCGCTCGGCGCCCTGCACCAGCTGCAGCAGCTGCAGGGCCTCCACCCCATCGCCCCCGCCGTCGCCGCGGGCATGGCCTTCATGGCCGCGCCCATGCCGGACGTGTTTGCCAGCCGCAGCGGCGGCGGCGGCGGCGGCGCCCACCACGCGTTTGTGCAGTACCACGCACCGGGCGCGCCGCTGCCGCCGCCGCCGTTCCACGCGCCGAGGCGGCCGGCCGCGTCGGACGCGCGGCCGGCCAGCAGCCTCGACAGCCTGGCCGCCGTGGCCGCGGCTGCGGCTGCGGAGGAGGAGCAGCTGCGGCAGCGGGAGAGCGCAGCGGCGTAGCGCCGCGCTTGCGCCGCGCTCCTGGCGGCGCTTTCTCCCCCTTCTTTGTTGCCGCAGCTGGCAGACACTTACAAACGCTAGGCCTTAGAAACCCCAACACCCCGCATGGCCGCCATCGTGAGGGCGCGCAAGCGCCCCCTGATACGCTGCACAGCACTGCTTCGGTCGGCGCGCCGCACGCTCCAGCTGCGGCCGCCCCGCCAAGAGGCCCCCAGGGCCTCTGCCTGCACGGTTTCGACATCGGCCCCCGATTCGACCCACGCGCGCCTCTCGCCACAGACCGGGGCCCCGCACGGCCCGGAAAGTGCACACTGTGTGTCTTGCCCCGTTCCCTTGCTCTGCGGGCGCGTACGCGCTTCGCGCGCATGCGCGCGCTTTGCCCGCCCGTAAGACCCGCCGCCGCCGCCCGGCCTCAGCCGGGGGCGGGCGGCGTCCCGGTCACCCTTTGGCCTTTGCCGTCGCTTCATTGGCAACGCGGCCTGCCTTCTGCCCCCAACGTTTACCCCAAACCGTCAGTGCACTGCCCTCTTTCAGCGCGAGTGTGTGTGAGAGCGCACGCCCTGCCATGTCCCCCCCCCCTTTTTTCACGTGCTTTCCCGCGTCACCCCGTGTACCTGCCCCGCAGTACTGCCCGGCAGCCGCCGCGCCGGCCCTGCGCTGGCCGGCGCCGCGCTGCCCCGTGCGCGCCCCAGCGCGCACAGCCGCCCGCCCCGCCCCTCGGGGCGCCGCGGCCCTTTTGAGTTGTTTGGCCCGCGCCAGTGGGCACCTGTTCGCGCGGAACCTGCTTCCAACCGGTTCGCCCACTCAACAAGCAGCCCCACCTCCCCCACCCAAGCACAGCGCCCGGCCCGCGGCCCCGTCTCCGCATGCCAGCCTCGCATGGCTCGCTCCGAGTCGGCCGCCGCGGCGCTCCGCTCCCCCACGCCAAAAAACCCACCCCATGTCGAATGCCTGCCTGCCGTCGAGCCGCGCGTGCCCAATTACGTGCGCCAAACTCTGCCTGCGTTGATGCCCGGCCGATTCCCCCGGTGCCCCCAGCGCCACACCTTCTGCCGGCGCGTGCGCGCGCGTGGACGCTCTCGCTCGCCCGCCCGCCCGCGCGCCCGCCGAGGCCCCAGCCTCTTCCTTCCCCTAGCGCTGCGGGGGTGTTCGAATTCCCCCTCCCCCGCGGCTGCAGCAGGTCACGGGTAACAATAAACGATTGGATTTGGCGGCGAAGCGGGCGGCGGCACTGCGGGTCAACGGCGTCCATTGACCCGGACTCCGCCCTCGGGCTGGCGACCAAAGCGCGAACCCCCAGCCCGCATCAGAGGGCGAGGGGTGAGGACGAGGGGCGCGCCGCACGCGTGGCTAGGCGAGGGGCCGAGGGGCGGAGGGGGGCACCGGACTGCTTCCCAGCGACCTCGCCGAATAGCCCAGATCGGCCCGGATCGGTTCGACATATCGAAATCAGCTGCGACAAACTCAAGTGGCGCCACACGAACGGAACAACAAAGTCCCGCCCGGCGCGCAGCGGGATCGCGGAGGAGGCCCTCAGCATGCGTTGACAGGCGGGGCGTGAGATTCAGAAGAACGGCGCCCGCCATGGGGCGAGGGCCGGGGGGCAGCAGTGCCGGTGCTGTCACAGGGGAAAGGCCGGGGTCTCGGCCCCCCCGCCTGGCCTCGGCCCTGGCGCTGCTCCTGGTGCTGCTGGCACGGGCGGCGGGCCAGGCCTGTGACCAGGAGTGCCGCGGGACGCAGCGCGCCGCGCTGTCGCGGCTGTACGCCGCGCTCGACGGCCCGCGCTGGCAGCGGCGCGCCGGCTGGGACGGCGCCGCGCCGGACCACTGCGCCTGGGAGGGCGTCACGTGCTGCGCGTCGGCCGCCGACGGCTGCGGCCCCGTCGGCGCCGTCGTCGGGCTCGACCTGCCGCTCAACGGCCTCGCCGGCGCGCTGCCGGGGGACGCGCTCGCCGCGCTCGCGCCCGGGCTGGAGCAGATCAACCTCTTCGGCAACGCCCTCACCGGCGGCCTGCCGCCCGCGCTGGCGGGCCTGCCGCGCCTGCGGCTGCTGCACGTGCAGGACAACGCCCTGGAGGGGCAGCTGCCGGCGGGGCTGGGGGCGCTGCCGCAGCTGGCGCACCTGGACTTTTCAGACAACGGCATCAGCGGTGCGCGCGCCGCGCTGCGCATGCAGACCGCGCGGCCTGGCGGTGCATGCCTGACGGCACGCTGCAGCCGCTTGCTGCGAGGGGCCGGCAGGCACGCAGGAAAGGGGCGCAACCGCGCTGCTGCAATGGCCCGCGTGCCGCGCCTGCGACGGCGGCCGCGTGACCGCGGCCCCGCCGCCCTCCCCCCACCCCTCCCCAGGCCCGATCCCCGAGGCGTTCGCGTCGAGCCCGTCACTCCGGACGCTGCGCGGCGCGCGCAACCGCATCGCATCACTGCCGGACGGGCTGCTGGCGCTGCCCACCCTCGAGGCGCTGGACCTCTCGTCCAATGCCATTGGGGGGGCGCTGCCCCTGGCGGCGTGGGCCGCGGCCAACGCGAGCGCGCTGCTGTCGACAGGTGCGCTGCGATGGCGCGCCGGGTTGCCGCTTGGCAGTGGCCATGCGCTGGCAATTGCGGAGAAGAAACGCCAGCAGTCCGGCGCAGCGTGGCGCCGCCGCTGCGGCTGCGCGTCTGCCCCGCAACCCCCTCATCCCCGCCGTGCATGGACCGCCGAAACGCACCGCCGCAGACCTCAGCCGGCGCGCGCTGACGGAGCTGAACCTCCGCCGCAACGCCCTCGGCGGCACGCTGCCGCCCGCGCTGGCGGCGCTGCCCGTGCTGGTGCTTGACCTGGGGGCCAATAACATCAGCGGGCCGCTGCCGCCAAACCTCGGCACCAACGTGGCGCTGCGGGAGCTGCGGCTGGACAACAATAGCCTCTCAGGCAGCCTGCCGCCGGGGTTCATCGGGTGAGCGGCTGGCTGGACTGCCCCGCGGTCTGTCGGTCTGCAGCAGAGGAGGCTGCGCACCGGCAACGCAGTGCCGCCTGCACGGCACGGCTGCGCGCCGCTCCCTGACGCAGGGCTCCGTGACGCACGCGCCGCCCCAAACCCAACCCCCGTGCGCAGGCTGAACGTGAGGCTGCTGGACCTGAGCGGCAACGCGCTCAGCGGCACCGTCCCGGCAGACCTGGGCTCGCCGTCGCGGCTGCAGTCGCTGCGCCTCCGGGGCAACCGGCTGACGGGGCGGCTGCCGGACTCGCTGGGCCGCGCCGCGGACTCGCTGGCCGAGCTGGACGCGGCCGGCAACGCGTTTGCGGCGGCGGAGACGCTGCCGCCCTGGCTGCTGCTCGACAGGTGGGGGCTCGAGGGGCGCGCGTGCGGCAGCCACGGGTGCCTGGTGCGCGCAAAGCACCGGCTGTATGGGGCATGCGCCTCACGATGCCGCGTGGGGTCGTAAGACAGCTGCAAGCAAAAAAAGCGAAACACGGCCGCTCCGCCCGCGCCCGCCAGCTCGGCGCCGCTCAGGGTGGTGGGCTCCGGCCGCGCCCCTCGCCTGCTGTGCGAGCCCCTGGCGTTCAACCGCAGCGGCTCGCCGCAGGGCAGCGTGCTGCTGGACCCATCGTGCTACGGCTTCCAGGCGAGCCACCAGCGGCGCGGGCCACACTGAGCATGCCCGCCTGTGCAGAACGGCGCCGCCGCCCCGCGTGCGCGCCGCGCGTGCCTCCGGCCTCGCGTCTGTGCGCAGCAGCCGCATGCTTTGTCTGCCAGCAGCGACGGCGGGGTGGTGCACTACCCCCTGCCGCCCTCAACCCCGCGGCCGCCCCTTTATGCCGCGGCCGCCCCCCCAACCCCGCGCAGGGCTGCGAGTGCGAGGCGGGTTACGCGCCGTCGCGCCGCGAGCTGCGGGACGCGGCGACGGGCGCGCCCGCGGTGGAGCTCGGCTGCCAGCCACGGGTGGGTGCCGCGCTGCTCTGCGCGCTCGGGGCGGGCGGCGCATGCGGGGGCTGCTTGTCCTGCCGCGACGGTGCCCGCTGTGCTGCTTGCGCGCACCCCTAACAGCTTTCCTGACTGCGCCCGGCTCCTAACTTGAACCGCCGCAGAGCGACAAGAGCCTCGTGCTCGCCGCCGTGCTGACGCCGCTGCTTGCCGCGGCTGCGGTCGCCGCGGTGCTGCTCACCGTCTGGCGCAAGCGCATATGGGGCGCCATGGGCGGGGGGCGGGGCGCCAAGACTTCGGCGGCGAAGCGGGCGCCCCCTGGGCTGGCCTCGAAAGAGGTCACGCTGGTGCTGACAGACGTCCAGGTGGGGGGCCTGGTTTGGGGGCTTGCCTCTGGCCCTTGCGGCCTGGTCTGGGCGTCACCTGTTGCTGCACGCACTCAGGTGGCCCGCAGACCGTCTTTTGGAGTGCGCGCATGCGCAACGCCCGACCCTTCCTTGTTCCCGCCGCGCGCGTTCCAGGGCTCGACGGAGCTTTGGGAGTGGGACACGGCCATCGCCGCCGAGGCGTTTGCGCTGCACGACTCCATCCTCCGCGCCTACATGAACCGCTTCTTTGGATACGAGGTGGGGGGGGCTGGGGCTGTGTGTGTGTGCCGTGTGGCTGTGCCGTCTGGCTGCGCCGCGTCGCCGGCGGCGATTACGCGAGGCGGCTGCTGGATTGGACGCGGTGCTGGCCTTCGCGCCGGCGCCAGTCAAAACCCCAGACGGCAGCCTGCCGCTGCCACGGCACCGGCGCCGCAAACGCGCCGCAGCTTTCTGACGCCGTGCCCGCCGGACTGCCGCTGCTGCCCCCCCGCTCAGGTCTCCACCGAAGGCGACGCCTTCCTCGCCGCCTTCCACGAGCCCTTCGACGCGGTGGCGTGGTGCCTCTCCGTCCAGATCGCACTGCACTGTGAGTCGCGTTGAAGGCGGCGGCTTGGGGTGGGACCAGCCTCACACCCGGAGCGGGCCAAGACAGTCCAGCCCATCACCCGGCTGTGGGCGTGGGCCGCGCTTTCCGACGCTTCTGCATTTAACCCCCCCCCCCAGCTGGGGATTAAGGCCCCCGCCCCGCCCCACCGCGCCCCGCCCCGCCGCCCCCCCAGACGCGCCCTGGCCCGAGCGCCTGCTCCTCCACAAGAACTGCTGCGTGGAGACCGCGTCCACGCTGCAGCAGAGGCGCGCCAACCGGCGCCAGCGGTGGCAGGAGAAGCTCGCGGAGACGTCGCAGGCCGCGGCCTGCGCCGCGGCGGCGACGGGCGCGGCCGGCGGCGGCGGCGCGGCGGGCAGCGCGGAGCGGGTGGGGGTCACGAGCCCGGGGGAGCACGCGGCGGCGGTCCAGGAACTGGAGGGGTCGATGGGAAGCCTGACGGACAGCGGGCCGCTGCAGGGCGAGGACGACGGCGAGGGGGCGGTCAGCGGCGACGGCGACGCCGGCGGCGGGGAGGCGGCGTCGGGCCAGGTGCGCCTGGGCGGCAAGCGCAGCGCCCTGCCCGCGCGCTTTCGGGCGCGGCTTGCCCTCCCTGTTTCAAGCTGCGAATATGTTTGCCTGAGAGCACGTGTGCCTTGAACCGCCCCTGGCCCCCAACACCCCTCCCTTCCCCCACGCCCCTCCCCCCCCATAATGCACCGGCGCCCGCAGGCCCTGTTCCGCGGCCTGCGAGTGCGCATGTCCATAGCCACCGGCCGCGCCGACGACGTGCGCCTGCACACCGTGACTCAGCGCCACGAGTACAGCGGCCACGTGCTGCGGCGGGTGCAGGCGGTGGCGGAGACGCCGCACGGGGGGCAGGTGGGGCGGCGCCCGCGGGGCGGCTGGGACCCCTGGCCTGCCGCGCTTCGCTGCAGCAGCCTGCCCCCGCAGCCCTGCCCTCTGCACGCAAGGGCTCCTCCTGCGCACTGTTGAGCCCAGAGCCCTCGCGTAACGCATCATACATCCCGCCCACCCCCCACCCCCCGCCCACCCCCACCCAGATCATAATGGACCCCGACACCTTCCAAGGCATCCACGCGCGCCTGCCTGAGCTGGGCGGCTGCGTGCTCGAGGCGACGCAAAAGGTGCGGGCGCCAGCGCGCAGTCCGCCGCACCCGCTTTGCCCGCCCTTTGTTCTGCATGTGCCGCACGGCGGCGCCGCGCGGCCCCCTGCGCAGCCCATCCTTGCAGGCGGGTGGGCGCGTGCGTTGCGGGCGCGGCCAACGCCTGCCAAGTGCGCAGCCGCGCTGACGCGTGCGGCCACCTCTCTTTGCATTCGCCCATTCCATTCCCCACCAGGTGCTGCGCACCGCCGGCGCCGACGCCACCGTCAGCGAGCTGCTGAAGGCGACCGGCCTGACCGACCCGAGTGCGCCCCGACCGCACGCGCTGCATGCGGCCGTGGCCTGGGGCATGTTTTGCCCGCGCCGCTGCGCGCAGCTGTGCGCACCCCCTTCCAACCGCCCCCGCCAAGCGCGCTGCACCCTGCCTCAAGCCCCGCCTCAAGCCCCGCCCCGCCCCGCCGCCGCTCCCGCCGCGCGCGCGCGCCGCAGGCTGGCGCCCCTCGCTGGACCTGGGCCGCTCCCTGGACCTGGGCAGCCGCTCCCTGGACGTGGGCCGCTCCCTCGACCTCGGCCGCCCGCCCGCGCCCGCCCGGTCGGCCGAGCTGCCGGCCGGCGGCGCCGAGCCGCCGTACTCGCCCGCCGACGCCCTCGTCTCCAACAGCGCGCTGTTTGCCACGGCGTCGACGGTGGACACGGGGGACACGGGCGCCGCCGCCGCGCGCGCGGCCACGCCCGGCGGCGCCGCCGCCGGCGAGGGCGAGGCCGGCGCCGACGACGCGGGCGGCCCCGGCGGCAGCAGCGGCAGCTTCGCGCTGTGGACCGACCAGCGCGCGGCGGCGCGCGCGGCCGCGGCGGGCGGCGCGCCGGACCGGGCGCGCCTGCGCGGCGGCCTGCTGTCGCGGTTCGGCGCGCTGGCGCGCGGCGCGAGCCCCGGCCCGAGCCCCCGCGGCTCCAGAGACCCGAGGCAGCAGGCCGCCAACGGGCGGCCCCCCACCCTGGAGGAGGACCTGGATGAGGAGTCCCGCGGCTTCCGCATGCCCAGCGAGACGGCGCCCAGCAGCGCCGCCGGCGGCGCCGGCGCGCCGCCCGCCGCCGCGGCGCGCTCGGGGCTGTCGGACCTGCTGCGCGGCGGCAGCGCGCGCCCGCGCGCGCCGAAGGCGGTGCGCGGCAGCCTGGACTCGGTCGGCAGCGTGCGCAGCGGCGGCAGCGGCCCCTACGCGCCGCGCGGCGGCGACCGCGACCGCGATTGCGACCGGGACCGCGACCGCGACCGCGGCGGGCAGTCGCGGCGGCGGTCGCGGCGGCGGTCCAGCCTTTCCTACTCCGTGATGGTGATCGACATGGGCGTGCACGAGCTGTCAAACCTCTCGGCGCCCATGAACCTGGTGCAGGTGCGGCGCGCGGCGCGGAGAGGGGAGGGCGGGGGGCTCTCGAGCGGGGGGCTGCCCCCTGGCCGCCGCGTGTTGCGCCCCCTGCTCCTCTCTTGCACGCCAGCCTGCGCAACCCCCCCTCACCCCTCGCCCCTCCCCCGCCCGCAACTCCCAACAAAACAACCGCCAAATGCAACAACCGCCAACCGCCAACCGCCCGCAGGTGATGCCCTGCGGCCTGGAGGACCGCGCCCGCTTCTTCCCGCGCCTCGACTCGCTGCGCCAGCGCACGCCCGGCTTCTTCGACGCCCCCGCCGCCGGGCTCGCGCCGCTGGGGTCCACGAGCGCCGCGGGGGCTGGGCCGGCGGACAGCGGGGGCTTCCCAGAGACGACCATTGTCTTCTGCACCATCGACAAGTGAGGGGGGGGGAGGCACAGGGCCGCGCGCCACCCGGCTCTTGAGCGCGGCGCGGCGCTCGCGCTCGCGCCGCCACCGGCCGTGCGCCGCGACGGCTCGGGCCGGCGGGCGCGCCCTTCCAAACGCCCCCCACCGGCCCTTCCAAACGCCCCCCACCGGCCTGGCCCCGCTCGACGCAGCCCGCTCGACGGGACCGCCCGCGCCTCCGACCCCAAACGCCAATTCGGAAACCGCCCTCAAACCGCCCTAAAACCGCCCCCAAACTGCCAAAAAACGCCGAAAAACCGCCGCCTCCAAATAACAACCCAGGTATGCCGACATGCTGCTGCAAGCCCAGCGCGTGGCCGAGGAGGCGCTGCAGCTTTACTCGGACGCCGTGCGCTGGCTGCTGCTGGTGGCCGGCGGCTACGAGTGCCAGGAGGCGGAGGGCACCTTCATGGTGGCGTTTGCCAGCGCGGACGCGGCGATAGAGTGGGCGCTCATGGCGCAGCGGGTGCTGCGGGACATGAACTGGCCGGAGCGGTGGGAGGGAGGGGGCGTTTTGGGGGGTTGGGAGTTTGGGGACGCGTTCTGTGTTGTTTGTGCGTTTCATGTTTGTGTGTGGGGTGGGTGTGTGGTGCGTCTGTATTTCTCCTCTCTGCTTCTGGCCTGGCAGTTTGAGCCACCTGGCACAGCACAGCCCGCAGCCCCCACAAGCCCCTGGGCCAAGCCCTAAACCCCTTCCCCCTTGCCCCTCCCCCCCTCCTCTTGCAGCGTGCTGGCCCTCCACGCCGCCGAGGTGGAGCGGGACGTCCACGGCCGCGTCGTGTTCAGGGGGCCGCGCGTCAAGATGGGCGTGTACAGCGGCGTGCCCACGCGCGTGGTGCCGCACACCACCACGGGGCGGGCGGACTACTTTGGTGCGTGGCGCGGCAGCGCCTGCGCGCCGCCGCGCCCGCCCTGGGCGCTTGCGCCGACAGACTGCTTCTTCCCCAAACAGCGGACTTGCGCTTGCTGGGCGCTCACCCCCGCGCCCCCGCCCCTCATCTCACCGCCCTCCCGCCACACACCCCCAAACCCTCGCCGCCCACGCCACCTCTGCCTCGCCACCCACCCCCACAGGCCAGCTCGTGAACCGCGCGGCGCGCTACTGCCACGCCGCAGCGCGCGGCGGGCAGGTCCTCGTCTCCCGCGACCTCATCGTGCGCGTCCTCTCCTCCTGGCTGCACGCGCCGGCAGATTCCATAACCTCGGACTGCCTGCTCGAGCTGCGCGCGCAGTTTGACGCCTCGCAGCCGCGCACCTGGCCCTGGGCCTTCATGCGGCGCGACAGCGTGGGGGTGTACGTGTCGGCGTCGGACGTGCCCAGCGGGCTGCCGCTGCACCTCGGCAGCGGCAGCGGCGGCGGCAGCACGGGCGGCGCGAGCGGCGCCGGGAGCGGCGGCAGCGGCGGCGCCGCGCTGCTGCGCGCGCACCAGCAGCAACAACAGCAGCAGCAACAACAGCAGCAGCAGCAGCAACCGCCGCCGCAGCAGCAGCAGCAGCAACAGCCTCAGCAGCAACAGCCTCAGCAGCAGCAGCCCCAGCAGCAGCAGCCCCAGCAGCAGCAGCAGCAGCAGCAGCAGCAGCAGCAGCGACAGCCGCACCTGCATCACCACCACCCCAACCAGCAGCAGCAGCAGCAGCAGCAGCAGCAGCAGCAGCAGCAGCAGCAGCAGCAGCAGCAGCAGCAGCAGCAGCAGCAACTCACGGCCGGCCAGGCGGCGCGCGCGGCGGTGCAGCCGCGCGAGGAATCCCTCACAGCGGGACCCCCGCCGGAGCCCGGCACGCCGCCCGGCGACCCTGCCGCTCGTGCCCCGGCCGCCGGCGGCTCGCCGTTGGAACAACACCTGGCGGCGCAGTCGGCGACCCGCGGCCCCAGCGCCGCCGCAGGCGCGGGCGGCGCCACGGGCGGCGCAGCCGGTGGCAGCAAGGATGCGAGCGTGCTGCAGTGGCGGCAGCAGGCGCTGCTGTCGTCGAGCGACGCCGCGCCGGCCGCCCCTGGCGCCGCGCCGCTGGGCAGCGCCGACGAAGGCCGCGGCGCCGCGGGCGGCGGGCAGCAGCGCGCGCGCGACGGCGGCGGCGGCGGCGCGCCGGGCGGCCACGCCCAGCTGCAGGTTGTGCCGGACGGCGGCGGGTCTGCCGGGCCCCGCGAGTCGGAGCAGGGCCCGACGAGCAGGGCCTCCAGCACCGGCGGCCCGCGCAGCCTGGGCGTGGTGAGCCCCGCCAGCACAGGCGCGCTCGACAGCGGCGGCGGCGGCGGCGAAGCCGGCCTGCCAGCCCCGGCGATGCTGTGGGGCGCGGCGGGGCCCACGGCGGCGGCGCCGCCGCTCGCGCCGCGCGTCCCGCGGGACGGCGCCGGCATGGGCGTGCTGCAGCTGCCGCCGGTGCGCGCGCGGCGGCCGTCGCTGCTGATGACGCTGCGGGAGGGGTCGGAGCATTTCGAGTCCCCAGGGGAGGGCGAGGCAGAGGCCAGCGAGGCGGGCTCGGGCCCCGCGAGCGGCGGCGCCCCGGGGGCGCCGGCGCCGGGACCGGCGGCCGGCGGCGGCGCCGGCGCGGGGGCCGCGCCCAAGCCCCCCGCGTCTGTGGCGCCGGCGCCGGGCGTCGCGCCGCACCCCGAGGAGCGCGGCCGCCGCGCCAGCGGCCCCGCGGGCGTGGGCGGCTACGGCGACGCCGCCTCGGCGCTGGGTCCGCCGCCCGCGGCGCAGCGGCAGCGGCGGTCGAGCGCGCGGTCCGAGGGCGGCTACGCCGCGGCGCGGCGCGCCGCGCTCCTGGAGGAACTCGGCCTGCCGGACGGCCCCAGCGCGGACGCGTTTGGCTCGGGCTACGACGGCGGCGGCGGCCTCGGCGGCGGCAGCCGCCGCCCGAGCGCGCTGGCCGCGCAGGGCGAGGAGGAGCGGCGCAGCTCCGCGCCCAGCTGCTGCGCCAGCGTCAACTCGGGGCTGTACGGCGGCGGCGGCAGCGGCGGCGGGCGGCGGGACTCGCGGCTTCTCGGCAGCTACCTGCTTCCCGAGGACGATGCGGCCGCCTATTCGCAGGCCAGCCTCGCTCTGTTCGCCAGCGGCGGCAGCACGGGAGGCTACGGCGGGGCCGACGGCAGCGCCGGCGCCGGCGCCGGCGCCGGCGCCGGCGCCGGCGCCACGGGCCCGCCGCTCAGCGGCGGCGCTGGCGGTGGCGGCGGCGGCGGCGGCGGCGGCACCGGCGGCGGCTCGTCGCAGGGGCCGTCGTCCGGCGGCGCGGCGCCCACGCCAGCGCTTCCCCCGGGCTCGCTGCACAGTAGCTCGCGGCTGCGGCTGGTGTCCAAGCGGCGGCGGCAGATGTCATACTGCTATGACTTTGAGTCATCCCACCCGGGCATACCCGCAGAGGTTGCGGACGCGACCGTGCCAGGCCACGGCGGCGGTGCGGCGACCGCGGTGGGGCCGCCTTCCGGCCCGGCCTCGGCCGGCGCAGCCGGAACCGCCTTTGCCGGCGCGCCGCTGCCGCCGCCGCCGCCGCCGCCGGCCGTGGCGGCGGCGCAGCTGCTGCTGCCCATGCTGCTGCCGCAAGGCGCCGGCCCCGCCGCGCCCAGCTCTGGCGCCGCCACGATCGGGCGCGTCGGCTCCGCCGACCCGAGCCTGGCGGGCCGCAGCAGCCGCCGCGACAGCGGCACGGCCAGCGCGGCGACCACGACAGAGGAGATGCTGCACGCCGCGCGCCTCCGCGCGCTGCCCGCCGTCGCGCCGCTCCCCGACCCGGGCATGCTCGCCAGCCTGCGCCCCCCGCAGCACCGCACGCGCACGCCCAGCGCGCGCACCGAGGACAGCGCGAGCTGCTTTGGCGGCGCCGCCATCGAGACCACGTGCGCGGCGGTGATGCAGCACCGCTGGCTGTGGGTGCGCGAGCTGCTGGTGCACGACCTGGGCCAGTTCCAGTTCAAGGGCGTGGCGGGCACCCACCCCATCGTGTCGGTGACGTGCGAGGAGCTGGCGGGGCGCACCTTCCCCAACACCATCCGCAAGGGCAAGGGGGAGCAGGTGGCGATGGGGCGGGGGCTGCTCTACGTAGTCGTGGTGGGTGGGGGGGATTGGGGGGGGATTGGGGGTTGCAAGTGGGAGGGGTTGGAAGGGTGGGGGTCGCAAGGGTGGGGGTGGGGGCGGATGGGGACTGGGGGGTAAGGATTGGGTGGGTGGGGGTGGGGTTTGCAAGCCCATGGCTGGGGGGCGGGCGTTTCATTCCGCCGGCACCGGCGCAGGGGCTGGAGGGCTGCGCGTTGAGTGTTTGAGAGCAGCGCTGGGGCGGTTGCGTTGTTCAGAGGCGCTCTGAATACCCACACGCGCACACAGCTCACCCCTCCCCCCAAACAAACCAAAACCACGCCAGATCGACCCGGTGCGCCCCCTGCACATGCAGCAGCTTCAGCAGCTTCAGCAGCAGCTGCAGCGGCAGCGCCAGCGCCAGCTGCCGCGCTCGCAGCGCCACCAGCCGGGCTCGCAGGCCGCGCACGCGAGCGGCCACGGCGGGGGCGGGGATGGGCAGGAGGACGAGGGCGCGGGCGCCGGCGGCGGCGGCGGCGGCAGTGGCCACTCGCTGCAGCACCACGAACGGCCGTCGCGCTGAGCCTCGCCGGCGCGGCGCGGCGCAGGCTCGGGGCCGGAGCGGTAGGCGGGACCGCTCGCGCAAGGCGGCCGCGCCTGATTGGGCCGGCGCCTCACAGACCGCAGCAGAGCCAAGGGGAAGGGAAAGTGGCGCCCCGTGGCCTCTTCATAAAGCCTTTGTCCGGGGTTTTGATTCGCCGATCCGCCTCGCAACCAACACTGTGGGGTCGCTTGCAGAACGCCAAAACACTCGCCGGCCGCGGCGGGCGCGGGCGCCCCAGGGCCCGCCGCCCCGCCGCGGCATCCCCCGGGCGCGCGCGCGGGGGTGCGCCAGCGCCCGCGCGTCGCGTGCGCGCCTTTTGGGCATGTTTGTCGAGGGGTTGGCTTGAAGCACGCAGTCGTTTCCAGGACAGCCCCGGAGGATGATAGTATGTGCTGCAGACGCGCGCAGAGGCCCCAGCCTCCACAATGCCCGCATGCGCCGCACGCGCTTTTGGATTGCAGGCCCGCACGCGCGCGCGTCCACCGCGCTCGCTCTGTTGCTTTGGCCATCTGTTGTGCGCACAAGGCCGCGTGGAGGTGTTACACTCCGCATGCTTTTTCCAACTAATGAGCGCGCAGCGGGGCAGGGGGCCAGCGGGGCAGGGGGGGGCCCAGCCACCAAGGTTCCAAAGGCGAGGGGAGTGCAGCAGGAGCACGCAAGTTCACACCGCGCATAAGGAAGAAGCGGGGGTTGAAAAAAAAAGACTGGAGCAGTCCAATTGTGCTCACGCGGCACCCGCGCTGCCGCCGCCGCCGCTGCTGCCGCCCAGCAGCCGCCGCCGCCGCCTCCGCCGGCCCTGGCCCAGCGACCCCGAGGGGTCCTGCGCCTGCGGCTGCGGCTGCGCCGCCGCCTGCGCCGGCTGGGACGGCGCCGCCGCGCCCGCCGCCTGCACGGCCGCCGCGCCGGCCTGCAGCACCGCCGCGCCGCCGGCGCCCGCGACGAGCGTGCGGCTGGCCGCGGGGCCCGCGCGGTTCGAGGTGTAGAGGTCGATGCGCGCGTGCGTGGCGTTGAGGCGCACCGAGGCAAAGCCCTGGTCGTCCGCAAAGAAGGGCAGCTGCCAGCCGGGGTTGGCCTGGTACTTTTCCGGCTCGCCGGGGCGCACGTTGCTGCCGCCTGCGCGGGGTGGGGGGGGGGGGGGGGGGGGGGGGGTGTTGGGGGGGGGGGGGGGGGGGGGGGGGGGGGGGGGGGGGGGGGGGGGGGGGGGGGGGGGGGGGGGGGGGGGGGGGTCGCGCGGCTGAGACGGAGCGGGGTGTGGGAAGGGGGTCGGAGCCGCCGCTTGCGGGAGTGGTGTGCGGCTGGCTGGCGGCCGGGCGCGCCTGGCAGCCGCCAAGCAGGCTCGCTCGCTCGCCGCGCCCGGGCCCCGGCCCCCGCAAATGGGCATAGCTCGGGGCATACCGAGCAAGCGCCCCTCCCCCCCCCCCAGCACCCCTCCACCCACCCACCCGCGTTGGCGGACCAGGACTCTGGAAGGTACCTCGTGATGAAGGGGTTGGTGTCTACCATAAAGATCTCGAGCAGCCCGGAGGGTAGTCCGGGGACGGCCCAGGTGCCGTTTGCCAGGTGCCAGCGCGCGTCGTTGCGCGCGCCGGTGAACTGCGCGGGCGCGGGGCGCGGGTTAGGGGGGAAGGGGGAGGGGCGGTTTTGGAGCGTTTAGAGGTTGGATGTCTGGCTGGTGTGGGAGGGAGGGGTCACGGTGGGTGAATCGCCGCGCTTCTGGCAGCATGCCGCTGCAGCAGGGGCGGCAGCCCGCGGCAGCGGCGCGCGGCGGCAGCCCGCAACGGCGGCGCGCGGCGCCGCCCGGCGTCGCGCACCTCCCAGGTCGAGCTGTAGCAGCAGCCGGAGGGGCACGCCCTCACGTCGTTGGCGGCCGCGCAGGCCGAGTTTGCCGCGGGGTCTATGCCGTCGTTGTAGTCGTGGTTGCCCAGCACGGCGTACCAGGGCACTTCCTTTGGGGGTGGGAAGTTCACGCACAGGGGGGTGAGTCAGGGCGGTTGGCTGAGTCGGAGGTGGGGGTGTGACCCGAGCTGGCAGGGTCCAGGGTTGGGCGCGGGGCTCGGCACGCGGGCTGCCGGCAGAGCGAGGCCGGACCTGCCAGGGGGTCCGGCTTTTCTCGCTTTGAGCACACCAAGCAACCCCTATGAGCTCTGGTCGAGCTCCATGAGCGGCCTAGGCCCCAGGGAATGTAAACCCTATCCTATCGCAAGGAAAGGCGCAGGCAAGTGTGTCATTATCCGCGAGCGCACCTTGATGCTGCTTGCGCTGTACACCTTGGAGAAGGACTCCTCAAAAGCGGGGTCGTTGGCAGAGGTGAGGCCGTCTGGGGGGGGGGGGGGGGGGGGGAAGGGCAGCGCGGGGGGGCGGCGGCGGCGGCGGGCCCTGGACGTGGCAGCACGCGCGGTACAGCCCGCAGCGCGGGGCGCCCCTGTGACCGCAGCCGCCGCAGCCCGAGGGCCGGCGCTCCTGGCCCCCTTGCAACCCTCAGAGCAAAGCAAAGCCCCCGGCCGCCCACGTGAGTAAAAGTTGTCGCCGGATGAGATGATGAAGTTTGGCTTGGCGCAGGCGGCCACGTCCGCCATCATGCGCGCGGCGCGCAGCTGGTTGCCGTTGCCCTGGCGGCCCCAGTCGCCGATCTGCGCGCGCCGCGGTCGGGGTTGGGGTTGGGTGTGGGGGGGCGGACCCTGGGTGCGCACAGGTGGCGTCGCGGCGCGGCACGCCTGCCTACTGCGGCGTGCACGGGGCTAACAAGCGCCCGCGGCCTCCCGCCCCAAGCCCCCACCCGACCCAGCCACCCCCGCGCGCCCAGGCCCCCACCACAAAGAAGGTGACGTTGTACTGGCCATCCGGGGCCGCGCACTGGTACGGCGCGTCCCTCAGCTTACGCGCGCCGGCGCCGAGCGCGCCGACGAGCACGACCAGCACGCACGCGGCGGCGACGACGGCCGCGACTGGGGGGGCGCGGGGGGGGGGGGGGGGCAGGGGGGGGGGCGGGGGGGGGGGGTTTTTGGGGGAGGCTGGGGCCCAGAACTAGAGACGGTAATTTGGTGTGTGACGC